>CM076575.1:1221322767-1221651460 GCA_034641835.2 Pinus albicaulis | reverse complement strand
ATTAAATATTACAGAGCAATGAAACACATAAAAAATATGAGGAAAATAAAAGCACACAAAACACATAAAACCAGAGAGACACAGATATACGTGGTTCACCCAGTTTGGGCTACGAATTTCACACAGTGACAGTAAACCATAGATATAGAAAAATCATTAAACCAATTGTTGGAGTTAAACAGCAAAAACAATAAATAATTTACCCAAAGAAATAAACATAAAAGGTCAGCAACAAATCATTAACATAAACACAAATGTTTAACCGGGAAAAACCCCAAACTCCGGGGAAAACCCATCCTAATGAAATTTCATTAGCCTTGGCCAAAACCCTGGCCAATCCAGCCAAGTGAGCCTTCACCACTCACCTTCAGGCCTACCTTACAATGAAGTCTTCCCAGCCTTTTATAGGCTCCATTACATGCAATACCATAGGCTGAAAACTATGGGTGCACAAAACCATGTGCCCCAAAACCACCACTGTTTACCCTAGTCCACATTGACTCTACCCCGAGTCATGTTTACCTAACACCTTGAACACACAACAACAGTTGAGTCAAGAGGTAAAAAAGCTACAAAATCTTCTGCAAAGTGAGAAAAATACAAATATTGAACAAGAGAAAATATTCTGATCAGCATTGGACAAGTTCAAGGATTATCCTAAATTAGATAAATTCAAAAATGAAGCCCTTGAAACAAAAAAACTGCTATCTCAGCAGTTGAATGATTTTTGTCTGAAATTGACACAAGTTGAGCCTTTGTGCGAAATAACATCATCTTTGATAGATGAAGCAGTCACTCTCAGGCAAGAAATTGATGATGTTGATGATAAAATTTCTGAATTCCTTTCATGGCAGGATACAGAGCAAGGAATAAAAGTTAGTCTTCCCAGAATTGAGGAGAGACACAAGGAAATTTTATTTGCGGAATGGGAATAGCAGTTGATGAAATCAGAAAGAGACATATCAAGAGCTAAAAGTTTAATGAGTAATAAAACACAATTGGTCAATTACATCTTGTACGCCACTAATTTGATCTCGGATTGTACCCCAGGCAAATTACTAAAAGTAAAAGAAGCTGATTCCAGGTGGAAAGAGGAGATAATCAATAAAAATCAACAGATTAGCAAGCTTCAAGGAATTTCATGGGATATTATGTTGACTTATATGATCAAGCCACACAGTCAACAAATGGCCATCAAATTCCTTTCAAATTCCATTCAGTGTATCATTCCTTAATTCTCTGATGCTACATATAATGGGCAGCTACATTCAAGGCTAAGTCATCCAATAGAAGTGAAAGATATGCTCAAAATTTTCCATCTAGGTACATCAAACGCAGGAGATAATCAATGAATGGGTTTCACTTCAAGATTGCAATTCTGTTTCTAGATTTCTGATTAGATAGATTGATGGAATATTTTTAGTTATTTTGTTTTATTAAGTACCTATTTAAACCCCTTTCATGCATTTAGAAAGGGGTCCTAAATTTGTAATATTTTGACTTGGATGTTACATTTTTGTACTCCATTGACTCTTATATTTTTATAAAGGATCACATCTGGTGGTTTTATGGAAAATTGTCTTTAAGAATTGCATTTCTGTATCTTAGAGTCTATTTTACATTGAAGTGCTGAATTTGGATATCGAATTGCATCAAGAAAAGTATCAAGATGGATATGGTATTTCTATCTATTCACTGTTAATTTTTTATGTTATGAGATATTCTCTTTAAAAATTTCTATCATTTATATGTACTTGTTTTACAATATTTCTTTATACATATAATTTCTGAGTGTGTAGAAACATTCATCTTTTACAGTATATGTAAATGATATATAAAATGATGAATGCAATGTGTTATTATAACTCTGTTTAATTTCTTAAACAAAGTTATCATTATTTGATTCTGCATATTTCAGTTAAGTTCTAATACATTTTCATGGTTATTGATTTGATTGAAACAATCTTAAAGTTGTATTTGTATTTGATACCCGGGTTAGTTTTAGAATTACTTATAAGTTATATATTAGATTAGATAGTTTATTTTAGTCATTTAGTCCCATTTTCCATTCATCCAATCATTCCATCACCAACCCATTTAAGTTATTAGGAAACTGGTCCTATCAATCCAGTCGGAGCCACCACACCAAACGGAAAAGGAGTTGTCCTAAGGTCCCAACCAGATAGTTTTCGCCCAATGTTTGAAGCAGAAATTTTCGAGGCTTCAACATTTTTGGCGCTAGAAGGAGGGTTTAAGCTATGAATGGCAGATAAATCCAAATCTACAGGCCATTCTAAGAGCAACTCACCTTCATCACCTTCTTCAATTTCTTCCACATCTCAAATCACCAGAGAAGAAATTGATAGAAATATTCAAACACCCACTACCAAAGTCTCAAACCAATCAGACAATCCACCTCCTGAGTCTCCTGAAATTGAAGCTTTAGTTCATAAATTCCAAGGGTTTTCATTATCATTAGAAAAGTCTTAAATATCTGAAGGTAGTGTTACCTCACAATTTGTTTCTTCCAGACCTCTTACTAGGTCACAAAGTGAAAAACTTGGTATTTATCCAAAGGAATTTCCTTTACCTAGTAGAGTTAAAACAAGAAAAACCCCATCGAAATCAGAGAGTGATATTAGTTCTTCATCGCAAATTCAATCATTTGTTTGCCAAGCCCCAACTCATAAAACTGCAGTTGTCTCATCATCATCAGCTGCCCAAACATCATCTGCTCAAACAACATCTGTCTCTTCTAGTTCTTCAATCATCATCACAACAATGGCACAAAGACCATGGACTATTCCAGGAGCTGTTAATATGTCTGCACCTTTACATGATTTACCAGATAATCCTGGAAAATGGCTTCCAAAATTCAGTCCTGACATGAACATACAAGCTGAAGAACGCATAAATAAATTTATGCTTGTTGTAATTTGAATGCATTAGAACATGAAGATGTTGTGGTTAGGTTATTTCCTTATACTTTGCAAGGGGAAGCAGGATCTTGGTATTTTTCATTACCTTCAGGTTCTATTACAAGTTAGGATATTTTCCAAGAACATTTTTTAACCAAGTATGGAGATGATAGATCAATAGCTACCCTAATCAATGATCTCTCCAATTTAAAGACCGAACCTAAAGAACCCATCAAATATTTTAATTACCGATTCAATGAACTCTTGAATAAGATCCCTACAACATCAAAGCCTAGTGAGCAGGTTAGAAGTGAATGGTATATCATTTCTTTTCCTTCAGACATAGCAATTTCTGTAGATAGAGCTGTGAAACCAACTTTGGCCGAGAACATGAAAGAAGCGATTGCAGTGGAAAAAATGGTTGTTGCTTTGGATAAGAAAAATGTCATTGAAGAAAGAAAATCCAAGAAAGTCAGCTTTAAGGATGATTCAAATAAAAATACACCCAAAGATCCATATGACATGGAAGGCTTACAGAAATTTCTCAAAACCTTGTCTAATGAGATAGTTGAAATTAAAAAGCAAGTAGCGGAAACTTCTACAAAGAGACCATTCAGAAATTTCAAGAGAAATCAAGCTAAATCTAAACCTCCCAATTCAATATCCAATGCAGAATCCGAAGAGGAAGAAGAAGAATATACTCCTGCAGTATCAGATGAAGAAGAAGAAAGAGAAGAAATAGTTGAATTACATGGAATGTGGGATTTCATTATCCCTAACTCGGACAATGAAATAGAACAAGAAGCTATGCCTGTAAATACAAGGAGAAAATCTACATCGGAACCTGTTCAATCTGTTCCTATGAAAAAAACTACAACTCCAAGTATCAAAGAAAAATATCCTACAAAGAAAGCTTCTCTCTTACCCACTCAAAAACAGCCATCATCTTCTAATCCTCCTACATCAACATCTAAGACTTTGGTGGTATCAGATCCTATGGATTATAACATTGTTGAAGACATGAAAAAGACGAGAGCAAACATTTCTTTACATGAACTCAGCAAACTTAAACATCAACAAAAACTGCTTTTGAAAGAATTAAATGCTACACCTATTGCTCCTCTACCAAGTGGTGTAGTTTCCAAAGCAGCTAAAGGGACTGGTAAGCCACCAGACAAAGTAGATGCCACAGATACTGTTCTTATTGGAGAAAGATCAAATTCTCAGACACCTCCTTTTCTGTTGACTTATGAAATCTACAACAAGAATTTGCATAATTTTTTGATAGATTCCAGAGTATCCTCTAATATAATACCTACTTCAGTCTGTGAAAAATTGAATATTGAGCCACAAAAGTCTGCAGTTCACATTGTACAATTGGATCGCTCTAAAGTTCAAGTTGTAGGAGAAATCAATTCAGTTACTATCAGACTAGCTTCCGATCCTAGGATTGTCCAAAGAATTGATATTCTAATTGCAGTTATTCTTGAATTCTATGGATTAGTCTAAAGCAGGGATTGGTCTACAAATATTAATGGTTATATCGCAACTGATTATTCACATATGTGGCTTCCCTACAAAGGGAAACCAAATCAAATCAAAATCGAGCGAGAAAAACACATGACACACACTGTAACTGAATTTGAACAACCAAATGAACCTGTAGCTTTCAACAACAATATCCTTGGAGGTTATTCTGCTGAGTCATTGCTTGGGAATTTCACTGCACCACAATCACCATTTTCTATAAATAATTTTGTTTCGCAAATTGAAAATTTTTCACAATCTGATTCTTCTAGAATTGTTAATGTGTCTCATATATCTGTAGATAAACCTGTAGATAAATCTTTATTTTGGTCATTATATTTTGATGGATCAAAATCTAGTGATGGAGTAGGAGCAGGATGCATCTTAATTGATCCAGAAGGAGAGAAAACCATGCTATCATGTAGAATAGAATTTGAGAGCACAAACAATACTGGAGAATATGAAGCCTTGATTCAAGGGCTTTATAAATCTATAGTGTTAAATGTAAAATACTTTAAATTATATGGTGATTCCAAAATTGTCGTAAGACAAGTAAGGAATACCATCCATTATCTTTCAGGACATCTCAAACATTATCAAACCCTAGTGCAAGACCTTACCACTCAATTTTTAGCATTTAATATCTCTTCTATTCCTAGAAATCAAAACACATAAGCTGATTTGTTAGCTAATGTTGCATCCAAACTCCTCCCTGCTGAAGATTACAGTCCTGATAGATTTTCAGTAGAATTGATTTTTCGCCCATCTGTTCCCGATAATATCACAAACTGGAGAGTATTCTATCATGATGAAGATATATTGAATTTCTTGACTTCAGAGAAATCCTATGATGAACAAATTATTGATGAAGATGATCATGATCTTCAAATTACTTCAAAAGGTAATGAAAATACTATTCCTAAATCTGTTGTTAAACTTGAGGATATATATAATATAAATGATAGATTCAAGAAAGTTACTAATGCTAAACTTCAAAAATTTCAACTTTGAAGTTTGAATTAGTAAATCTTGGCTCTGACTCTAAACCTCAAAATTTTAATCTAGGACTCAATTTAACTCCAGAGGAAAGAACTGCTTTCATCAAACTTCTGAATAGGTATAAAAATGTTTTATTCTTGGAATTATGAAGACTTAAAAACTTATGATAGTTATGTTATTAAACACATAATTATAATGCTGTATGATGTCAAACATGTTCAACAGAAGTTAAGAAAGATTCATCCAAATCTTGAGAGTCAAATCAAAACAGATCTCAACAAACTTTTGAAAGCTAAAAACATTTTTCCTGTAAGGCATTCTAATTGGGTTTCCAACATGGTACCTATCAAGAAGAATAATGGTGATATTAGAATCTACCTTCATTTTTGGAATTTAAACGAGGCATGTCAAAAGGATAATTTTCCATTGCCAACCATGGAGAAAATACTCCAAAAGATAGCTGGTTCTAAACTCATGTCCTTCCTTGATGGATTTTCAGGCTATAATCAAATATTAATACATCCAGATGATAGGGTGAAAACCACTTTCAGAACTAAATGGGGAAAATATGCTTATCAGAAAATGCCTTTTGGTTGAATAAATGAAGGAGCTACTTTCCAAATAGCCATGGACATAGCATTTCAGGGTCTGATTAATAGATTAGTTTTTATTTATCTTGATGACATACCAGTATTTTCAATGAAGAGATCAAATCATCTACATGATCTGAAACAAATATTTTAAAGATGTAGAAGGTTTGGTATTTCTTTAAACCCAAAGAAATCCTTCTTTGCTCTCAAAGAAGGAAAACTCTTAGGGTTTTTTGTGTCAAAAGATGGCATATATATTGACCCAGATAGAGTGAAAGAAATTTTTGATATTTCTTTACCTCATAACAAAAAATCCATGCAATCATTTCTAGGGAAAATCAATTTTGTAAAAATATTCATTCCCGATTTTTCTCAAATTGTTTTACCTATGCAGAATATGATTAAGAAAAATTCAATATTCAAATGGGGGTTTAAAGAGAAAGAAACCTTTGATGCAATCAAGCAGGAAATCATTAATGCACCTACACTGAATACTCCTGATTTTTCTAAAGATTTTATTCTGTATATCAGGTCAATCGGGAACAATTAGAAGCCATTAATTTCTTTCATTGAATCGTTAAAGGAGCCGAATCAATTATTCCAATGTAGAAAAACAAGCCTTCGCTACGTATAAGGCAATCAAAATTTTTAGACCTTTTCTCCTAAAAACACATACAAAAATTATTGTCCCATTCTCTGCAGTGAGACAATTATTAATTCAAAATGAAGTAGGAGAAAAGAGGGCTAATTGGGTGACATCTTTGCAAGAATATGATATTGATATTAAGCCAGCAAAGATTGTTAGATTTCAAGTTTTTTGCATATTATTAGCAGGAGCTCACAACATACCAAAAAATCAAGATCCATATAATGGTGTTCAAGTAAGTTAGATAAGTGTTACAGATTCTGAATCTTAGTATGTTGATATGATCTTTTACTTGAAAAATGGGTATGCTCCTTCTAATATCAACTATAAAAAAAATGTGCTTTAAGATTGAAGGCTACTAAATATGAAATCATTGATAATGTGCTATTCAGAAAGAATTATGATTCAATCCTATTAAGATGTCTTGAAAAGACTGAAGAAAAAACAGTATTGCAGGAATTACATGATGGACCAACAGGTGGACATTTTGGGGGTGATACCACAACTCAAAAAATTATCCATGTTGGATATTATTGGCCTACCCTTTTCAAAGATACACATGATTATGTGAGGAAGTGCGAAATTTGTCAAACTTCTAGTGGAAGACAAAGGAAGCCAACTTTTCCTTTGCAACCAGTAAACATTGAGCAACCATTTGAGCAATGGGGGATTGACATCATTGGTGAGATAATACCTCAGTATTCCAAACGGCACAAATACATCCTTACAACAATAGATTGCTTCAAAAAGTGGGTAGAAGCAATTCCTCTAAAGGTAGCCAATTCTCATGCAATTATTGATTTCATCGATCAATTCATCATCACCAGGTTCTTGTGTACCTAACGCTCTTGTCTTCGACAATGCATCTTATTTTTCTGGGAATAGTATAATGGAATTTTCAATCAAAAGAGGTTTTAAATTGAAATATTTAGCAAATTATTATCCACAAGGTAATCGTTTAGTTGAATCTACTAAAAAAAATCTAATCAAAATCATTAAAAGGACCATTGATCAAAATCAAAAGAACTAGCACAAGTCTTTAATTTTTGCACTATGGGCTGACTCGTATTAATCTTAAAGCTTCAATAGGAACTTCACCTTTAAATTTAGTTTATGGAAAATAAGTTGTGACACCATCAAATTTAGCTCTCCCATCATCAGCTCTAGTGCAATTTATTGAAGAAAATCCTTCCTCATCTATTCAGTTGAGGTTTGATCAAATCCTTAAGTTAGAAGAAGATAGAGAGAAAGCAAAAGGTATTCATGAAAAACATCAACATCTTGTAAAATCTTCTTTTGATTCAAGTTCCATAGGCTCAAAAAATTTGTCAATTGGTGATCTTATTCTGAAATGGGATAAAGCACATGAAGAAAAAGGTAAGCATACCAAATTTCAGAAAATGTGGCTTGGACCATTTCAGATTGCTGAAAATATAGGCTCATATACATTAATACTCCGGTATTTAACAGGAAAGAGAGAATCTCTTCCTATAAATGGGCTTGTCTTAAAGAAATTCTTTTCATAAGGAAGTAACCCCTTCTTACCTGTACATATTCCTTTCTGCAATTTTTGTTTGTTTTGTAAACAAAGGTTGTTAATCAGTCTCTAATTGACTTTTTACTATTAGAAAATGTATTAGGAAGAATATTATAAATACTTATTTTGTGTAAATAAGAATTTTTAGGGAAATGATTACAGTTTTGGATAAGTTTAAAATAAAATGTTAAACTTTGAAAATTTGTTCAAAAAATTTGCATGATCTTTTGAAACCTTGAGGAAATTGTAAATCATTATAAGTTGATTAAGCAGAGAAAGGTTATATTTAAAAAGTAAAGACTTTTTTCACGCTTTGGCACTCAAAAAAATCTAAAAAATGTCATCCATTGATTCTTAAGGATAAAACCATTTCACCACATCCATTTAGGTTTTGATTTTTTAGAATGTAATTCTAGGAAATTATATGGTAAAATTAAGAGATAAGAGGTCTCATCACGAGCCTGCTTACCATGATCATCAGAAGTAATAAAACTGACATTACAAAAACTACATACCGAAATAGGGTAATGACTTATAAATGTAAGGAAAGGGGTCTTATCACGAGCCAGCTTGTTCAGTTTAATTACATCTTGTGAAAGGCATTGTTACTAACTGACTCCCAAACTAGAACAATATCTCTTAAACTAAAAAATAAGTAAAAAACAAAAAACATGAGATAATATGTCTTATGAATCTATTTTTAAAGAGTCATAATCTTAGTTGGATGGGACAATGAGTGGTTAATGGTTAAAAGGTAACCCTGTCAAGACTATGAACGCTTGTAGGCATCAGAGGAAATTCCTATGACAATAGAGTATATTACAAAAGCTAAACTTGGAAAGGCCCCTTACTTCATTATTATCAACCAATCAAGACTTGAGAAAACCAAAAAATGTTTTTATCCTTGAGGAATTAGAAAGAAATTATAAGTGATTTTTATTCTTTTTCAGAGTTAGATTTTATTTAAAATTTCTCTAAGATAGTTTTCATTATCTTTAAAAACTTTTACCTACTAGAAATATAGTATTCATTTTATTCTTTCAGACATAACTGTTTCTTCCAGTGAATCGCCAATTGCTGTATGGTACAATAACCCTCCCCATTTATGATTTTTAGAATAAATTTCATTTAGAAATAGGGCCCCTTTCTTTCTTTTTAGATAGGAATAAAAGACTTAGAAGCATTTCGATATTTTTTTGAATTAGAAATAAGGGTTCATTTTTAGAGACATATTGCATATATTTATTAACAAGTGTTTATAAACAAATGCAACATTGAAATAATTTCCGATCCGATGGAATATAAATACTTTATCACATAAAAGTATTTAAATGGAAAAATTCCGACGAACAGTAATCGCAATCAAAAATCAGAGATATATTAAGTTGTATATTTGTCTTTCAAAAAAACTCCGATGCGATTGAACCAATCGCAATCGCAAATCGCAAAGGTTTTGAACTTTCATATTTGTTTCGATGCGATGCAATTGATCGCAATCGCATTTCGGATGAACAGTATAAAATTCACTTGTTTTATAAATCTCCGATGCAATGGGCCCCACCGCCAAATCGCAAATCGCAAATCGCAAATGCAATCTCTTTATTTGATCAATGGCGCAACTCCAATGCGATGCGATCAATCGCAATCGCATTTTAGATAAACAAGCGATATTCACTCATGATATTATAATCTCCGATGTGATGGGCCCCACTGTAATTTCAATCGCAAAATCAGCTAACATCATTTGTAACTCATTTCTTTTGAAAAGAGCCGATGCAATATATATCATTGCAATCGGAAATCGGAGAAAATCAAGAAATCTCATTTGTTATCCCTTTTGAAAATTTCCGATGCGATTAATACTTAAGCTTCATATTTTACATTGTGCATATGCTATTTATTCATCACAATTGCATGATTGAAAGGGAAATTTTTATGTTTTCAATTCAAAAAACGCCAATCTCTGATTGTACGTTTTTTATTAATAGAAAATCAAACAAATAATGATTATTGATTCTATTTCAAATGCATTGAGTGTGACTTCTAAAGAGACATTTTAAGTTTAATACGGAGATTAATAAATAGAAATCAATGAATATATCTTTCATATAGTTTTATTCATTATTCTCTTTCTATCACTTCTGAAAGATTTTCCTCCATTGCAGAACCAAAGAAAACCCAACCCTTTCATTCGTAGAGCGAGGGAAACGTTACCAGATACCGAAATTTCGAAGAGATCCAGGAAAGAAAAATTTGTTGTCGCTGCAAAAGCCCCTGTTTTCACCATGATACCTAAAGAGAAACCATCTAAAATTAAGCTAGTTACAGACACGTCGTGCCAAGGTCTTGGTAAATTATCCTGGTAAGAGGTATATAACCTCATTGAAAGGGAAAAGCCTAAGGTCATTGTGTCGAAGGAAACAGTTCCTAACGAGGATGATTCAGAGTCTGATTTAGAAACTTCTCTTCAAGCACTTGCGAATTCGTTCCTGCACCGAATTGCAGCTCGAGCAAACATTTTCCCATACTATGATGTGATTCGGTGGGTAATTGAAAATGTGACCATCCAGAATAGGACGTCAAACATAGGGTTGTTGTGAGAAAGCAGAGTAAGAGGAGAAGAACTGATCAGGATACACTTTTGACATCACAGGTGGAGTTTATGAATATTGTTTATAAAGATTCTGAGGTGAATCCATCTAAGGATGATGCAGGAGCATCAAGCACCTAGCCAGCAATGTGACATCTTGGTCACATGTTGTGGCTAGTTAAAAATAAATTAGACTTAGAAATAGTTTAAATAATATATTTTATTAAATTTGTTATTTATTTTAGGAGAATTGTTAGTTTGTTTTATATTTAATTAAATATGGCATAATAATAGATTTGGTTTCTTTCCCTGCATGGAATAGAACCAAAATAGGGATAAATGTTAAATAATAGAAGGGTATTAGTTTGTTGAGAAACTCTAGAAGAAATCTATTCTGAGAAGAATAGTTCCTCATATTTTTATAAATTAGAGAAAGGCTGAAGGTGTGAAGAGCGTGAGTGTGAGTGTGTAAGAGAAAATCTGAATTATTTATTGAAATTGCTGAGGGGCAGCTAATGCCTATTCGCCCAGGCAATATTCTGTCGATTAGAATTTAGCTCACTCATTTATTCTGTGCAAGATCGACACTGCAGTGTGTATGTTTGACATTGCAAAACAACACTGTGATGGAAGTATGATAGCTGTCAAGGCAAATCATCATAACTTGAAGGAGTCACTTTGAGGAGATCTCGCATAAACCGGAATAGCTATCAGAGAAAACGGTGAGCTGTCCATGATGATTTATAAAGATCGGGACTGTCAGATTATGAATACCGTGGTGATTTACACCTTCATTTTGCTAGTTTACATAAGCATTCGATTACCCATGTTCAGTCTTAGATGACGAAGACCATAATGATAAGATGCAAAACAATGGTATTTAGACAACAGACGACTCAATGGGCAAAAACCAAAGGGACCGAAGTGTTAGATACAAAGGAGGTTGGAAGGTAAACCTGTGAAAATTCGTGGACCGATATTGCCAAGGCAATATATTAGTAGAAGAGTCACATTTGAATGTTGGATATCGCAAGAGTAAATAGTCAATTTTAATGGAAACCGATATATATATGTATAGCCATTGAATTATTTGCTGGATCGGTCGATATGAACATTTGGGTGTTGGCGGTGATGATCAGTTATATGTAATACTGAAACTATGAGTGATGCCATCGATACCTCATGATGCAGCTATTGCCATCGACATTTCAATCATGACTGTGTTTCTACTGTGCGCTACATAATTCTTTAAATTGAATTTGAATTGATTCACACGCTGTTTGGATACATTGTGGGCATGGTTGTATTGAGTTATATGAATGTGAGTTCAAAGTGTTTGGTGGGGCGTTTGTTCTTGAACAGATTTGAGCTTTAATTATTTAAGCAACTAATACATCTTGATTGAGGCATATATGTTAGTTGTATACATCCATTCAGTCAAGACAGTGATTCTGGGATTATGAAAAGAAGAAAATTTTGTTAACAATTGCATCTTCTTTAAGAGTAGGAAAGTTTTAGTTTTCCTATATCATTTTTGGTATCGGAGCCTATGTTGTTTGGTATTATAAATGCCGCCTAAGAGGAGTCGATAAGTCGAGGGAAAGACTCAGCAGAAATGCAATTTTACTAGATGAGATCCGGCATTTACGCACACGAATGGCTACCATGGAAACTACTCAACGGAGAGCAGCGGATGGTGCAGTCGACAGTGCCGATGAAGAAGAGACCACTGACGAAGAAGTGGAGGAAGAAAATGAAGTAGCTAAGGTCATGAAGATGCTAGTCAAAGCCAGCAGTCGACCAAGAATAGAAGTACCTTTATATGACGGAAGTCTTAGTGTGGAGGTGCTAATGGACTGGATCAGTTCATTAGATAAGTACTTCGACTATGAAGAAGTTGATGTCAGGAAGAAAGTAAAGTTTGTAGCCACGAGATTGAAAGGCCATGCAGCCTTATGGTGGGACGAATTACAGCTATCAAGGGAGCGAAAAGGGAAGCCAAAAATCAAGCAATGGGACAGAATGGTAAGTAAGCTGAAGGGTAAGTTTTTGCCGAAGGATTACCAATTAAATTTGTTTAGACAATTGCAGAACTTAAAGCAGAAAGGGATGACAATCAAGGAATATACTGAAGAATTTTATAAGCTGAGTATTAGATCTGGCCATGTTGAAGATGATCTAGAAAAGGTAGCTAGATATATAAATGGTTTGAGGTATGAAATACAGGATGAGATCAGCTTATTGAATTTGACGTCGATTGAAGATGCCTATCAAGCAGCCTTGAGGGCGGAAGAAAAATTGTTGCGCAAACAAAACCAGAGGAATAGAGGAAAGAATCCAGCAAAAGAAGGAGGGACATTTGAATCCAAAATTCAACACTCTCAGAATGAGGCAGGGAGTGCGAGCAATAGAGCACCACAAAGAGGAGATTTTGGCCGCGGAAGATTCATGCCCAGAGGCAGAGGGCGAGGAAGAGATGTACGATGTTACATATGTGGTGAATGGGGACATATGCAATGGGATTGCCCTCATCAGAGATCAGCAAACCAGCGCAACGTGAATGTTGCTGAAGCCAAGGAGGAGATTCCTCAACCCGAAGCTAAAGAGGAACCACCAGAAACCGGAGAGTCCTTGTTACTGAAGAGGGTATTACTTGAAGAAGCTAAGGAAGCCAAAGAACCAGTTCAAAGAAAGACTTTATTCAGAACTGTATGTAAGTCCAAGGGTAAGTGTTGCAAATTGGTAATTGATAGCGGTAGTACTGACAACCTTGTTTCTACAGAGATGGTGGACAAATTGAAGTTGGAGAGAACAATACACCCCACTCCTTATAAAGTATCATGGCTTCAGAAAGGCCATCAAATTTTTGTAACTGAACAATGTGCAGTTGAATTTCAGATTGGTACTTACAGGGATGTCATTTTATGTGATATAATGCCGATGGATGTATGTCACATATTGCTAGGGAGGCCTTGGCAGTTTGATCGAAATGCCATACATGATGGCAGAAGAAATACTTATACTTTGGAGAAAGATGGGAATAAGCATACACTACTGCCATTGAAAGTTGAAGATAATAAAGACGCACCTGGAAACAACGATACGTTGATGAATGAGAAGATCCTGTTTCAGGAAGATGAGAAGGGTAAGGAGATGCATTTTGCTAATGTTGGAAAACCCAAGGTAATTTTAACTTCTACAAATTTAGAAGATTTACCTGAAGAAATTCAGAACTTATTGAATGATTGTGCTGATATTGTTGTGGATGAGTTGTTGCCCATTAGGAGTATTAGTCACCATATTGATCTAATACATGGAGTCAGTTTGTCGAATAAAGTAGCCTACAGGGTAATGCAGGAAAATGCCGAAGCTGGAAGACAAGTGGAAGAGTTGATGGATAAATGGCTAATCACTGGAAGCCTTAATCCATGTGTTGTGCCAACAGTACTCAGTTCGAAGAAAGAAGTTGAAAGGCGCATGAGTACAGATTCTCGAGCCTTATATAAAATCACCATCAGGTTGATGAATGAAGGTTTGGAGGAATATGCAGTCTCTAAAGAAGAGTAAAATTGAATCCGAAGAAAATCCAAGTAGTTTTGAATTGGCTAAATCCTAGAAGCACATTTGAGGGAGATGTCAAAAGCAGATGACAGGAATGCAGTAGCAAAGACAAACAACGAGCAGATATGAAGAGGCAGAAAAAGGAATTCCAAACAGGTGACTTCGTCATGTATTGCAGATTGGTACCTATACTAAAAGCTAGAAGAAGAACCACAAGGAGACACCATAACAGACGAAAGCCCAAAGCAGGAAAAAGGAAAAAGAGAGTGCTAAAGAAAACCAGGAGTCAGACTCATTATCAATATTTGACCAAGTGGAAAGAACAACCAGTAGAAGACGTCAGCAGAGCTACAGAGAATGGGGATCAACTCCAAACTACTACAAGATCAGTTTTCTTCCCCGGGAGTCTGATTCAGGAGCATCAAGCATCTAGCCAGCAATGTGACATCTTGGTCACATGTTGTGGCTAGTTAAAAATAAATTAGACTTAGAAATAGTTTAAATAATATATTTTATTAAATTTGTTATTTATTTTAGGAGAATTGTTAGTTTGTTTTATATTTAATTAAATATGGCATAATAATAGATTTGGTTTCTTTCCCTGCATGGAATAGAACCAAAATAGGGATAAATGCTAAATAATAGAAGGGTATTAGTTTGTTGAGAAACTCTAGAAGAAATCTATTCTGAGAAGAATAGTTTCTCATATTTGTATAAATTAGAGAAAGGCTGAAGGTGTGAAGAGCGTGAGTGTGAGTGTGTAAGAGAAAATTTGAATTATTTATTGAAATTGCTGAGGGGCAGCTAATGCCTATTCGCCTAGGCAATATTCTGTCGATTAAAATTTAGCTCACTCATTTATTCTGTGCAAGATAAATTACTGTGTATAGTGTGTATGTGTTTGACATTGCAGGTACCCAGCGCCAGGATGGAAGTATGATAGCATTTTTCTGGGGTTACAAATCATCATAACTTGAAGGAGCGCCGGAGGAGATCTGCATAAAACTAGAATAGCTATCAAGAGGAAAATGCGGTGTGAGTTGGTTCATATGATGATTATAAAGACTGTCAGATTATGAAGACCGTGGTGATTTACACCCCATATTGCTGGTTTGGCATAAGCATTCGATTACCCATGTTCAGCTGCGTTAGATGACAAATACCATAGTGATAAGATGCAGGCGTTGAATGGTATTTAGACAGCGCATTGACCAGTGTTAAACCAGTGGACCGAAGTGTCAGATACAGTGTGTTGGAAGGTAAACCTTGTGCAAAGTCTGTGACCGATATTGTTTACATTATACGCTGAGTAGAAGAGTCGATTTGAATGTTGGATATTGCAGTAGTAAATAGTCAATTGTTGTTGTGGGAAAACCGATATATGTATATGTATAGCCATTGAATTATTTGCTGGATCGGTCGATATGAACATTTGGGTGTTGGCGGTGATGATCAGTTATATGTAATGCTGAAACTATGGGTGATGCCATCGATACCTCATGATGTAGCTCTTACCATCGACATTTCAATCATGACTGTGTTTCTACTGTGCGCTGCATAATTCTTTAATCGAATTTGAATTGATTCACACGCTGTTTGGATACATTGTGGGCATGGCTGTATTGAGTTATATGAATGTGAGTTCAAAGTGTTTGGTGGAGCGTTTGTTCTTGAACAGATTTGAGCTTTAATTATTTAAGCAGCTAATACATCTTGATTGAGGCATATATGTTAGTTGTATACATCCAATCAGTCAAGACAGTGATTCTGGGATTATGAAAAGAGGAAAATTTTGTTAAAAATTGCATCTTATTTAAGAGTAGGAAAGTTTTAGTTTTCCTACATCAAAGGATCTCACTAAATTATCTCAATACGCAGGTGCCTATTGTGTTGCAACTATAGACAAAGCTTCTGAAGTCTCCCAGTTGATGAAACAAAAAGACTTACAGATAGCTATGTTGGAAGAATAGGCCACAGAGCATCAGTAAAAGCTTGTTAAGCTAGAAAAACAATTGCAAGATCAGGAGCTCAGATCTAAACAACTAGAAGAGCAGCTTAACATTGAAAAGAAGAAGATTGATGAACAAGCCTTGAACAAACATCAGCAGTTGAGTCAAGAGGCAGAAAAGCTACAAAATCTTCTGCAAAGTGAGAAAAATAAAAATATTGAACAAGAGAAAATATTTCAATTAGCATTCAACAAGTTCAAGGATTATCCTAAATTAGAGAAATTCAAAAATGAAGCCCTTGAAACAAACAAACTGCTATCTTAGGAGTTGAATGAATTTTGTCTGAAATTGACACAAGATGAGCCTTTGTGCGAAATAACATCAACTTTGACAGATGAAGTAGTCACTCTCAGGCAAGAGATTGATGATGTTGATGATAAAATTTCTAAGTTCCTTTCATGGTAGGATACAGAGCAAGGAAGAAAATCTAGTCTTCATAGAATTGAGGAAAGACACAAGGAAATTTTATTTGTGGAATGGGAACATCAGTTGATGAAATCAGAAAGATCCATATCAAGAGCTAAAAGTATGATGAATAATATTACACAAATGGTTAATGATAGCTTGTATGCCATTAATTTGATCTCAGATTGTAACCCAGGAAAATTACCGAAAGTAAAAGAAGCTGATTCCAGGTGGAAAGAAGAGATAATCAATAAGAATCAACAGATTAGCAAAATTCAAGGAATTTCATGTGATATTATGTGGACTTATATAATCAAGCCACACATCCAATAGATGTCCATCAAATTCCTTTTGAATGTTATTCATTGTATCATTCCTGAATTCTCTAATGCTAAGTATACTGGGCATCTACATTCAAGGCTAAGTCATCCAACAAAAGTGAAAGATCTGCTCAAAATCTGCCATCTGGGCACATTAAACACAAGATACAATCAATGAATCAGTTTCACTTCAAGATCGCAGTTATGTGTTGGAAATGTTGTCATTGATGGCAAAGGAGATAGCAAAGGTAAAGATAGGAGAAGCACCTAAACTATCCATAAGGCAAAAGAGACAGAGAGGTAGCAGAGGCAGCAGAAGGAATAGAGGAATTGAAGCAGAAGCAACAAAGGAATTAGAGACAGAGCAGTGGAGTTGAAAAGGCCTGAAGGAGTGTAATACAGAGGTTTATTCATGAATTAGGGGTGTAATACAGTTTGCAGATGAATTATTGAGCAATTATTCATTAATTGAGTCTATATGGCATAGACTTTGACTGAAGACTAAAACCCTATGGTAAAGACTTAATATGCTTGGGGATGAGCTGGAGCATTGCTTAAATGGAAAAAGAGGGCTGGAGAGAGAGCCCAAGAGCTGGAGAGAGGCAGAGGACCTCTTCAGTAACAGAATAGGAGAATAATGGCCATCAAGTTGAATATCTGGCCCGTTATGAAATTGTAAGAATTTGTTCTGAGATCTATCGCCTGTATATATACGTATATCTGTTTATGAAGAATTGTGAATAAGTTCCATGTATATTTTTATGTCTTCCTGGTCGAATCATATGAGGAAATTATCTCAGCGTAACTGTGCATTTGTTGTTCAACTCTGTGTGGAGGGGACCTTTCGTAATTGTGCATTTGCTGAGTTAAATCATGTATAAATGTATGTATGTCTTCTTGATGAAGTATAATGGATTTGTGTAATTGAATTTCAAATCCCATAGCCAAGGATACGGGCGGAGTGATAGAACTCTGTATACTCTATAATAGGAATCTCTATGCAGGTAGACGGAATTGAAATCATGTATATGATTGAGTTCTAGTGGTACTCTGGGAATGCGTAAGAATGCTTTGACTCTGCAGTAGTGTAATTCGTCCCTGTGTTAATGCATATACTCCAGAATGTTCGTGGTTATACGCTTCGGTGTTTATATTGAATATATAAATAGTGTGCGAATAGACCGTGGAATGGCAATGGTTGAATAGTATTATTGAACATATTGGAACCATGAGTTAATGTTGTACACAGAAGTGTCGGACCGGAACCTGGAGCGTAGGAGGAAGTGGAACCATGACCAGATGAACAGTGAACGCGGATTTTCGAAAACCACCCTACCATTTCGCACCGCTTTTCTGGAGCATGTGGTATTTTCTGAATTGGAGCGATTCCATACCGGAATCGACACGTGGCAAGGGACCCGTTTCAAAACCGCCCTTTAAAGTACGCCTTCGTACGTTATTCATCGTACCAAGACACGGAGCGAAATGGACAGGAGCCGTCGATCTGGTGGGCCGACATCTGATGGTGATTGTTCGCAGGACCCACACGAAGTTTAATGGAAGAGCCCGGGTGTTAACAAAGGTACGACGCGCGCGTTTGATTGGTTGTATCGTGGGCCCGGGAGGAGTCATATATAATGAATCGGTTTATTAATGTTTTCGACGTATTATAATCTTAATATAAGGTTCGAGAGTATGTTAAAAGAGTCGATCAAAATTTAATATTGGTGGTCATTCATGTGGATGAATTACATATATAATTGTTGTGGGTGTGTGGGCCCAAATGAAATATATATTAAAGTTTATGAATTAATAAGGACGAAGTTGTGACCATATATTGATATATATTAAGGTTGCGAATAAATAAAAGAACGTCGAGTACTGTTGGACTCTGGTATAACATTTTCGGTAATTAAAGAATGCTGAATATATGAGTTGACATAGAGCATCTATTTATATGGAGGTGCATATGTATACGGAATAGACAGTCGGATTATAACTGAAGAATTGAGATATTAAAAATGACCAGACTTGTTTTTATTAAGTTTTCCAGCGTGGAATAAAGAGAACATGCGAGAGTGCCCGGATTGGAAAAATGATTGGACAATGAAATTTTGGGATGCATTTACACACAGTTAAGTGAAATATTGAATATGGTTGATTTATTAACACTCCAGATTTAAGCATTGAAACTGCCATCGTAGAACAAAGCAGAGATTGTGAGATTGCCCGAACTTGGGAAATGATTGGGCATGAAACTTGAATGCAATTATGAAAAAATAAGAGGAGAGCATGCAGAGATCCACAGAGATTACAGGTTTGATAGGAATATGTACAGGAATGAGTTGGACAGGTGAATAAGCACAGAAAATAGGGAATATGCAGATGACAGTGAACAAAGTGTATGCAGAACAGGTTCTTAATAGCAGCAGGAAAAGACAAATCCAGTAAAGCCAAAATCCAGAAAAGGAGCTGAGTGAAATTGAAATATGTAATTAAAAATGTGAATGTAAATGTTGTAATTAATTTTTTATTGTTTGTGATGCAAAGGCAAGTATCCTAAGGAAAAGAAAAAATCCCACTGTAGCATGAAATTTTTTACATATTATTATGATTTTAAATTGAGTTGGATAAAGAAATGAGGAGGCAGAAGACCAAGGGGTATGACCATCCATTTCGAATTCCTAAAGGAAAACAAACAGTCATCAAGAAATTTCTATAAGTAATATCATCTTGATATGAAAAAGGAGAGTTAGAAGAGAGAGAGTGTGTGAGTAAAGTGAATGCAGAAATGAAGCAGTGAAGCAGAAAAGAAAGAGGAGCTGAGCAGAGAAGAAGGAGAAGCTGATAGAGAATCTGAAAAGATGCAGAGATGATATAGGGCAGATATGAGAATAGATGAACATCAGAGCAGATGGAACAGAACAAAGCTGATATCCAAGGTAAATCAGCAAGTGTTTCTCTTTTGAAAGAGTAAGGAAGTTGGAGCTTCCCTATCAAGTTGTAGCTTGATAGATGTCAGTTGGAGCTGACTGAGGTTGGAGCCTCCTGTAGGTTGGTGCCTGCAGAAAATTAATGGGAGTTGGAGCTTCCTTGCAAGTTGTAACTTGCAGAATTGAGGTTGGAGCCTCCTGTAGGTTGGTTCCTGCAGAAAAACAGTGGTGAGAGGGAGTTGGAGCTTGCCTTTGCATCACAACAATAATAAGATGTGGTTTTCTCCCTTCATGGGTTTCCACTTATATCTGGTGTCTCTGTGCATGATGTCTATGTGTTGATGTGGTTTATCTAATCTGCTTGATACTTGTTGCTCACATATTAAGATTGTTGTTACATTAAAAAATCTGTTTGATACTTGTTGCTCACTAATAAAGATTTCTCACATATTAAATTTGATCATGAAGTGAAGGTGTAAATAAGTTTTAAGAGAAAAATTTTAAAATTCCATGTATGTGTTAAACTGATTCACACCCCCCCCCCCTTCTCAGTTTAACTAAGGGTTCAACATTATGTTTCTAGATTTCTGATTAGATAGATTACAGGATTAGTTTTAGTTATTTTGTTTTATTAAGTATCTATTTAAACCCCTTTCATGCATTTAGAAAGGGGTCCTGAATTTTTAATATTTTGACTTGGAGATTACATTTATGTACTCCATTGACTCTTATATTTTTATAAAGGATCACATCGGGTGGTTCTATGGTAAATTTCCTTTAAGAATTGTATTTCTGTATCTTGGAGTCTGTTTTACATTGAAGTTGTTGGATTTGGATATCGAATTACATCAGAAAGTATCAAGATGGATATGGTATTTCTATCTATTCACTGTTAATTTTCTTATGTTATGAGATATTCTCTTTAAAATTTGCTATCATTTATATGTACTTGTTTTACAATGTTTCTTTATACATATCATTTTTGAGTGTGTAGAAATATTCATCTCTTTCAGTATATGTGAATGATATATAAAATGATGAGTACAATGTGCTATTATAACTCTGTTTAATTTCTTAAACAAAGTTATCATTATTTGATACTGCATATTTCAATTAACTTATAATACATTTTCATGGTTATTGGTTTAGTTGAAACAATTTTAAAGTTGTATTCATATTTGATACCGAGTTTAGTTTTAGAATTATTTATCAGTTATAGATTAGATTAGATAGTTTATTTCAGTCATTTAGTCCCATTTTCCAATTCACCCAATCATTCCATCACCAACCCATTTAAGTTATTAGGAAACTAGTCCTATCAATCCAATCGGAGCCACCACACCAAACGAAAAAGGAGTTGTCCTAAGGTCCCGACCGGGTGGTTATCCCCCAATGTTTGAAGCAATGATTTTCGAGGCTTCAATAGGGTCCGACACTTCCCACTAGTTGCAGGAGAATATCACAGCTACTCCCCCATGTTCCATGATGCCCACATTTCTAGTTATAGGCACGAGAGCAGGAGAATCTTGGGAACTAGAGCCAGTTCATATGGGGAATTATTTTTCCGAGTATCAGTCCTATGAGAAATATTTTGGTGAGGCTTTCTCTTTCCATGATTTTGTTCAGCTCAAGAAGGACAACAAGCCTTGTAACCAAAACAGAGGGGGAATATACACACAAGACAGGGATGTACAACGTACAGTGGGTAGATTTTTCCTGCCAACATTTGATGGATCCTCAAAATGTTTGGCAAAGGCTTGGGTGGAGAAGCTGGATAGCTATTTCCAGCTTAACCAGATGGCAAAGGGAGAGGTCATCAAGGTGGCAACGCTGCACCTAGAGGGAGAGGCCCATGATTGGTGGTTCCATGAGATGGCCACACTGGGTCACTCAACAGTGACAACATATGCAGAGTTTACACGGAGATTGGTAGAGAAATTTCATCAAAGGGATCTAGAGGAGCACTTTGTTGAGTTGACAAAGCTCAAACAAACACCTACATTTTCGAGTTTTTGAGACTCTCCATGATGGTACTTGACTTTTCTTCATTCAGGATGATATACAGGTTCATTGATGGGTTTCCAGAACCTCTGTAGGGGTTAGTTGGATCTACGAGGCCAACCACACTTCATGATGCAGTAGGGAGGACCAGGGATTTTCAGGATGCCTTGCCCACGACCAGAGCTCCTTCCCCCCAAAGACCGAAATTTCAGCCAAAGGGGAAGGACACAAGGGGTCCACCTCTGAAAGGGAACCAAGGCTAAGGGCATTTGGACGACGAGACTTGGAGATACCTGAGATAGAATAATCTATGCTTCACATGCCAAGAGTTGTGGGCACTGGGACATTGTTGTGCCATTGGGAAGGCACACTACATAGAGGTCTTCTCTGATAGTTACGGGGAAGAGGATGCATATGAGGAGATGGAAGCAGGAGGTAGTGGTGTAGTATAAAGATGGGATCATCCACCACCACCACCACCAGGAGCAGGAGGGGCATCATTTTCACCTACTGGGGGAGTCCTTGCTTCTTTGTGAGGAGTTCCCAAATACTCGACACTAGGTGTCCGAGGTACTGTGAAAGTACAACGCGTTTCAGTATTAGTGGACAGTGGGGCTACCCACAATTTTATTGATGCACAGTTGGTAGAGCGGAGGAGCATACTGACGAAGAGCTTTGATGGGTTTTCGGTACTGGTACCAGGTGCTAGAACCATGCAGTGTGTCAGGTATGTGCCAGCTTTGGCAATGACTATGGGGAATTACACTGTAACAGATCATTTATTTGTGGTGGAAATTTTGGACACCAACGTGATACTGGGAGTGTATTGGTTGAGCACGTTGGGGAAGGTCACTATAGATTAGGAGACCTTGGAGATGGAGTGGATAGACAAGAAGACTAGGAAGCATGAGATGATTTGTGGCATGCACACTTATCCACCACAAACAGTTTCAACACATCGGATGTATGCTAAATTCTGGAAGGGAGATATAGAGTGGATAGTAGAGCTGCATGTTTCGGAGGTAAGGTCTACAAGGCAGGGTGTACACCTAGATGCGTAGTCGATTTTGGACAGGTATGCCATAGTTTTTGGAGATATACCACTAGGGCAGCCACCGAATCGCGGTTTTGAGCACACCATCGAGCTAGAACAGGGCATCTAGGCTATGAATACTACACCCTATAGGCATCCTAAGGATTATAGAGATGATATTGAGAGAGTTATCCATGAGCTCTTAGCGTTGGGACACATTCGACCCAGTACTAGCTCATTTTCTTCTTTTGTTGTACTAGTGAAGAAGAAGGATGACACACTGAAGATGTGCATTGAATATAGAGCTCTCAACAAAAATACCATGAAGAACTGATACCCCATCCCACAGATTGATGAGTTGATGGATGAGTTGAGGGGATCTAAGTTCTTCTCGAAGATTCATCTGAGATCGGGTTACCATCATATCTGCGTGAGGGACCAGGATATTCCCAAGACCACTTTTATATTTCACTACGGCCACTTCGAGTTTTTAGTGATGCCCTTTGGGCTAACCAATGCACTAGCCACCTTCTAGTCCTGCATGAACCACATCTTTTGTGGTCAACTGAGGAAGTTTGTGCTGGTATTTTTTGATGACATCTTGATATACAACGGGATGTGGGAGGAGCACCTACAGCACATTGAGGTTGTATTATGCATACTGGAGGAGCAACATTCCTATGCTAAGCTCTCCAAGTGCAAATTTTATTAGTGAAGATGCTCTATTTGGGGCGTATCATTGGTGTGGAGGGAGTGAGAATCCAGGAGGAGAAGATCTGAGCCATTTGGGATTAGCCAAAGTAGAAGAACATGACTGAACTTTGGGTCTTTGTAGGCATCTACACCTACTACCAGAAGTTCGTCAAGGGATTTTCCCAACTTTATGCACCCCTCACAGATCTTACGAAGAAGGGGGCATTCAGTTGGACAAACATAACGCAGAGGGATTTTGACAGGCTCAAGGAGGTGATGAGAAGTTGTCTTTTTTTAGTGTTGCTAGGTTTCACGCAGCCATTTGTCCTTGAGTGTGATGCATCTGGAGAGGGGGTAGGAGCAGTCTTGATGTAGGGGGGGCACCCCATAGCTTTTGAGAGGCATATATAGTAGCTATCACTAGCTCATAAATTGTGATTGATTGTAAACAAAGATCATAGAAGTAAGGTCGTAGCATACTAAAGGCATTATATGAACATATTTTCTATCTATGCTTTATCTACTAGTGTCCACTGATCAAGAAAAATTGTGGCTTCAAAATGCTTATTTGGCTTTTGAACTATGATTCTGGTAATCACATTGACAAGATAATGTTGACATATAATGTACTCTCTCATCCTCCACTAAACATTTGATAATAATAATAAGAAGAATTGATCAAGGGTTTTCCCCAACTTGGGGTTTTTCCCTGCCTTGTGCCATAAGATGTCTTATGTTGAAATCCCACGTCAAGAGGATCATACTCACTTAAAGAAGGATATTTCATGGTTCTATTCAATAAAGAACACTGCAGCAAGAAAGCCCCTAGCCATCTAGCTTCATACCTCATTGAGAAATCCAATCATGTCAAAAAAGAAGAAGCCATACAACTCAAGGTCCTATAGCTGGGATAAGAAAGGCATTCACTATTCTCATTTTTTGTGGGACACCCTTAACTAAGTAGAGTCTGCAGGGTAGAAAATTAACAGACTACAACCAAAAATGCTAAATTTGTAACCAAATGAAGGACACAAGTCAAATTGTTCCTGAAAATGGAACATGGAAGATTGAAAGAATAGTTGAAGACAATACTAGACGATACCAAATAATCACTTTAAGATGAGGGACTTAATGGTAGATGCTTCCCTCAGCCATGATGTTTGTGGTTGCAACACAAATCATGAAGGGATCCCACTAGGCCATGAAGCTTCTGACAAAGTAGAAATGACTTTAGGGCTTTGTAAGGAAGGAAGTCCACCTAAGAATAACATATTTGATGGTGTTGTAAAGGCTATTCCCACACCCAAAATCATGTAATATTTACTACAAAAGATCAGAAAATTTTCTCAACACTTCAAAACTTGATGTTCTAGAAATTTGATGCCAGAAACCCTTATCCAACATACAAAAATGCAGCCATTAAAAGCAGTGAATGCCAAAAAAGGTCATCACACTTCCATTGTCAAGAAAACCCATGACAGTGATAAAAATAAATCTAAAGTCAACATACAAGCACAAACCCTAGTTGTTGCCATCCTTCTACAAAATCTTTGTACAAATATGGCTTCACAAATCATTGTAAAGAAGGGAAAAAAATATAACAAGGTTTTTTCATTGCTGAAGGAACCATATTGAGCTTCTAGATACTCAAATCCAAATTATTCCAAATGTGTTTTTCTACAGCAGAAGTTGGGAGATCATAATCCATCCATTGGAGAAGAGATAAAGTTTCCTGGATGTGGTGACGAAATTTAACCCAAACCACCTCCACTGAGCTACTATGATCCTTAAAGATTCTCTGATTTCATTCCTTCCAAATTTCCCAAACAAGAAATCCCGGAATTATCTTCCAAAGTCTATTAATGATTTTACTGGAGAAAGGGTCAACCTTCTAGTTTCGAATTGTATCAACAATGTCCCCGTGAGAATGATATGATCTTCTACATAGGCTAGTGACTCTATCCCACAGAAAATGGTCAATAGATTCCGGCACGGACTGACAGAGAGGGAAACGTGAGGGCCTTATGAATCCCCTCTTAATGAGATTGTCCCATGTGAGATTTTTATTTTTGCTAAGGAACCATAGGAAGGAAGCCACTTTGTGCCAAAGATTAGCCTTCCAGATATTGAGCCATATGAGGTCAAGTCTGATTTGACCTAGAAAAGATAGTATATGCCTTTGCCGTAGAGAAGGAACCTTTAGGCATGTATCCCCATCTGATGATATCAGAGTACTCTTCAACCTTTATTTTTCATTTCGTCAGGTCCTCCCATGCAGCCGAAGGATTTTCCATACCCCAGTCTGAAAGCCAGAAGCTGGGGTGACTCCAATTCCAGTAATTTAGAGGGGGTGTCTAAACCCAAAAATGATTGACAGTACTGTGAGATCTCTGCTGCAACACATTTCTCCAAGAAGGAAAATTGAAGAGGGATGCGAGACTGGGAAATTGTTGCCAAGAATATTCCCAAAATCTTGCCTAATTCCCATTATGAATTTCCTAGAAACTATGAAGTTGTATGAGATGCTTATGTTTCCGAGCATAATTCCAAATAGGTGAGCGCCCATCATTCAAATCATAGCAAATAAAATCATTAGGATTATAGTCTTGCGCATACTTTGAGGTCCAAAATTTAGCCCAAGATAGGTTTTTATTAGATACCCAATTCCACCAAAGGCAAGCATTCATAATTTCGTTGCTAACTTCAGGATCCCTAAGACCCAATCTTACTTGAGATTTGGTAGTGCAAACATCAGTCCATTCAACTAACGCCCATTTCCTCTTCTCACTGTTACCTCCATAGAGGAAATTTATTTGCAAATTCCTCATAGCTTTTAAGACCCATTTTGGAGCAGCTAGAACAGTGAAAATATAGAGGGTCATCGACTACAAAAAATGTTTGATTAGCATGATACGACCTACCATATTCAAAAAACAATAAGTCCAAGAGCTGAGCCATTGATCAGTTTTTTCAAGAAATTCTTTCCAGGAAGAATTCTTGATGGCAGAATCAGTCATGGGAGCTCCCAAATATTTGGAGGGAAGAGAGGCAATAGAGAAACCCAAAATATCGGCAAGGTTCCTTTGAGTTAAAGTTGATGTGTTGAAAAAGAAGATATGGGATTTACCAACATTAATTGTAGTACCAGAGGTAAGGGAGAATGTGTCCATAATAGAATTGAAAGAGAGATCTTCCTAGATTGAAGGGTATCCCATGAGCATATTATCATCCACAAATTTTTGGTGAGTATGAGGCTCTTCATTATGCAAGGAAATACCTTTGAGGGAAGTAGGATGCACAACTTCTTTCAAATAATGACCAATACCCTACGCCATGATGACAAAGAGGAAGGGGGATAAAGGATCCCCTTGCCTAATGCCTCCAGTGGGCATAAAAGTTTTCGAAGGGTAACCATTGACTAGGATGGAGAAGAACGTAGAAGATATAAGAGACATAATCCATCTTATCCAGGGTTCTCTGCAGCCAAAAGCTCAAAGAACCTTCCTAATATATTGCCAGCTAAGCTTGTTAAAGGCTTTAGATAAGTCTAGCTTTAGGAGCATTCCAATTTTCTTTGTGATCTCTAAAGAGTGAATTATCTCGTGGGTGAGGATAATTCCATCCGAATTTTTCTTCCTTCCACATAGTCGGTTTGTTCAGGCGAGATAAGGAGGGGAAGAAGAGGTTTGAGCCTATTAGCAATGATTTTTGAAATGATTTTGTATATTAAATTACAAAGGGTGATAAGTCTATGTTGGAGCAGTAAATCCCCTCTGTGGATAGAGGCAATCCCTACTAGCCCAGATCGAGTCTAGCAACAATCAGACACACAGTGACGCAAGTATCTAGCTACAAAACTGGAAAAACATAAATAGTTTTCTACCTCAAGTCCTACGCAATGGTCGTCGAAGAAAGGATGACGCTTCCCGTCCTCTTCTTTGGCAAATCACGATCCTTCCGCTTAACACGTCTGAACACCTGCACACATGCGAAAACACACAATGATACACAACATAGAATATAAATCTTGTAACCATACATCAGTCAGAGAAGATGTAATTCATTGCATCAAAGATAAAGATACATGAGTGAAACCATAATCAAAGTCACTTATCATTAATAAAATTAAGGAATGATACAACCTTAAGCTTTGACGCTGGATCTTCCTTCAGCAGGGTCGACAGCAGAACACGTCTCAATGAAGCACATCGGGAATGGGACAAACCTATCTCTCTTTGGCTTGGCTCTCAAAGGCTGTGTCTGCTCAACTTAGTGTTCCTAAATTGAGGTCATAAATTGTCAACCAGAGCTAGTAAACTGTTGAAGTGAAGTGCAATATATGTGCCTAGGTATTTGTTTCTCACTACGTTGTGTTTAGTTTTTTTTTCCAATGTTTTTAGTTTTTTGTTTTTATTCTAAGAGGAAAATAACTAAGTTTTGGCAAAGAGAAGTTGTTGGTCACACTAAAGCATAGCAAAACCTATTCTAAACTATGTATGGCACTTAGAAAATGCAAAAATTTGACAAGAAAATAACTCACGACATGAACTCAATAACTCACAACATGAACTCAATCCAATTCATTCATCAGAAATATGTTGGAATAGCTTGAGAAAAGGATAAGTTAGTTCCATGAGGTTCTTCTAAGTAAACAACTACCTACAAGATCATAGAGAAAATATTATCCATGGCTAGAAATTTGTTGGAACATATTTGGGAAAGATAGTCTGCAACACAGTGAGGAACTCTACTCTAAATTAACCAATGACACTGAAATTAATCCATTCTGCAACCTAAATTGTCACTACTAAGCCTTATTCAGAAGTTAGGAGTCTTTTGGAATAGTTTTGGGAAAAAGGATATTTGTACAATTATAAGAGATTGTAGAGCAGTTAAGGCCTTGAACTAATATCACTAATTCCTGTCCATATGATGATGTGTTGGAAGAGATTAATAACAAGAGTATTTTGTAAATAATGAAGTTTAATGGAACAAAACTAACTAATGAAACTAAAAATACAATAGATAAAGCTGAACTAAAATGAAATCATTCAAACTTCAAATACAGTGACCACAATTGTACTAGAACACCATTATCCTAACTTGAAATATAGTGAACAGAAACTGAAATAGCGCGCCATTAATCTCCGGAGTATTAAAACTACACTTATAATGCAACTAATCTCTAAATTATTACAACCCTATCTCGTTCAGTATTAGGGATATTTTGGAACAATTCGGAAGAACAAGTCTAGCTGTAACAATTGATGTAATTGAGCACAAAAACGTAAAGTTCATAAAAAGGAAACTAATTCCTATAATACTACAGTTATATCTCATTCAATATTAGTGATATTTTGGAATAATTCGTGAGAATGGGACTAGACTGTAGCATCCAATGCAAGTGAGTATAAAACACAAAGTTCAGAAAATTGCTTAAACTAGGAATGCAACAAGGCTAAAATTACTTATCTAAACAATGTGCACAAAGATTCTCAGGCAGTAGGGGCCCTCTACCACTGGATCAGCATACAAATCTCCTCAATATTGCCTCATATCTTTCAATAAAGAGATGCTTCTTTCATTAAAGGAAAATTATTTCAAAAATAGAGTATTACGGTCTTTTGAGATCTAGCAACAAAACATAAATCTAGCTAGTCGTTTCTCGGTCTCCTGAGTCATTATTATAATAAAATTACATAATTTCCCTTGAGATAAAATAGGAATAAATGTCTTTCCCAACTAAAATCAAATTAGAACTCTGGTGGAGGTCTTGTACTGTGATTAAAGACATATGTACAGTCATTGTCCTATTAGAAGTCTGTTTCTTAGTTTTGGTTTCCCACGTGCATAACCACCTGTAGAATTCTGCTCAGACTTCGTAGGGAGAAAGGAATGATGTGGATGAAGTTTTTAATTCACCCATATGCGTTTTTATTTGAGGTGAAACCTGGAACCTGTGAGAACATGAAGACAACTGCAGAATCGGCAACTAGCTACAGAATGGCTGCATTGTGTAGCTAAGTCCAGTAAAAAATTATTACAACAACAAAACCATAAAAGTGTAGCAAGTTAGTCATTATACACATTCTTAAAGTGTCTTTAACCAATCCTATTGACCCTTTAAGCCTGTGATTGATAAGGGACAAAGGAAATGAAGTGAAAGTTGGTGAAGGGGAAGGACATCTTTGGGGCTCAACATACCCCCACTGCAAATTTTTTGCATGTCCTCATGCAATAAACTCATATATTCTAAGACTTCTACTAGGACATATAGGCTCCTTCTTCTGCTTTTCCTGATAGTTAATGGCCTCCTAGACTTCTTTATGACCAACTTGAATCTCAAATTTATAAGTGCCCTGCTCAACTTTTTGTTTTTCTTCTTCAATTTCTCACTACCCTTGTACAACTTTTCCATTTGCAGAGAGAGAGTTGTATTCATATCACTTTTCAGCTTAACCTGCTCCCTTAAAATGTCATTCTCATTCTTGATATGCCTATTGAGTACTTCTAACTCATATTTATCTCTTCTTAGTATATCAATTGTAGATTCTGGTGGGCTAGGAGTTCTGCCTCTACTTTCTTAGGCTCTCTTCTCTAATGTGTCAACATAATTGTAAATTTGTTGTCGTGCTGGGTCTATCTCCGGAGCTCCTTCATCAAGATCCTCTTCATATTGGTACTCAGGTGATCTAAAAGTTGGTGTCTCTTCATCCTTAATGTTTATGATTCCCGTTTGTCTAATCCCTGTTTTATTCAATATACCCCTAAGTCTGTGGCTTCGTCTTGGTTGAGATGGTCCTTCACCTCTCTCCTTGGAATACCTTCTTATCATCTTCTCCTTTTTAAGATGTTTCCTAATTTCAGTCAATTTCTCAGAAATTATCTCTTCACTATCCACTTGTATAGACTTACCAATTTTAGTTTCAAAAGCTTCGGAAATTTTCCTTCTCCTGCTTCTTCTTGTAGGCTTGCCTTCAGATGGAAGTTCCTTGGATTCTTCAAAGTGATTCCTTACTAGAAACTCATCCCAATTGTCTCCCACTTTTCTCAAATGATGTTCAATTAAGATTTTAACTAGGTTGTGGTGGTACAAAGTGGTTTCCAAGAATTGAACCCGCTTTTGTACATTAGAGGCCATTCTCTTCAGACTATGAAGAAGGAAAAAGGGTAAACTGATTTCATCTAAGAAATGCATAATTAACCGAATATGATAAACATAGAGGGTACAAAATCTTCCCTCACAAGTTATAATTTTTTGCAAAATGAGCAACATATTTTGCCATTTATTCTTCAGTGCTAAGCTAGGACTACCCTTCTTAAAAATGGAAACATCCATACCTGGTGTTTTGAGCATTTGCCTCCATGCCTCATTATGAAATTCCATATTTTTGAACCACCGTTATCCTTGCTTGGGTAATTCCATTTCTTCTGCAATGAAATCCTTTGTAATAGTGAATTTAATATCTCCTATTTTGACCTCTGCTCCATTGAAGGACCGTGAAAATGTTTTAGTTACCTCCTTATGAAAACCATTAAATTTTTCCAAGAATTGTAACCACCCAGCCTGCTGTAGCATTTCTCTAATTTGTGGGTAGCCCTCTAAGTACTTGGTTCCAACTAGTTCGGATCTTACTATGAGACCCATGGCTTCTCTTCTCAACCTTCAATTTACTGTTCTTCTATCCATGGTGAAAATCGTTGTTAAAGAGTTGTTTTTTTACCCCAAAGATGTTGTTCTCTGTTTATGCAGTAGGAATTAGCTACGGAAGGATGATATGTGGAGGTTATAGAATGAGTGAAATGTAGTGAGGGTGATTTACATGAATTAATGAGTTTGAGAACCATCATGGGAGAAAATACCACAGAAACATTTTGTGAGAAATTCAAAATCATCACTGAATACTTTGGCTGGTGACTTAACCGAATAGGTCACTTCAGTACTTTAACCATTAAGTTTTAAATGATGATTTGAAATGGCGGAGTGGAAGGGATTTTGTCAAAAAAAATTATGATAGGCTTGATAGGCATGATCAACACGAATAGTTAAAACAACTTTTTGAATCATACATGACCTAACTATACTATAACTTTCATATTCTGTCATCATAATAATTTTACAACTTTACCTTTGCCTTTCCTTTAAAACATTTTCTTTCTTTGTGGTTTTGATATGCTATGTCCTCCTTTGAAAATCATTGATTCTTCAGTCTTCATAACTCCTTTGATTTTTCTTGTTCTCATAAGTGTACAAGATCAATTTTTTGCTAATCAAATGATTACTGGATAGTTGCCTTCTGGATATTTGGCTGCAGAATGTCTAGCTGGCTGCAGAATGTCTGACTGGCTACAGAATGTACCTGTAGAAACTTTGTAACATGGAATGGTTGATGAAATAGAGTGAAATGGATCAAGAGTGAGGTGAAATGTAATGGAATGAAATGAATCACAATTGTGAAGTGGAATGAAACATAAAAAGTGGTCTGCAATTTATGATTTGTAACACTCAATCTGTAGAAAAAGATCAAATTTAGAAATCTGAGATGGAAATGAAATGGACCATGGAATGGAGTGAATGAAGTATGGATGAATGGAATGAATGAAATATGAATGAATGGAGTGAATGAAATATGAATGAAATGAGACATGGTGGAGTGAAACTTATGATTTTGTAATGACTGCTTGCAGAAAAAAAACAAATCTGAAAAGCTAAAGTGTCAGAAGGATTCTGATTTTCACTTTATCTTTTCTGTACAAACATGCTAAACAGTGATTAGTTTTCATGTTTATACTTTATTTTATTTTATTTATTTATTTTTTTTTATTTTTTTTTATTTTTTATTTATTTATTTATTTATTTTTATGCTTTTGAATTCAGAAAATTCAACTAAGTTGATGAAGAAGAAAAATTCTCGCATAATTCCCATTATGAATTTCCCAAAAACTATGAAGTTGTATGAGATGCTTGTGTTTTCGGGTAGAATTCCAAATAGGTGAGCCCCCATCGTTCAGATCATAGCAAATAAAATCATTAGGATTCTAGTCCTACGCATACTTTGAGGTCCAAAATTTAGCCGAAGGTAAGTTTTGATTAGATACCCAATTCCACCAAAGGCAAGCATTCATAATTTCGTTGCTAACTTCAAGATCCCTAAGACCCAATCTTACTTGAGATTTGGTAGTGCAAACATCAGTCCATCCAACTAACGCCCATTTCCTTTTCTCACTGTTACCTCCCTAGAGGAAATTTATTTGCAAATTCCTCATAGCTTTTAAGACCCATTTCGGAGTAGCTAGAAAAGAGAAAATATAGAGGGCCATCGACTGCAAAACATGTTTGATTAGCACAATATGACCTGCCATATTCAAAAAAAAAAAGTCCAAGAGCTGAGCCATGATCAGTTTTGTCAAGAAATTCTTTCCAGGAAGAATTCTTGATGGCAGAATCAGTCATGGGAGCTCCAAAATATTTGGAGGGAAGAGAGGCAATAGAGAAACCCAAAATATGGGCAAGATTCCTTTGAGTTAAAGCTGATGTGTTGAAAAAGAAGATATGGGATTTACCAACGTTAATTGTAATACTAGAGGTAAGGGAGAATGTGTCCAAAATAGAATTGAAAGAGCGATCTTCTTGGATTGAAGGGTATCCCATGAGCATATTATCATCCACAAATTTTTGGTGAGTATGAGGCTCTTCATTATGCAAGGAAATACATTTGAAGGAATTAGGATGCACAGCTACTTTCAAATAATGAACAATACCCCCCACCATGATGACAAAGAGGAAGGGGGATAAAGGATCCCCTTGCCTAATGCCTCCAGTGGGCATAAAAGTTTCCAAAGGGTAGCCATTGACTAGGATGGAGAAGAAGGTAGAAGATGTAAGAGACATAATCCATATTATCCAGGGTTCTCTAAAGCTAAAATCTCAAAGAACCTTCCTAATATATTGCCAGCTAAGCTTGTTAAAGGCTTTAGATAAGTCTAGCTTTAGGAGCATTCCAAGTTTCTTTGTGATCTCTAAAGAGTGAATTATCTCGTGGGTGAGGAGAATTCCATCCAAATTTGTCTTCCTTCCACATAGCCAGTTTGTTCAGGTGAGATAAGGAGGGGAAGAAGAGGTTTGAGCCTATTAGCAATGATTTTTGAAATTATTTTGTATATTACATTGCAAAGGGTGATAAGTCTATGTTGGAGCAGTAAATCCCCTTTGTGAATAGAGGCGATCCCTACTATCCCAGATCAGGTCTAGCAACAATCAGACACGCAGTGACACAAGTCTCTAGTTACAATACTGACAAAACATGAATAGTTTCCTACCTCAAGTCCTATGCAATGGTCTTCGAAGAAAGGATGACGCTTCCCGTCCTCTTCTTTGGCAGATCACGATCATTCCTCTTAACACGTCCGAACACCTGCACACATGCGAAGACACACAACGATACACAACATAGAATCTAAATCTTGTAACCATACATCAGTCAAAGAGGATGTAATTCATTGCATCAAAGATAAAGATTCATGAGTGAAACCATAATCAAAGTCACTTATCATTAATAAAATGAAGGAATGATAAAACCCTAAGCTCTGACGTTGGATCTTCCTTCGGCGGGGTCGATAGCAGAACACGTCTCAATGAAGCTCATCGGGAATGGGACAAAGCTCTCTCTCTTTGTCTTGGCTCTCAAAGGCTGTGTCTTCTCAACTTAGTGTTCCTAAATTGAGGTCATAAATTTTCAACCAGGGCTAGTAAACTGTTGAAGTGAAGTGCACTATATGTGCCTAGGTATTTTTTTCTCACTACGTTGTGTTTAGTGTTTTTTCCAATTTTTTTAGTTTTTTGTTTTTATTCTAAGAGGAAAAGAACTAATTTTTGGCAAAGAGAAGTTTTTGGTCACACTAAAATAGACCAAAACCTATTCTAAACTATGTATGGCACTTAGAAAATGCAAAAATTTGACAAGAAAATAACTCACAACTTGAACTCAATAACTCACAACATGAACTCAGTCCAATTCATTCATCAGAAATATGTTGGAATAGCTTGAGAAAAGGATAAGTTAGGGCCATGAGGTTATTCTAAGTAAACAACTACCTACAAGATCACAGAGAAAATCTTATCCATGGCTAGAAATTTGTTGGAACATATTTGGAAAAGATAGTCTGCAACACAGTGAGGACTCTACTCTAAATTAACCTATGACACTGAAATTAATCCATTCTGCAACTTAAATTGTCACTACTAAGCCTTATTCGGAAGTTAGGAGTCTTTTGGAATAGTTTTGGGAAAAAGGCTATTTGTACAATTATAAGAGATTGCAGAATAGTTAAGGCCTTGAACTGATATCACTAATTCATGTCCATATGATGATGTGTTGGAAGAGATTAATAACAAGAGTAGTTTGTAAATAATGAAGGCCTTGAAGTTTAATGGAAAAAAATTAACTAATGAAACTAAAAATACAATAGAAAAAGCTGAACTAAAATGCAATCATTAAAACTTCAAATACAGTGACCACAACTATACTAGAACGCCATTATCCTAACTTGAAATATAGTGAACAGAAACTGAACTAGCGTGCCATTAATCTACGGAGTATTACAACTACACTTATAATGCAACTAATCTCTAAATTATTATAGCCCTATCTCGTTCAGTATTAGGGATATTTTGGAACAATTCGGAAGAACAAGTCTAGCTGTAACAATTGATGTAATTGAGCACAAAAACGTAAAGTTCAGAAAAAGGAAACTAATTCCTAAAATACTACAGTTATATCTCATTCAATATTAGTAATATTTTTGAATAATTCGTGAGAACAATACTAGACTGTAGCATCCAATGCAAGTGAGTATAAAACACAAAGTTCAGAAAACTGCTTAAACTAGGAATGCAACAAGGCTAAAATTACTTATCTAAACAATGTGCACAAAGCTTCTCGGGCAGCAGGGGCCCTCCACCACCGGATCAGCATACAAATATCCTCAAGATTGCCTCATATGTTGCAATAAAGTGGTACTTCTTTCATTAAAGGAAAAGTATTTCAAAAACAGAGTATTACGGTCTTTTGAGATCTAGCAACAAAACATAAATCTAGCTAGCCGTTTCTCAGTCTCTCGAGTCATTATTATAAGAAAATTACATAACTTCCCTTGAGATAAAATAGGAATAAACATCTTTCCTAAATAAAATCAAATTATAACTCTGGTGGAGGTCTCGTACTGTGATTAAAGACATCTGTATAGTCCTTGTCCTATTAGAAGTCTGTCTCTTAATTTTGGTTTCCCACATGCATAACCACCTGTAGAATTCTGCTCAGACTTCGTAGGGAGCAAGTAATGATGTGGATGAAGTCTGGAATTCATCCATATGCATTTTTATTTGAGGTGAAACCCGGAACCTGTGAGAACATGAAGACAGCTGCGGAATCGGCAACTAGCTACAAAATGCCTGCATTATGTAGGTAAGTCTAGTAAAAAAATACTACAACAACAAAACCATAAAAGTGTAACAAGTTAGTCATTATATAAATTCTTAAAGTGTCTTTAACCAATCCTATTGACCATTTAATCCTGTAATTGATGAGGGACAAAGGAAATGAAGTGAAAGTTGGTGAAGGGGAAGGACATCTTTGGGGCTCAACATACCCCCACTGCAAAGTTTTTGCATGTCCTCATGCAATCAACTCATATATTCTAAGACTTCCACAAGGACATCTAGGCTCCTTCTTATACTTTGCCTGATAGTTAATGGCCTCCTAGGTTTCTTTATGACCAACTTGAATCTCAAATTTATAAGTGCCCTGCTCAACTTTTTGTTTTTCTTCTTCAATTTATCACTAGCCTTGTACAACTTTTCCATTTGCAGAGAGAGAGTTGTATTCATGTCACTTTTCAGCTTAACCTGCTCCCTTAAAATGTCATTCTCATTCTTGATATGCCTATTGAGTACTTCTAACTCATATTTATCTCTTCTTAGTATATCAATTGCAGATTCTGGTGGGCTAGGAGTTATGTCTCTACTTTCTTAGGCTCTCTTCTCTAATGTCTCAACATAATTGTAAATTTTTTGTTGTGCTGGGTCTATATCTGGAGTTCCTTCATCAAGATCCTCTTCATATTGGTACTCAGGTGATCTAGCAGTTGGTGTCTCTTCATCCTCAATGTTTATGATTCCCGTTTGTCTAATCCCTGTTTTATTCAATATACCCCTAAGTCTGTGGCTTCGTCTTGGTTGAGATGGTCCTTCACCTCTCTCCTTGGCATACCTTCTTATCATCTTCTCCCTTTTAAGATGTTTCCTAATTTCAGTCAATTTCTCAGAAATTATCTCTTCAATGTCCTCTTGTATAGACTTACCAATTTTAGTTTCAACAACTTCGGAAATTTTCCTTCTCCTGCTTCTTCTTGTAGGCTTGCCTTCAGATGGAAGTTCCTTGGGTTCTTCAAAGTGATTCCTTACTAGAAACCCATCCCAATTGTCTCCCACTTTTCTCAAATGATGTTCAATTATGATTTTAACTAGGCTGTGGTGGTACAAAGTGGTTTCCAGGAATTGAACCCTCTTTTGTACATTAGAGGCCATTCTCTTCAGACTATGAAGAAGGAAAAAGGGTAAATTGATTTCTTCATATAAGAAATGCATCATTAACCGAATATGATAAACATAGAGGGTACCAAACCTTCCCTCACAAGTTATAATTTTTTGCAAAATGAGAAACATATTCCGCCATTTATTCTTCAGTGCCGAGCTAGGAATACCCTTCTTAAAAATGGAAACATCCATACCTGGTGTTTTGAGCATTTGCCTCCATGCCTCATTATGAAATTCCCTATTTTTGAACCACCGTTCTCCTTGCTTGGGTAATTCCATTTCTTCTACAATGAAAGAATTTGTAATAGTGAATTTAATATCTCCTATTTCGACCTCTGCTCCATTGAAGGACCGTGCAAATGTTTTAGTTACCTCCTTATGAAAACCATTAAATTTTTCCAAGAATTGTAACCACCAAGCCTGCTGTATCATTTCTCTAATTTGTGGGCAGCCCTCTAAGTACTTGGTTCTAAATGGTTTGGATATTACTATGAGACCCATGGCTTCTCTTCTCAACCTTCAATTTACTGTTCTTCTATCCACGGTGAAAATGGCTGTTAAAGAGTTGTTTTCTTACCCCAAAGATGTTGTTCTCTGTTTATGCAGTAGGAATTAGCTACGGAAGGATGATATGAGGAGGTTATAGAATGAGTGAAATGTAGTGAGGGTGATTTACACGAATTAATGAGTTTTAGAACCATCATGGGAGAAAATACCGCAGAACATTTTTGTGAGAAATTCAAAATCATCACTGAATACTTTGGCTAGTGACGTGACCGAATAGGTCACTTCAGTACTTTAACAGTTAAGTTTTAAATGATGATTTGAAATGGCAGAGTGGAAGGGATTTTTTCCAAATTTTTTATGATAGGCTTAATAGGCATGATCAACACGAATATTTAAAACAACTTTTTGAGTCATACATGACCTAACTATACTATAACTTTCATATTCTGTCATCATAATAATTTTACAACTTTGCCTTTGCCTTTCCTTTAAAAAAATTTCTTTCTTTGTGGTTTTGATATGCTTTGTCCTCCTTTAAAAATCATTGATTCTTCAGTATTCATAACTCCTTTGATTTTTCGTGTTATCATAAGTGTACAGGATCAATTTGCTGCTGATCAAATGATTACTGGATAGTTTCCTTCTAGATATTTGGCTGCAGAATGTCTAGCTGGCTGCAGAATGTACCTGTAGAAACTTTGAAACATGGAATGGAATGTTGTATGAAATGGTTCATGAAATAGAGTGAAATGGATCAGGAGTGAGCTGAAATGTAATGGAATTAAATGAATCACAATTGTGAAGTGGAATGAAACATAAAAAGTGGTTTGCAATTTATGATTTGTAACACTCAATCTGCAGAAAGAGATCAAATTTAGAAATCTAATATGGAAATGAAATGGACCATGGAATGGAGTGAATGAAGTATGGATGTATGGAATTAATGAAATATTAATGAATGGAGTGAATTAAATATGAATGAAATGAGACATGGTGGAGTGAAACTTCTGATTTTGCAATGACTGCTTGCAGAAAAGAAAAAAAAATATGAAAAGCTAAAGTGTCAGAAGGATTCTTATTTTCACTTTATCTTTTCTATATAAACATGCTAATTGTGGATTAGTTTTAATGTTTATACTTTATTTTATTTTATTTATTTATTTATTTATTTATTTTAATGCTTTTGAATTCAGAAAATTCAACTAAGTTGATGAAGAAGAAAAATTCTTCTTCATTAACTTCACATCACTGTTTTCCTGGAATCTCTTGACAAATTCTTCTCTTGAAAGTGGCTTATGATACAAATTCAATGTATGACCATTTACAAGAAAAGTGACCTTCTCTTCATCTATTGTCCTGATTTTTATTGCTCCATTGTCAAAAATTCTTATAATTTCATATGGCCCAAGCCAATGTGTTTGGAATTTACCTTGAAAATCCTTGAACTTTGAATCAAACAAGAGATCCCGTCACCTTCTTTGAACTTCTTTTCCTTGATGTACTTGTCATGCCATCTAGTCCTTTGTTGTTGGACTATACTTGTTTTCTGAATTGCATGTCTGATCTCATCCAATTCATTAATCTGCTCCAATCTGTGCTTTTGTGCCTCTGTTAGATCAAGTCCTAGCTGAACTGCCATTTTGAAAGTTTGAATCTGGAACTCTATGGGAAACAAAACTTGTTTTCCATAAACAATTTCATAAGGAGTATGGCCTGTTGTGCTTCTCCATGTAGTTCTATAGGCCCACAAGGCTTCAGGAAGCCTATCTACCCAATCTCTTCTATGTAAATGGACAGTCTTTGTTAGGATCCCTTCAATAACCTTATTAGTAGATTCCACTTGACCATTTGCTTGTGGATGATAGGGAGTAGATTTTCTGTGTCTTATTTTGTACCTCTCCATCATTTGTTCCACTAGCCTTGATGTGAATTGAGCTCCTTGATCTGTAACAATTTCCCTTGGGACACCAAAACGAGTAAAAATATCCTCAAAAAGAAAATTAACTACAGATGCTTCATTAGCAAAAAGTAATGGCTTGGCTTCTACCCATTTGGTAACATAATCAGTGCAAACTAATATATATCTCTTTTGTCTTGATGGAGGACTAATAGGTCCTACAAAATCCAAAGCCCATTTTTCAAAAGGTTCAATATGTACCTGAGGTTGTAATGGCATCTCACCCGAAGGAGAAGGTTTCCCTACCCTTTGGAAACTGTCACACCTTTTGACATACTCTTTAGCGTCTTTAAACAAGGATGGCCAATAATATCCTAAATTAAGGATCTTATAGGCTGTCCTCTTATCGGCAAAGTGTCCGCCACAAGGTTCATCATGACATGCTTTGAGAATCTCAGGCATCTCATCTTCACGAACACATCTCCTAATGATCAAATCTGGACCTGTCTTATACAACTCATTAGCAACCCATGAATATTTTGCACTATCATAAATGATTTTTCTTTTATCTCTTGCATTCATTATTGAAGGAAATTTCCCTGAAACTAAATAATTAGCAATGTCAGCAAACCAAGGAGTCTGAGTAGAAATTGCAAAAAGATATTCATCAGGAAATTGATCTTCAACTGGGGTATTGTCTTTGATGTTTTGGAGTCTAGATAGGAAATCAGCTACTGTGTTTTGTTTTCCAGGCCTATCTAGAATGGTAATGTTGAATTCTTGTAAAAGCAATAACCATCTTATGACTCTGCCATTAGTAATTTATTTGTTCATTAGATATCTAATTGCAGAGTGATCTGTGTGAACAAAAGTTTCATAGCCTGTTATATAGTGTCTGAATTTGTTTATGGCATGAACAACAGCTAAAAACTCTTTTTCAGTTACAGTATAGTTTAACTCTGAAGGAGTCAAGTTTTTACTGGTATAGTAGATGGCATAAGGAATCAAGTCTTTTTGTCCCAATACTGCTCCTAGAGCTGTATCTGAGGCATCTGTTGAAATATGAAAAGGCAACTTCTAGTTAGGTCCCCTTAAAATAGGTGCTTCAGAAATTTTTGTTTTCAGGGTCTCAAAGGCTAATTGGCAATCAGAATTCCAATTGAATTCACAGTCTTTGGTAAGTAATTTGAAGAGTGGAGATGCTATCTTAGTGAAGTTTTCTATAAATCTTCGATAATACCCTGTAAATCCAAGAAAACTCCTAACATATTTTTGACAACTTGGAATAGATAAGTTAGAGATGACTTCAACTTTTGACTCATCAACTCTAATCCCATCCCCTGAAATGTGATTTCCTAAAACAATTCCTTCAGTAAACATCATAAAACACTTCTCATGACTAAGTGAAAGATTTGCTTCTTTACATCTCTTTAAAACTTTTTCCAAGTTTGTTAAGGCTTCTTCAAATGTGTTTCCATAAACTGTGAAATCATCCATATATACCTCTACACAATCATGTATTAGATTTGAAAAGATTCCTAGTACTGCCCTTTGAAATGTTGCAGGTGCATTGCATAGTCCAAATGGAAATACTCGGTAAGCATAGGTACCCCAAGGACAAGTAAATGTGGTTTTGTCTTGATCTTCAAGTGCTACTTGAATTTGGTTATAACCACTAAACCCATCTAAAAATGAGAAGTACTTTTTTCCAACTAATGTATCTAACACCTGATCTATGAAAGGTAGGGGAAAATGATCTTTAAGAGTAGCTTTGTTTAATTCCCGATAGTCAATACATACCCTCCATTTACCATTTTTCTTTGGCACAATTACCAAAGGAGAAACCCACTGACTATCTGAAATGGGATAGATAAAGTTAACATTTAACAATTTCTGCAATTCTTCTTTAACAATCTCCCTAAGGTTTGGATTCATCCGTCTCTGAGGTTGTCTGATTGGTTTATAATTTTGCTCTATGTAGATGTGATGAGTGCAAGTCTTAGGGCTTATCCCTTTCATATCAGTGTACTCCCATGCATATGCAGAAGAATGTCTCTGTAATATCTTGACTAGCTTTTCTTGTTGAGATTTCTCTAGGTTCTTGTTTATGTTTAAAGTTTTGCCTGGAAATATCTCGATTGTAGAGCTGCCAAATTTATCCATGGAGTAAAGAGACATCTGTCTTGATGATAAAAACTCAATGTTGGATTCTTCTTGAAATTTTTCATGTTTGTATTTCGAAGAGGATTCAAAATTTTTTAAGGTATTTAGAATCTGGCGATCTTCACTAATTTCTGAAATTGTGAAGAGAGGTTGTATGTCTTCTTCATCCTCAATCCACTGAGTATCATCTAATTCTGTAATTGTCTTTGTTGGAGGATACAAGGTAAATTTCTTGGTTGAACTACCATCAGAGATGTACATATCACCGGATCTACAACTAATGAAAGCATCAGCTGTAGCTAACCAAGGTCTTCCTAATATAATAGGATTCCCTCCTAGATTATTCTTAGGATTTAGGATCATAAAATCCATAGGATATTCCCAAGAATCTAGGGATACTGGAATGTCTTCTATTACCCCATCAGTTTTGATCATAGATCTGTCTGCTAATTGTAATAATGTGGGTGTAAAAGGAAGATTAGGAAGTTTCAGTCTATCCATGATTTGTCTACTCATGATATTGATTGCTGCTCCTAAATCAATAAGTGTGTTTTGGATCGCAATTCCATTGATGTGTATCTTAACAACTAGATTTCCTGGGTCTAGATACTTTGGAATAGGAATCTTACCCATCATGATATCTAGTATTTTTCATGCCAGTTGAATTTTATTTATCTCTCTTATTCGTTTTCCTGTTTTCTTCATGCTCAACTCCTTTATTGTCTTTGCTAAGATTGGAATTTCCTTGATAGCTTGCAATAATGGGATCTTAATACAAACATTTCTCAGCTCATCCAGGAAATCATAATTAGGCACCATAATTTGTTTTTCTATACCCCTATCAATTTTTAATCTTTCTGGAAAGGGAGGCATAGAAGTGGATGTTGATGGATGCTCTAATATAGGAGTTGAAAGATGTGTTCTCTTCAATGTTTGAGTCTTGGAAAGATGTGTTTTCTTCAAGAATTTTATTTATCCGTAGAGAATATTCCTCAGAATTTTCTTTCTCTTGTATGATTACAGAAGGTTTTCTCTTTTCAAGTATTCTTCCAGACCTAAGTTGAACATCACTAAGGTCTAAAGGAGTGATCAAATAAGTTGGAAATTGTTGGCCTTCTATCATGTATGTGTTCTGAGGATTTTTATTGTTGGGGTTTGGTATGGGTTGGGTAAGAAACTAATTTTTTTTCTGAGGAAATGGTAATGGAAGTGGTTGATTGTGATGTTCTGGATTTTGTGGATTTTGTTGAGGATTTTGTTGAAATTTTTGTTGAGGAGGAAAATGCAAATATGGTGGGTAGGATGGTGGATATTGGTAATACTGAAAGTATCTTCCATAGGGATTTTGTGCTCCTTGCGCCCAAGTTTGTGATTGATTTTGAAATTGGCGCCAAGGTTGCTGCCAAGAATTCCAATTTGGTGGGGGTTGATTATACAACTGATCATGAAATCCTTGTGTTCGAAGTCCTTGCCAAGGTCTCCTGGAGACAAAATTGAGAGATTTTGTGGAACTTGTAGGAGTTTCTTCTTGAAAGACAACTTTAAGACCAGGAAGTGAAGGAAAACTCTTGGTCTCATGTTTTTCTGAAAAAATTACACAAGTCTCCACAAATTTTAAATCCAAAGGGCACTCTCTCAAGGCATGTTTCTTTCTACATTTGGGACAAAAGATTGCTAAGGCATCAGATTCAGTTTTCTACTTGTTTTGTAACTTAAAGGTGTCTATTTGTTCACTAAGACTCCCCAAGATATTAGATTTGAATTCATCAAGCATATGTCCTATTTCTGCCCTACTTACTGTCCCAGAAGCAGATTTACTTGCCCTTGCAAGAGAAGGATCTCTTGGTCCTTTTATAGTTTTAGATTTCCCTCTTGAAAGGTTGATACATAATTCAGCTATTTCAGGTAATGTGAGCTGAGATATATCCCCTTTTCCCATCATGCTAAGGATATCTAACCATTCATCCCTAATTGTCTTCAACAAGAGAGCTTTCAAGGTGTCTTGGTCTAAGTTTTCCATTTTTTCCCTCTTGATGTTATAGTTAAACCTTTCCAACAAATCTTCCAAATTTTCATCCTCTTTTTGTAACATTTTAAAAACTTCTTCCTTATGGTTGACTGGCATACAGTAATCCAAATACCTCTCTAGAAATTCTTGTTTCATGTCTTCCCATGTCCTAATAGAACTGTTGATCAAACTCATAAACCATTTTAATGTTGTTCCTTTCAATGTTAAAGGGAATAGTTTAAGTTTTTTAGCATCTTGTAAGTAGTCATAGGTTCTACATAGGACTTCAAATTCAAATAGGAAGTTTTCACGATCTTTAGTTTTGAGTCCATAAAAGTTTGGAAGGACAGAGGGTGAAATGTTTTTCATAGTTGCATTGGTTTCTTCCTCTACTATATGAAATCCAAAAGAGCTTCACATTTCTCTTCTACCTCTTCCTCTGCCTCCTTCTCCTTCTGCACATCTACCTCCTTCTCCTCTACCTCTACCTCTACGCCCTCCAAATAGTGTGTGTTCTCCATTAAAAACTTCTCCTCCCCCTTCTTCTACCATAGTTGATTCTTCTGTAGAAGTTGAAAAGTTTAGGTCTCTAGCAAGGGTCCTTGAATCTTCTTCTAAGACAGGTTCAGTGGATGAAGTAGAAGGTATTTCTAATGGAATATCTGATCTTAAGTCCTCCGAAAGTCTAGGATCAGTAAATGATGGAATGTGGGTTTGAGTTGGAGGTGTGCTAACTCTTGGTCTTGGTGAAACAAGTGGTTTTCTAGGAATCAAGCTTCTCCTTCTTATGAATCTACCCCTTGAGTCTCTTTCTCTACGCATATCATTGTTTTTGGGAGGTAAGAAACAAGGCTACCTAGTTACACTTCCCCGGAAATGGCACCAAAATGTCTGCTCAACTTAGTGTTCCTAAATTGAGGTCATAAATTGTCAACCAGGGCTAGTAAACTATTGAAGTGAAGTGCACTATATGTGCCTAGGTATTTGTTTCTCAGTACATTGTGTTTAGTGTTTTTTTCCAATTTTTTTAGTTTTGTGTTTTTAGTCTAAGAGGAAAAGAACTAATTTTTGGCAAAGAGAAGTTGTTGGTCACACTAAAACAAAGTGAAACCTATTCTAAACTATGTATGGCACTTAGAAAATGCAAAAATTTGACAAGAAAATAACTCACAACATGAACTAAATAACTCACAACATGAACTCAGTCCAATTAATTCATCAGAAATATGTTGGAATAGCTTGAGAAAAGGATAAGTTAGTGCCATGAGGTTGTTCTAATTAAACAACTACCTACAAGATCACGGAGAAAATCTTATCCATGGCTAGAAATTTGTTGGAACATATTTGGGAAAGATAGTCTGCAACATAGTGAGGAACTCTAATCTAAATTAACCTATGACACTGAAATTAATCCATTCTGCAACTTAAATTGTCACTAATAAGCCTTATTCAGAAGTTAGGAGTCTTTTGGAATAGTTTTGGGAAAAAGGCTATTTGTACAATTATAAGAGATTTCAGAACAGTTAAGGCCTTGAACTGATATCACTAATTCCTATCCATATGATGATGTGTTGGAAGATATTAATAACAAGAGTATTTTGTAAATAATGAAGGCCTTTAAGTTTAATGGAACAAAAATAACTAATGAAACTAAAAATACAATAGATAAAGTTGAACTAAAATGCAATCATTCAAACTTCAAATACAGTGACCACAACTGTACTAGAACGCCATTATCCTAACTTGAAATACAGTGAACAAAAACTGAACTAGCGCGCCATTAATCTTCGGAGTATTACAACTACACTTATAATGGAACTAATCTCTAAATTATTATAGCCCTATCTCGTTCAATATTAGGGATATTTTGGAACAATTCGGAAGAACAAGTCTAGCTGTAAAAATTGATGTAATTGAGCACAAAAACATAAAGTTCAGAAAAAGGAAACTAATTCCTAAAATACTACAGTTATATCTCATTCAATATTAGTGATATTTTGGAATAATTCGTGAGAACAAGACTAGACTGTAGCATCCAATGCAAGTGAGTATAAAACACAAAGTTCAGAAAATTGCTTAAACTAGGAATGCAACAAGGCTAAAATTACTTATCTAAACAATGTGCACAAAGATTCTCGGGCAGTAGGGGCCCTCTACCACCGGATCAACATAAAAATCTCCTCAATATTGCCTCAGATATTGCAATAAATTGGTGCTTCTTTCATTAAAGGAAAAGTATTTCAAAAACAAAGTATTACGGTCTTTTGAGATCTAGCAGCAAAACATAAATCTAGCTAGCCATTTCTCGGTCTCCCAAGTCATTCTTATAAGAAAATTACATAACTGCCCTTGAGATAAAATAGGAATAAATTTCTTTCCCAACTAAAATCAAATTAGAACTCTGGTGGAGGTCTCATACTGTGATTAAAGACATCTATACAGTCCTTGTCCTATTAGAAGTCTGTCTCTTAGTTTTGGTTTCCCACGTGCATAACCACTTGTAGAATTCTGCTCAGACTTCGTAGGGAGCAAGGAATGATGTGGATGAAGTCTGAAATTCACCCATATGCATTTTTCTTTGAGGTGACACCTGTAACCTGTGAGAACATGAAGACAGCTGCGGAATCGACAACTAGCTACAGAATGGTTGCATTCTATAGCTAAGTCTAGTAAAAAATTATTACAACAACAAAACCATAAAAGTGTAGCAAGTTAGTCATTATATACATTCTTAAAGTGTCTTTAACCAATCCTATTGACCATTTAAGCCTGTAATTGATAAGGGACAGAGGAAATGAAGTGAAAGTTGGTGAAGGGGAAGGACATCTTTGGGGCTCAACAGGTTGTCTCGCGATAGTCTCCTTGCTACAGATTCAGCTCTTAGTCTTATGACCATTAAGGCTAGCTTGCAAAGGGAAAATGGCAAGCTTATATAGATGGTGGAAGGGTAGTTGGGATCCCTACAATGGTGGGATTGGCCCTATCCTCAAGGAAGCTTCCATGATAGGTGGAAAACCACTTCCCCTACATGGAGATCTGGAGCCAAACCTCCCAACTCATTTTAGAGACTCATTCAGGAGTTGGTTGGAATAAAACTTCTGCCATTTATTTAAAAAAAAAAAATCCTTATTAAACTTGGCGCAAGTAATACACTGGGACAGAGTTCCAGTTGGCATGCCTCTTTGGTGGATTTCCCCCATTGGCGCGAGGGCTGAATTGGCTTGTCGCGCCAAGGCAAAAAGGTCTATTTTTAGGGTTTTTTACAGGAAACTGTCTTCAGAGGAATGATTTTCCTTGTCAAGGGGGATGCCATGAAAGTGGTTTCAGGTCATGTCACTGCTCACAGGTCACGAAAAATGCCCTCCAATGTGTGGGACAGGGAATTGCAGGAACGGTGAAAAATTACTATGTAACAGATGCCCCTTAAAGCATGAGGCCCAAGAGAGAGAGATTGGTGAAATTCTTTATGAGAACGTGCCCAACTGAAAAAATTGCCGTCAGAAAACCTGCGTAGACAAGTACAACTGATATCTCAAATACATGATATGTGGTATGGGCGCAGCCATCCATAATCGAGTATACAATAATTAGGATCCAAGGTATGGACGTAGTCATATAGTGATGATCAGTAAATAGAATCAGGTATGGTCACAACCATCCAATCAACGAGTCATGTAACTAATCATGATAATCCACAAAATCCGCAGCCTATATTCCATCAGACAAAACCCAAGGTCTTGCGCTCCATCTCGACCTAAACAGAGTACAAGTTCAGGCATGTGATTATGTGAGCTGAAGTCAAACATGCAAGAACATCGTCTGATTACCAGCCAATAAGGAAAGTTGGTAACAGACATGAGAGGAACCACCAATAATGACAATGGCCCTCAATGTGCTATAGGTACAATCCATGGAATGTGAACAGTGAGCTGGCGTTGAACACCCACAGAATCATTCAATCAAAGGCCAATGATGAAAACCTTATGTTGAATGCAAAGAACCTACCATTGAGGCATGCAGGATCCAAGGTACCAAAAGGGAGTCTCTAGATCAGCTTCTTGGATAATGAGTTGGATTCAATAGGAAGTGACCTCGATCGAAGGTGGGCCATACTATTTCTCAAATCATCGACACGAGACAAAGGAACATAATTTTGTGAATCAGGATAAGATGAGAATCAAAGGAGGTTTGAGAACTACAGAGGTCAACTTCACTTGAACATATTGGCGACACAACACTGGATTTGGCAGTATTTGACATCAAAATATCTAAGGTCATGATGACGAGACAAAGAGTAGATGAGTGGTCAAAAAGGATAACCCAAACCCATGTAGGCAAGCATAAAATGAGATGAGATGTCCCCAACCTAACATGAATGTAGATAAGTGCCATGTTCAAGAGTGACATACTCCCGACATGACGATGATACTAGTTTCATTTTCCCCACCATTTCTGGTGAGTACCCCAATTATTTTTTAAAACAAGCTTGAAGGGGATAGCATATGCTTGTGATATAAGTTTTTCCTTCGAACAAATCCAACCTAGTACATTTAACAAGCCATAGGAAGGAGAAACTCGAGTATCGTCATTACGAAAAAATCTGATGTCATTAGTTTTTAACGAGTCAGACAAAGGAAGAACTCGGCGTCTTTCCATGTTTAGAGAGTTTGAAAAGACATCAGAAAAGAAAAATCTGACAATCCCTTTTCGTAGATAGTTCCTCAGATCCGAAAAGGTAGAAAACTATGTCTGAGAAAACCTCCTAGTCGCGATAGGCTAGGGTATTCCTTTTTCGTAAATAATCTATCCTAGCCCAAAAAAGGGGTAAACGTATACTGGGTAGATGTCGTTTCGCAGCCACTTTAACGAGATCAAAACGACAAGGGACTCAACAATCTTTTCAGTTTTTAAGAGTCAGAAAAGAGCTAAAAGTTGACTCCTCCTGGAGGAACGAGTGGTATAAATGGTAGCAACTGGTTCTGGTAATGGTGGAACTACTCAGAACAAGTAAAGGTCAAGAGGCTGGCTAACAATACCACTCATCGCAGCGGTTCCTCAGGAATGGGTAAAACAACCAAGTGAATGCATATGATCAGCCAAACAGATAATGACGATGGAGTGAGAAAACCAAGGCTCATATGGTAAAAACAGGCTAATAAAATGGCAATCACAAGAGGTAAAATGGGAATGGTTTCATTTTTACACAAGCTTGAAATCAGGAAACTCTGCTTGAAGTTGGTTTCATTTTTACACAAGCTTGAAACAAAGATAAACTATGCTTGAAACCGGTTTCATTTTTACACAAGCTTGAAACGGAAACAAACAATGCTTGAAAAAATAAGCATGCCCCCAGCATGGTGACTCAATTCGAGGTACATGCCCCCCAAGCTTCAATCCATATGAAAGGTAGATGGATTGAAGGTTCAAGTTACGAGATCAAGAGAAAGACTCGACTGGGATTTTACGAGATCTTATCAAATACTCGAATTGAACAGGAAAGTGTTTCATTGTTTTAACAAGGTTGACACATTAAAATAACTATCCTCAGATGACCTTGTTTCATTTTTTAGCGAGGTTGATAGAGAAAAATGATCTATGTTCCAACGAGCTTGTTTCATTTTTTAAGGAGCTTGACACAAGTAAATGAACTGTGCTCTGATGGTCTTGTTTCATTTTTTAATGAGCTTGACACAAGAAAACGAGCTATGCTCCGACAATCTTGTTTCATTTTTTAAGAAGATTGACACAAGAAAACGAACTGTGCTCCGAAACTCTTGTTTCATTTTTTAAGGAGCTTGATACAAGAAAATGAACTCTGCTCTAACAACCTTGTTTCATTTTTTAAGGATCTTGACACAAGAAAACGAATTGTGCTCCAATGACCTTGTTTCATTTTTTAAGTAGCTTGACACAAGAAAACGAACTATGCTCCGACGACCTGTCATGATGAACAAGAATTCATGGCTTCCAAGAGTTCTACACCGAATGGGAGAACAACATCTCGGAAATTAGGACCCAATGCCCCCAGCACATGATGTAAAATGGCACTATCACTGAGTACAGGCACAGGGTAGGTAGCCACATAGTTGACCTGTGGTGGGGAAAATACAAGGGGTGGATAAAAACCAAGAAGGGATGATGGCGGGCCAGTTGCCACATCAATACCAAATAATGAAAGCTGATCAATAGTCATGATCCATCCTTCATGTCAAAAACAAACCACATGGAAAAGGGAGGAGACAATTTCTCCCATGGCATAGGTGTAATCGTGCCCCAAAAGCAGATTGAAATCTAAGGGGACTGGAACAACCATCACATCCATATGGACATTTTTACCTCCCAAAGTAACAGGTAACCTTGGAAGGATCCCTAACACTTGACTAGTTCTTCTGTTAAATGCCAACAGATTCTGTGTAAGAGGCACAAGCGACGGTGAACCTAAAGCTTGCCAAGTAGTTGAGGATAGAACACTAAAAAATGCGCCTTCATCTATAATAGTGCTAGGTATGACCAGACCAAAGGTTTGTACCGTTATCTCAAAAGGCACATAAGACGAAAGGTGGTATCCTGCAAATCGACTCCAGTCAAAGGCAGCGACCAAACTACTTGGAGGGGCTACTATCGAACCGAGATGGTCTTCCCCTGGTGTTACGATCAAATAAGGAGCATCTTCCATGACCTCCATCTCGAAGGTGGGAGGAGTATCCTTTGGGACCTCCATCATGGGAGACGGAGGAGAAGCTTCTTGAGATATAGGGATAGGAGAACCTTTCTCCAAGTCTGAGGAATATGAAGAAACAAGAAGAACCTGAGGAATGTGAGGTCCACGCTCAACGGAAAAGACCCAGTGCACCACAGATGGGGCCAGTTAAACCAATCCCGTGACCAATGGTTGGTGGGGAATGGATTCCTGAATTTGAATTTCCAGGGGAGCGGGATTGACCAAGGATGACTCTTGACCAATCATAGGATCAGCTATTGGAGGACTCAAAGAAAGTCGTTTATAAGCAGCTGGGAGGCATGGTGTAGGAATAGTTGAGTTTTCCAAAACTCTCTTGGCTTCATCCATATACATACAAAGGAGAATGGAATGATGCCCTTCACACAACTTACAGGGATTTGTAATCTTACCTTGCTTCTTAGGAGCCTTACCAGCACCAGTTGAAGGCATGCCCCCAAATTGACTCCCTAAAGCCAAAGGCAATGGCAGACAACTGCTGGACCATACTTCGAGCACCTTGGGAATGCCAGGGAAATCTCGAAGAAGATGGTTTCCCTGGCACAACATGCAAGGGAACTTAAATTTTCGCAGAGGCTTGGAAGGTTTATCAATGGAAGGCTTCTTAGGCACAATAGCTACAGAGCTAGCCTCTCCTTTATCTAACTTCTTCTTCTTTGTCTTCTTCTTCTTCTTCTTAGCCTCCTGGTTACTCGAATCCAGACTTTCACCAAACGAAGTAGAAGAGGAGGATGCAGAAAAAGGAGAAGAAGGGGAGAGTTCCACCCTGGAATCAACATGGCATTGTTCAGGCGGAGGAACTGATTGAACAGTAGCTAGGACATTCAGGACCACAGAGGTTGAAAACAACCAAACAGGCAACCCAACAGTTAACCCAGGAAGGGACAACGTTGCCATATAAGGAGCACCAACATTTCCAAAAGGAGGAAAAGGACCTGGATTCCCATCGAAGGGGATTCCTTGGTTGGTGAACTCCAGAAAAGTTGCCATTAGAAACAACTTTAGAAAAAAAACTTAAGGAAACTAACTTTAACCAGGAATATTTCATCGGCAGTTAATTTTTAAAACATTGAAACAAAATTCTATCGTTTCATCGTTTAAGAGTCAAGAAACAAGCAAAAGGTGACTCTATCACTTTTAGATTGGAAACAAGCATGAAAGGACAAGCGCTTGATGATATTTTCAAATTTATGAGTCAGAAAAGTTCAAAATGACTGTTCTAATAATCTAGGCAGATGGGTGTACTAGATATCCATGAACTGCCATATACACCTTGGTTAAAAAATAAAAAATAAATCAACCAAGGACTTGATGTACATGCAGGTAATCTCCCCGAATGTTGTGTTCGGTGTATCATGGGTATAAGGTGGCAGACTCGGCTTCCTATGGATAAAGGATAGCAACCTAGTGGGGTCTCCCTTTATATATGTGATGGTACGGGGAGCACAAGTCTGTATTAGTGTTATCTAAATCCAAAAGGCAAATGAAAACTACTAGGTTTAACGACGCCAGAGCATGTCACTAGCCTAGACCTCTAGATATTTCGTTAATGTTTCAATGTTGCCTTAAGGTAAATTGAATAAATTTTATGGTTGATATTCAATTATGTCTTGGTTTCAAGGCCCTACCGCATGTCATCTGACAATCTCCTATATGCAGCTATATGACGAAATAAATCTTTCAATTCGATGAATGCTATCTAGTTAAGGGAAGAGCTTCAAACAATGATGTAACAAATAGAAATACTAAAAACGAAACATTTTCCAAACTAGATGATTTTCACTATCCAAAAGTAATTTCAAACATTCAACGATGCGAATAATGCAATGTAATCTATGCAAAATCCTCTTCTTCTTTTTTAAATGATAATAATAAGAATGCACTCAATGCATTTTTTGATGAAATGAGAATCTACTTAATGCATGCTTTTAATGAAAGAGAATGCACTCAAAACTAATTTTAGTTTTCAATCATTAAACAATGTAACCTAAGTTCAATGATGGATCTCAAAAAAAACTTTTCAATGCAATGTGATCTAATGCATTTTAACAAAAGAAAACTTTGAGATGAAAACTAAATAAACGCAAATCTTCTTAATGAAGGATGAAGGTAAAAGGGATGAAAACAAACACTAAGAATGCAATCATTGTTTCAAAACACTTTGTAACGAAATTCCTCAAAAGGTGACAAGACATATGAGGTCAAACACAAAGAGGACTTCCAAAGCATGAGATCAAAACAAGGCATTCATTCCCTTTTACATCAAGCAATCATGGAGAGAAGACATTTCAGCTAAATAATGAGCAATGTAATCTATGCTCATACAGAGAAAAGACCGGAAGGGAAAGACACACTGGTGAAGGATTTAGGGAAAAAGTGTCAATTTTCACACACCCTGAAATTGGCACGACTTTTGTGGGTGAAACTAGCGCCAACTGGCGTGACTTGCTCACTGAAAACTTGCGCCAATGGCCAATTAGCACAGCTTGCTAACTGAAAACAAGCATCAATGCCTGAAAATGAAAAAACAAAGAATTTCTCCCAACCAAGACCAGACTCACCACTTCAAGAAAAATATAAAAACAACCCAGAAGGAAAAGCACTGACCAAAAATACTTCCGAACAAGGGAAAACCCTAACACCTACAGGAAATGGAACGACTGTCTGGCTATAATCCATGCTAGACATGGGATGGCACAAGTGATGAAATGGAAACTCACACCAATGGGCGTGACTGTCAGGGTGGAAATCGTGCCAATCAAGCCAACCATGAAAAGATGAAAATTTCAGAAAACTAGAGGTCAGATCTGATCCTCTGGGGCTAAACAGAGGTTTTACACTGGAAGGAGAAGACCAAAAGATAAAATCAAGTAGACAAAAGCCAAAAGCAACCAAAAGAGACAAGACAAACTCCAATCAAATCCCCAGTGGAGTCACCAATTTGTTGGAGCGGTAAATCCCCTCTGTGAATAGAGGCAATCCCTACTAGCCTAGATCGGGTCTAGCAACAATCAGACACGTAGTGACGTAGCTCTCTAGTTACAAAAATGACAAAACATAACGAGTTGCCTACCTCAGGTCCTACGCAATGGTCGTCGAAGAAAGGATGACGCTTCTCGTCCTCCTCTTTGGCAGATCACGATCCTTCCGCTTAACACGTCTGAACACCTGAACACATGCGAAGACACACAACGATACACAAAATAGAATCTAAATCTTGTAACCATACATCAGTCAGAGAGGATTCAATTCATTGCATCAAAGATAAAGATACACGAGTGAAACCATAATCAAATTCACTTATCATTAATAAAACGAAGGAATGATCCAACCTTAAGCTCTGACGTTGGATCTTCCTTCGGCGAGGTCGACATCGGAGCACGTCTCAATGAAGCTCGTTGGGAATGGGACAAAGCTCTCTCTCTCTTCGGCTTGTCTCTCAAAGGTTGTCTGGGGATAGTCTCCTTGCTACAGATTCAACTCTTAGTCTTATGACCATTAAGGCTAGCTTGAAAAGTGAAAATGGAAAGCTTATATAGATGGTGGAAGGGGATTTGGGATCCCTACAATGGTGGGATTAGCCCTATCCTCAAGGAAGCTTCCATGATAGGTGGAAAACCACTTCCCCTACATGGAGATCTGAAGCCAAACCTCCCAACTCATTTTAGAGACTCGTTCAGGAGTTGGTCGGAATTAAAATTCCGCCATTTATTTAAAAAAAACAATCCTTATTAACCTTGGCGTGAGTAATACACTGGGATAGGGCACCAGTTGGCATGCCCTCTTTGGTGTATTTCCCCCATTGGCACGAGGGTTGAACTGGTTGGTCGCGCCAGGGCCAAAAGGTCTATTTTTATGGTTTTTTACAGGAAACTGTCTTTAGAGGAATGATTTTCCTTGTCAAGGGGGATGCCATGAAAGTGGTTTTAGGTCATGTCACTACTCACAGGTCATGGAAAAGGCCCTCCAATGTGTGGGACGGGGAATTGCAGGGACGATGACAAATTACTGTGTAAAATTATATACTTAATTGGAGAGGATGCATTATCTTCCTTAGGAGCCAGGGAAAGGAATGTAGAATTGAAAGTCGGGAGAATCCATTTAGTATTGCGATATTCCTCCACAATTTTCCATATCTCTAGCTTTATCATGTTTTGTAATTGGTGGAAGAAATTAGAAGTGAAACCATCTGGCCCCGATTCCTTACCATATTACAGTTGAAAAAATAAATATTCAACCTCGAGGAGGGTTCTAGGGCGAATCAGAACTTGTTTGTGCTCCTCCGAGATGATTCTTGGGATATTCTGAGTGATTTGGTCGATGTCATCTTCTCTAGAAAGATTGGGCTCCTTAAGAGTATCCTTAAAGAATGTTAGAATTTCTTCCTCTATCTCCTCATGCGTCTCCAAATGATTTCCATCACTATCCTTTAGCACATAAATTTGGTTGTGCATACGGTGTTGAACAATAGATTTGTGGAAGAATTTTGGTATTACGTTCACCTTCCTTGAGCCAATTTATACAATATTTCTTCCTCCACAAAATTTCTTCTCGATGTTGATTTTCTGCCAGAAGTTGAGTGAGGCAAGCTTCAAGGACATCCATTTCCTCCGACTTACCTTCCTCAATAAATTATTGTGAAGATTTGACACGTTTCATAGCTAGATATTTTCCTTTCTGATTGGTGTTCCCAAACACATGTTGATTCCAGTCCTTAAGATTTTCTTTAAGAGCTTTGAACTTTATCTTGAATTGATGCATTTGTATTACAGAGGGCAAATCTTGTCCACCAAGTGTTGACCATATCTTTAAAGCAAGGGTAGGTGAACCAGAATTGTTCAAATCTGAAGGGCCTCCCCTAAGAGGAGCCTAAATGAATGCAGTGAAGCTGAATAGGCTAGTGGTCCGATCTCGTAGTAGGGAGAATGGTACTTGCAATATCCCCTCCAAAGAGAGATAATTTATTTGAAATAAGGAATATATCTAATATTGAAGAGATTCGCTGATGGTCACTCCACTTTTTGTTCTAGGTATAAATGCCATTAGTAGTCTGTGGATCCAAAATATTGTTGTTTAGGATGAAATCTTTAAATATGATACTTTCCATATCTAAATAGCCTCTGCCCTTCTTTTCTTCTTCAATATTTGTGATCATATTGAAATCCCCTCCTATAAGCCAAAAATGATGACTGAAGGTTGGTTTGAGGGACTCCAACGAATCCAAAATTTGGATTTTATTCAATATTTTCTAAGGCGAATAGACATTTGTAATATTCACTCTAGTGTTCGTGCCCAGAAGATGAAAAGAAGCTTGGATAAAGTTTCAATAAGCTTGAAACTCATCCAGATGGATTAACTGTGGATTCCATATTATTGCTAATCAACCAGAGGCCCCATTGGCATCAACCAAAATAGTTCTACAACCTTTCAATAGGCAAGTCATAATAGTATCTATGGAGGAACTGGTACATTTTGTCTCCTGCATAAAGGATATAGAGGGTTTATCTTCATCTAACCTTTTTTTTATAAGACGGTGCTTGGAGGGGCTGTTGAGCCCTCAAATATTCTAGGAGATGATCTTCATTAAGAACTAGGGGCTTGGACGAAGTAGAACCTAGTCAATGTTGGGTATAACCCTGATGCCACCAGTTCTCTTCCTAGAATGACAAGTCTCTATAAATCTATGTGACGCCCTCTTTTCTTGGTTTCTCTAACAAATATTTTCCCATCGTCTTGGCTTAGCCCTTCTTGGATTTCTAAATTTGGGAGATGTTGAGCTCTTGTGAGGATCTCCTCCAAACATTCGAGTTCCCATTTTAGAATAGAGGTAAAATCCTTACGGTGTCATACATATTCTAATAAATTCTTTCTGGTTCCTCCTCCATAGGGGCTTCCTTCTCTACTGCAGTATGCTTCTCCTTGTTCTTCAGCATCTCATTATAATCCACAGCCACAGTGTTATTATATTGCATAGGCTTTGTATCTTTGGGATTCTCTTGGGATATCGTGGGCAAAGAAGTAGCTGGAGCATTAGAAACGATCTGCGGACTTTCTTTCTGAAGGACCGCATGGGGTTTCTTGGAGGGAGGTTCCATCAGTTCCGATGAAGACAAAGCATTAGAAGAAAGAGAAGCCAGAGCATAAAAACTTTTGTTTGTCTTTGGTAGATGTTGGGTTGGGGCTCCATTAGTCTTCTTGGATTTTTTCGTCTCCCTGTAACCTTGGTAAACCCCTCAACATCCTTTGAATCAGAGCTTTTTGGATCCTTCGAACTTTGATTCAGAGGGAAATCTCTGAAGAGATGCCCATGGTTGTGACATTGATGACAACAGAAAGGCACATGTTCATAATCTATGTTCTAAATCCATTCAAATTCCTCATGCAATATACTTATAGAGTCGGGTAGTGTCTTCGCGATATGCATATACACACAGATCCTGGCATAGGCTGTATCTTTATTGATTCTTGTTTCATCAGCAATATTAATGAACTCTCCTAGGCTATTTCCTATATCCTTCAATGTGTGTTCATCCAAATAATCCTGGGGGAGAGAGTAGAGTCTTACCCAAGCAGGGGCCCAACTAAAATCTTCTTTATCAGGGTTGAAACATTCCACCCAGTTTCAGAGATAAATCCCAACAAAGTTGAAGAAGTAAGGCCGACCATCCATTACCCTATTTTTGTCTTCCAAGCAAGTAAATATAATGTTGAAGAAGCCCTTAGACCCCAGTTGGAGGTCTATGTGCCCCTTCAGTTTCCATTTGGCCGCTATACAACCTTGAAGGGCTTTCTCTGTGGACCATAAGCCAATAAATTTTCCAATCAGGGCATGGTCCCTCATATATTGGATTTTAGCATTAATCTAGTGCATAGGTAAGAGAATCTTGGGTCTCTAGGCTGCCTTCAGAATACAGGTGGCAGAAACTGAAGCAATCTCCTTTAGGCCATCCACCGCTTGGTAAGTAGGAGGCACAACATCTTGAGGGTACATGTGAACCGATGCAGAGGGTAGCTCAGGAGGTTTAGCTACAGCTTTTGCTACCACAAAAGGAGACAAGGATGGGAGGGGGGACCCTATGGCCTCCCCCAATGGTTCAAAGATTGAGAGCTCTGGAAGAAAACGCCGACTTGACAGTCCTAAAGCTACTCAAATGATTCTACGAGTCCTTACAACATGTCATAGATAGAAAAAACCTTAAGACCTAGGAAACCCTAGTTCACCATCACTGCACATCTCCCCTTGCTCCCTTTCCTTACCTAAAGCTTACACTCATTTCTAGCCTAAGAGATCCTTACGAGAACAAAGTTACACAATTTGTTTTTTTTTTGTGTGCTAAAAGGTGAGTTGACCCAATCCTTTCAATCAATCTGGCTTAAACAAATGGGTTAAACTTCTTATCCCAAGAAAAAATAACTAAATCCCCGCCAAGGGAAGAGGGAAATAGGTCCAAGTTCCATGTTTGGATGAAGATTCTTACCAGAAAAAAACACCACATAAGAATCTTAATGAAATATTATGGAGAACTCATTTCAGCAGGAGCAGTAGCACTAAGAGACAATGGTATTTACAAGAAATCACATCCATCAACAAGAGAATCTAAGATGAGTATTTAAAAGTAGATTCAATAGTGAATCAAGTTACACCTTCCATATATACTGTATTATCCTCTTCAATTGAGGTTCAATATTATCCTCAAAAAGAGGATTGGTTTCATACTATATTCCCCCATGATTTTGTTGGCTGGAAAATATTTATACGAGGCCTATCATCATCTGACCTCGAAACTACCCAAACTACAACTGGAAACGAAATTTTCCCCATTCCTCACCCTGAAATTTAAATGCCAAATTAATGGTAATTAATTCTAGACGTGATATTTATATTAAAACTTCCAATCCATTCACTCATATTCCTCTTCATTTTGATCATTAAAAGTGATGCCTGAAGATGATGCCTGAAGCTCGTCTTCACCTTCAGACATAATTTCTCTTGAGTTATATGATTCTTTTTATTCATGTTTGTATTCCCAGATTCACTTTGTGTAAGATAGAAAACAAATTATACAACTACTGTTGCATAAATATCTGACTCAAAAATTGTTTGACCTACATCGATGACATCATGTACTCCACATTTTCTTGTTTTATACCCATCAATACCCCAGGAAATAAATTTTATGGCATATCACGAAAATTCATCCCACCTTCCATTAGTTGACTGGCATGTAAATCATATTCACATATGTCAGAATCATATTATTTCGTTGGATGTGGACTCAATCCTTTCATGTGGAGATTACTATGAAGAGGATGCTAATCATATCTTACAAGATTAGCTGAATTTTCATGACTCTGCTTGATAAAAGGTTTAAACTGCTATTCAGTTATATTGCTAACATCATGTGAAGCAGTTGGAGTAGATGACTTATTGTTACCCAAAGTTTTTTTGACATTAGCAGGTGTTTGTGTTTGTGATAGTAATGAAAATCTTTTCTCTCTCATTTTTTGGTACTGAACCCTGAAAGTCGAAAATTACTATCTTATTGTTTGAAAGTTGTTTGGCATGCTCTGAAAACATTTTTGATCCATTCTGCATATTTATAATATGTTCTAAAGCCTCATTTGTATTTTAATCAAAGAAATGATGCCTGGACATAATTTTGTATTTATTTTCACCCTCGGAAGGAGTGCTTAATCTGTATGTTGGCATTTTGATAATTTAGTTGGACACAAGGAGGCTGATAGATATATTATGAAGGACTGAATCTGTCTCTTATAATCCTTAGATATTCAATTACCGTGCACCTATTTAAGGAGATTTGATACCTTAAAGCTGGTTGGATGCCTATTTAATATTGTTAATCAATAAAGTACACATGCTTGCTTAATAGGTCTTTTATATATTTAGCTACAATTTCCAAAATATTTTTTCCTTGCAATGTGCTTAAGCTTCAATTTTCCTAAGATTCGTTATTCATGGATTAGAAAATTAAACCTTTTTTCGACAAATGCTATGAAAAATTACCAGTGAAACACATACCTTAGCATATGATAAGCAAAAGAATGGATATGATGGTTGAGCAAGTATTAGCTCTTCAAAGCAAACATTTTCCTACTTATACCTGGAAATGGAAACTTCCGATCATCTCATCAAGTTTTGTAAGATGTAAACCTTACCATGTTGCTTGATCTATTAAATATTAACAAGGGCCTAGTATTTTCTAATGATATTTCTACTAATTTCTATCCTGATTATTATTCTGGTATGGTACTATATTATAGATATAAAAACTTCTAGAATTGGAACATAATCCTTCTACCAAAGGAATAACAGGCCTGCTTCACAAAATAATTTTGTTATGAATGTTAAATACAATAGTTTTTATGTATTCACTTTATAATTTTGAAAAAATATGAAGCAAATATGCATAACAGTTAGGACTAGGATCTGCTATGTAAAATAGTATTGTCAAAGATGTGGACTTACATTTGAATGGAAATGTATAAGTCTTCAAGTTCCCTCCATACATCAATGTCTACCATGAATCTACAATTACATCCGTGTCTTATATTAATTTTAGAGTTTCCTGAATACCTATTATTGAAAAGCTATGACATTCTAAAAAATCATCTGCAGATGTACTTTTTTAATTTTTAAGTTGTTACAAGAGATTGCATTGGCTTTACTTACATCTCCAGGTATTTTTTACAAAATTTTAGTAGTAATCCTCCATTTTCTAACATTTAAATATGCAGTTCATAATAGCAATCTACAAGGCTTTTATTCTCCCTATTTTTCAAACATGTCTTGACTATGTTAAATTAATGACTAATTTTGAATAAATTGGTTGAACATTGAGCTTTCTAAATGCATTTTTGAATCCTGAGTTAAACTGCAACAAGGGCATCATAGGGAAGAATTTTTACAAAACTACTTTCAAATGAAAATATGTTCAAGCTCATATTGCAATAGGTAATAGAAGTTTTGATTCTAAATAAGGTTATGTAAAACCAATCTTCAATTTGAATGAGATTCAGTAGCCATCATGAAGAGCTTAAACTGTATCTGAATTTTCTATAAATAAAAATTCAATAATCCCAGCATCACTGCATGTAGACTGAAGGATGAGGTGCAACCAAATACCCAAGGTAATGCACCACAGGGAGGAAAGCACATATTATATTGATAAAGAAAGAGAGGTAAAAATCATATTTTACCTATGGAGAGGTGGCTTTCTAAATCATCTTTCTTCAGCTTTTGGTCTTCTCTTAGAGTTCTACAATTCCTTGCCCTTCAAAGAGGGTCAATCACTTCTTCCTTCCTTTGGCAGGGGTCAAAGAAGGTCAATCACTTGAGTTCTCACAACATTTTTTTCCACACAACCTAGCAGTTAAAGGTTCTTTCTGCAACAAATAACAAAATGTTTCTCTCTCAAAATGGTGTTTAATGGATTCCCTGAGTGTAGATTTTATAGATTTCAGGGCTTCGACGCCCCTTCCATCCTCCATGAAACCTTCTAAAGTGTCTCCTACCAAAAAACTTGAAAGAAAGGCCGCCCTATGTGTGATTTGCTTCTTGGTTGCCTACACACCGCCATGTCGGTTTTGAGGCTTGTCCAGTCTGGGTCACACTATTTTGGAATAAAAACCAGTGACCTTGGTGGCAGCTCGTGGTAGGTGAAATTTTCGTAGGCTTGTCTAGTGTGGTACACACTGGTTTGGATGCAAAACCAGTGACCTTGGTGGTGGGTGAAACTGAGGGTATTGACACTCAAGGGGTTGAATTCACTGATTTTTTCCATTTTTTAAAGTTATAAGTCTACTGCATAGGTTCTGCATCTTCACTGGAAGCAAAAACAATGACCTTGGTGGAAGCTGGTGGTAGTTGAAATGTTTTGATGCTTTCCCAGTGTGGGCTACACTGGGATGGAAGAAAAAACAATAATCTTGGTGGCAACTAGTGGCAGGTGAAACTTAGGGCATATTTACACTGAGGGTGCTAAAGTCACTGATTTTGGTCCTTTTTAAAGGTCTAAGATGTTGCATAGGTCATGAATCTTCAATTTCTGAGTTATAAGGGACATGATGGTGTCCTTAATGTGATTAATGGTTGAAAAAATAAAACATGGTATAGGCTAGCTGACTTGGTGTTAAGGATACTCTATATTATCTGTAATATCCCCAAATGGGAATATTTAGCAAGGCCTACTGAAATAACGCACTTCTGGAAAATCTGTGCACTAAAATGAGTTTGCAACTCCTGGATACCTTAGATCAGTATATCTAGTGTCTATATCCAAAAGGAGAGAAAAAACAAATCAAACTAGGTGTGGTAAACATATCTCCCACCACCTAGTCTAGTTGAAAAACACCCAAAGAGGAGGGGCTGGAGCTATGTGCAACAACAGCTTTAGAAATATTGTAGTTTTGAGAGAATGAGTAGGAGGCCAATAATAAAGATAAAATTTTAAATATATAGTATTAAATCAGATCCATAATGATTCTCTTACATTATACAACAGAATTTAGAAGACAAAATAGAAGAAAACTCCTTAGAAAAGAGGGTTGCAACACATGTATTTATTGCAAGATGGATTAACATCATTTTTATAAGAGTTGCAGCAGCTGTATGTTACAATTCATATCTAGAGCAGATCTATATACAAAATATCAGATCCATTTCAGATTTTTACACTAGAAAGGCTCTATTACAAGATCCCCTTGGGGTTTTGATCAAATCATGCAATACAAAGAGTAGATATGAGTTTAAAGTGGCAGATCTGAAATATTATTCAGAAATTTTTGAAGATGTTATATAATAGAAACATATCTATATATACATAAAATGGAATAGCAATCTAATCCATGGATCACCAAAGTGAAGGCAAAGCCCAACACCGGAGATCTCTTCTCAAAAAGGGGATCAAAACACCCTACGAATCCTTCTTTGAAAATAATGCAGTCCTGGAAGGGAAACTGCACTGTAGCTTGAAGAACTGAATTGGTCTAATTCCAAGATGTGAAATATCATCTCCAAAGGTTCATAACTCTCTTGCCCATGGTATAGAAGACTTTCCTAGTGAAAAGAGGGCCTGAAATGGCCTAGATCTGAGCAGATCTAACCTCCACTTGCTGCAACTTGCAAGGAAAACATAATCCTAAATAGGATCAATGCTGTAGTTGATAGATGAGCTTGGAAAAATGCCTGATAATGGATTAAATTAGCAAGATTCCTCCAATAAATCCTCAATTGAAGAGGTTGGATCCCTGCATAGGAACTCCCAAGTGCTAAGCAATATTATTCTCAGCTAAACAACAGAGAATGGTATCTGTCTAAACAAAAAATATACTAAAAAATATGCATAATCAACAACCTTCTCTTGTTGCTCTCCTCTTCCTTTTATGAGATGAAAGCCTTGTCAAACCCTAAACCACTTCAATGAATTAGCTCCTTTCACATGAGGAGCCTCCCTCTAGAACTGCATTGTCCATCCATGAGGTACATTGCATCTAGACAATGTTATAGATTTGGTCAAGGTTGACCTAGTCTCATAGCTCAAACCCCCTTCAAACCTACAAGTGATTTTTTTACATGGCCCAGAATTATCTCTGTTCATATGGGCATTGATTTATTCATTCTTTTCAGGAGTTTTACACTTCCTCCTTTATTCATTTATTCATGCAATAGATAATGAGACAAAAATGTATATTCCTCTTAGTTTAGGCTAAGTAGGAATATTTCAGTCCTCCCCTCCAAAATTTTTCTTGTCCTCAAGCAATTGATAGGGTGAGTGTTGTAGTACCTCTCCTCCTCCATTGGTGACACCATCAAGGATCAAGTACTCCTCATAATCCAAGTGTTCACCAAGCCAACACATCATGAATTGTTCCTCCAAGGTCATCATAAGATGTACATAGTCCATCCCACAAGGAGTGAAAAATTCAACATAAATAAACATGGATGGAGCAATGATTTCTCTAAAACATGTAGCATGAGTTACATATAGAAGTTCCATTCCCTGTGGTACATACAAATTGTCCATCCTCCCTCCATATAGTCCCATAAATAGCACAACTATGTCATCCAAGTATGGAAGAAAAATTACATATATACAAACATAAATTTGAGCTTGAGGAGGTCGGTCAAAATCGCACATATGATGCCAGCGCGTGCATCTCCTTCTTGCATTATATCAAGGTGTGGTAAGTGGCCTTCCCACCACACATTTTCTGCATAATTCATCTTAACATAGCTGAATATGTCAGATATGTTTATTGCTTTTGGGAAGCACCCATCGTGAAAAGTAATCTCCCTTTGCAAAACAAGGAAGTGGCCAAGTTCAAAATTTTTATTGGCCCACCAAAATCCATGAGATCTACATGATATCTCACTCCCTTTAGGAGTCATAGTCTGCAAAATCATGGTAAAAGAGTGATAAATCATAAAATGAAACTTTCTTTGCATGATCATATTCTTTACCATCATAGTTCCTCACACACATGGAGTTGTGCATGGGAATTCCCCCTCTCCCAAAAGAAGGAATAAATGGTTGAAATGACTCTTGCATAGAGTCCCATGGCTGCCCCAAATCCACATAGCTCATGCACCCTTGAAAGTGTTGATGTAGTTACCCTCTCAAGCCTTCCCAATCAAAGCTCCTCATGATTAGGGTGTAGATCTTCATTGACTGCATATGGCTGAAAAGGAACTCTTTCTGTGCCCCTTGTAGTATCTTCTACTTGATCTTGGAAGCTCTATACAATAATACCCTACCATGATGATAGATGACTCCCCCTTGGACTAAGTATCCCTCTTCTTTTTTCATGTCATCTAGTATCATACATGTGTGGATATCTTTGGAATAATCTACAAGAAGTTGAGATTTCCAGTACAGATCCACAATGCTAAATAATGACAGCGTTGATGATGCATCCATAGGAGTGTCTGTCATGTTGTTGATCTCATCTTTGACATCTCTCATGCCAAATATGTGTGTTGGAAGGTTGATCCTCCGATTCTTCTCCTCCCACAGTGTAGATCTAGATATGAGAAGGGGTGGTAGTGATAAAGGAAGAAGATCCTCCTTATCCTTGAGCTTTCCCAAGCCTCCCAGCACTGTAGCTTGGTATTCCATCGCTCCAATACCTCCTCGATCTAATTTTTGAGAAACAATTTGTGAGGCCTCCCCCACAATATCTGAATCTGGTGGCCTCCCAGGTGGTTTTCCACTAGATAAGAATGTCCCATGCAAAATTCTCATGAACATAAGAGAAGGGACTATGAAGTACTTGGTTGCACTACACAAATCCATCTCTGTTGTTTGTGTGGAAGTGTAGGTGAGGGGTAAGTATGCATGCCTTGGATCATTTTAGGTTCATTTATTTTCATGTCCACCCATTCCATTTGCAAAGCCTTCCAATTAGTGGTGACTTTCCCCAATGTAATCAACTATTGGACACCCAAAATGATATTGGTGTCTAGTATGTCAACTACAAAAAAGTGATCCACCAAAGTGTAGGAACCCATAGTGACTGAAAGTGATGGGACATAGTGCATGAATTACACTGTCCTATCTCCTGAAACCATAATAGAGAATCCCTCAAAAGTATCAGTGGGTATTTCCCTCCTCTGCACAAGATTAGAATCAATAAAGTTGTGGATTGCCCCACTGTCAATCATTACAGAAACCCTTTGATTCATGATTAAACCTTGTACTTGTAAGGTCAAGTACTTGGGTACTCCTCTCAAATATGGAAGAGTTCTTCCTATTGGAGCAAAGGCTCCATTCCCATCTCCAAATGGTGTTTGATCTCCTTCAACATTGTCAGCATTGTGACCTCTTCTTGGTTCATCATCTTCTTCTTCCTCCTCAAAATCTGAGAAGACTTCTATGTAGTGTTATTTCCCAAAAACACATCTATGTCTAGGTGCCCATGGCTCTTGGCAAGTGAAACATAGCCTCTTCTTCCTCAGCTCCCTCCAGACTTAAATATCATATATCTCCTTGGGAGGAGAAATTTTCTCCTCCTTCCCTTTAGAAAGGTAAAGGGCCTTGTTCTGAAAAGTTTCCTTTGCTTTTGTCAAGGCATCTTGGAGGTCTCTAGCCCTCTCAATGGCATCATGTAAAGTGATTGGCTTGGTAGATTTAACCAACCCATGCAAAGGTTCATCCAAGCCATCAATGAACATGTACACCCTCCTTGCTATAGACAGATCAAGAACCATAAAAGATAATCTTAGAAACTCAGAGATATAAGATTCTCCATTACCTAACTGCTTCAACTTTGCAAGGCTCATGAAAGGTGCTTCTGGATCCTTTATGTCAAACCTCTCCACCAGTATTCTTGTGAATTTAGAATAGGAAGTCACATTGGCATGGCCCAATGTATACAACCCATAGAACCACCAATTGTGTGCTTCACCTTCAAAGTGCAGCGCTGCAATCTTGATGCCTTATATCTCAGGGACTTTGTTCAATTGAAAGTAGATATCTAGCTTTTCTACCCATTCTTTGGCAAAACTAGTCAATGACCCATCAAAATTGGGTAAAAATAATCTACTCATAGAGTGATGTCGATCATGATTTTGAATGAATCCACCATCTCTATACTGATGCCTTGGTCTTCTTTTGTCCTTCAAGTGAAAAAAATCTTGAAAACTCAAGTGGTCATTGAATCTCTTATTCTAAGACTCATATTCCTCAAAGTAGTCTTCAAGATATGCTTTCTCTTGAGGCCCTTCATTCTCCACAGCCAAGAAGGTAGGCATAGTAGAGCATTGTGGAGCTTGTGGAGCTTGTGGTTGGTTCACTGGTTGATCATTCCAGTGGTGATACATGCCAGAGCTTTCTCCAGGATGAAATCTCCAAAGATATTCCTTCATCCTATCCATCCTAATCTCTTGGATCTCTCTAGCAAGATCTTTCATGGCTACCAAAATAGGTCTTGAAAACTCTTCTCTTTCTTTATCACTTCCAAATTCAGGGGCTTCACCCTTGTCCTGATCATCATTAGTGTAATAAAATTATTATGTCCTCTATGTAGATATCTCTTCTCTCTATTAGTAATATGTTCATCTTCTCCTGAAGCCATCTTGGTTTTAGCTCTTCAATGATAAGCATAGGTTGTGCTAAGAAAGAAGCTCTGATACCACTGTAATATCCCCAAATGGGAATATTCAGCAAGGCCTGCTGAAATAATGCAATTCTAGGAAATCTGTGCACTAAAATGAGTTTTCAGCTCCTCAATCCCTTATATCAGTAGATCTACTATCTATATACAAAATTATAGCAAAAACAAATCAAACTAGGTGTGGTACACAGATCTCCCACCACCTAGTCTAGTTGAAAAACACCCAAAGAGGAGGGGATGCAGCTATGTGCAACAGCTACTTCAGAAACAACGCAGTTTTGAGAGAATGAGAAGGAGGCCTATAATAAATATCAAATTTTAAATATACAACAGCAAATCAGATCCATAATGATGCTCTTACATTATACAGTAGAATGTAGAAGACAAAATAGAAGAAAACTCCTCAAAAAAGAGGGTTGCAACGCATGTATTTACTGCAAAATGGCTTAAAAACGTTTTTATAAGAGATGCAACAGCTGTATGTTACACTTCAAATATAGAGCAGATCTTTGTACAAAATATCAGATCCATTTCATATATGTACACTAGAAAGGCTCTATTACAAGATCCCCTTGGGGTTTTGATCAAATCATGCAATACAAAGAGTATATCTGAGTTTAAAGTGCAATATCTGAAATATTATTCAGAAATTTCTGAAGATTTTTTACAATAGAAACAGATCATATCTATACAAAACATGGATCAACAAGCTAATCCATCGATCACCAAAGTGAAAGGCAAAGACCAGCAATAGAGATCTCTTCTCAAAAAAGGGATCAAAACACCCTGCAAATCCTTCTCTAAAAATAACGCAGTCCTGGAAGGGAAACTACGTTGTAGATTGAAGTACTGAGTTGGCCTGATGCAAAGATGTGAGATATCAACTCCAAAGGTTCATAACTCTCTTTCCCATGGGATAGAAGACTTTCCCAGTGAAAATAGGGCCTAAAATGGCCTATATATAAGCAGATCTAGCGTCCACTTACTGCAGCTTGGAAGGACAACCTAATCCGAAGTAGGATTAGTGCTGTAGTTGAAATATGAGCTTGGCCAAATGCTTGATAGTGGATGAAATCAACAAGACTCCTCCAAGAAATCCCCAATGGAAGAGGTGGGATCCCTGCATTGGAACTCCCAAGTGCTAAGCAACATTATTCTCAGCTAAACAACAAAGAATGGTATTTGTCTAAGCAAACAAGATAATCAGAAATATGCATAATCAATAACCTTCTCTTGCTGCTCTCCTCTTCCTTTTATAAGATTAAAGCCTTGTAAAACCCTAAACCACTTCAATGAATTAGCTCCTTTCACATGAGGGGTCTCCCTCTAGAACTGTGTTGTCCATCCATGAGGTACATTGCATCTATACAACGTTGTAGATTTGGTCAAGGTTGACCCAGTCTCATAGCTCAAACCCCTTTCACACCTACAAGTGATTTTTTTACATGGCCCATATTTATCTCGGTTCATATGGGCATTGATTTATTCATTCTTTTCAGGAGTTTTACATGTCCTCCTTTATTCATATTCATGCAACAGAAAATGAGACAAAAATGTATATTCCTCTTAGCTTAGGCTAAGTAGGAATATTACATTATCGAAGTAGGGATATGATATGTTTCCCTCTCACTCATGTTATTGTAGGGTATATGATAAAATGAAGATAATTATTAGCAAAAGCCCGAATTGTGGAAATGTTACATTTTTCCTCCTGTTGTGGAAAAGCTGCCCAATAAGCCCTATTAAAGTTCTTTATTTGGCTGGTTTGTTTCTCTATTTTGTAAGGACATAAGCATGTCCTCTCTTCCGTGATAGATTTTTCACCATAAAGGCTTTTGTTTTAATATGTTAGGATTGGTGGGAACTTTTTGGGACATCTTTAAAATATTTTTTTACTCTAAAAGATGCACAACATCCCAAAAATGATTACAAGGTGGTTTTCAGGTTCCAGAAATGTGCTCCAGAACCACCAGAAACCAATTTCAGGGATCCATAGAGTAAAATACTACTAAATTGAAAAGTATTTTGTTTTACATCAAATATTTGGAATTAGAACCTCAATTGATACAATGTTGAGCTATATAGGTGGTGCTTTTGAAGTGGCAAAGGCACATCAGATTTTCAACTGCCTAACCTAGGTAATAAATCTAGTATAAATAAATGAAGAAACATACATGTGTACACATTGGTGTTGCTGACATGTGAACGCTAAAGAAAAACATACATTTTTTTTTATTAGTTCACATAAACTCTCGTAATTCTGAGTAATCTGACTTAAAATGTGAAATGTTGGTATTATTTTAGAGAAACTTGTTGATTAACTATTTTGGAATAAATACCCTTGAATGTTTCTAGTGAAAAGAATTTATATTTGAGTGGGTGTATCTTATGCACCATTTCAGTCATTCTGGATCCGAATTTGGAATTTAGATTTGAGTGGGTGTATCCTATGCACCATTTTAGTCATTCTGGGTCTGAATCTGGTTGCATTATGTGGTATGTCGAGGAAAAAAGTGCCACAATGAGCATTCTTTATGTTCCGCCTTTCATGGTAAACCTTGCTTTCCCAGTAATTTGGACTTAAAATCGTTGGATGTAGGCTAAGGGATGATGTGTAGCCAAATACCCAAGGTACTGCACCACAGGTGTTGGAGATAGATATATTCCTTAGCATGTTAGGGAAGAGGCCTGCATATGTTGCTTGGCATGGCCTAAAGAAAGTGTATAATAAGATCCACATTCACTTTAATGACTTAGTCAATACTATCTAGGTTGAACTCTCAGATTTAGCTCTAACTAATCTTAGCAACAAAGGGTCAGCTAGTATAGGTGCTAGTGTAGCTAATAACAGAAAAGAAGTGTATGATCTAAATTCAAATAATAATAAGTCCAATGCTGTCATCATATCAGAGAAAACTTCTCAACAATATTTTCTTGTGAAGACAAAGGATAAAAGATCCAAATTAAGTTTTGAAAATGTGGAAGAAAACTAAATTAAGAGCATTAATGAGAGATACTTTGGTGCTTATAGTCGGTTTGCAGTTCACGGGGAAATTCTTAGTGATCAGGTATGGATGGATTCATACAAGGGAGCTATTTTGAACAATCCTTCTCTTTTTAAGTGAGTTTGGGTTATGGATGTTGGATTTGGAACAGGGATTTTAAGTTTATTCGCAGCTCAAACAGGAGCTGCAAAAGTAATTACAGTCGAAGCAATTGAGAAGATGGCATCTGTAGCTTGTCAAGCTACAAAAGTAAATAACATGTACAAATAAGAAAGTGATAATTCCAAAAATCATAACTCGCATGGAGTTATTACTGTAGTCCACAACATGATAGCAGATATTGATAAATGCATGGAAATTGAAAGTCGCAGTGTAGATGTGATACTGAGTGAGTGGATGGGGATCTTCCTGCTTTATGAATCAATGCACAGCTCAGTTATTTATTCTTGTGATCGTTGGTTGAAACCTGGTGGATCAATCCTTCTAGACATAGCTAACATGTATGTGGTTGGTATTGGAAAAGGTGGAACTAGTCTATCATTTTGGGAAAATGTATATGGCTGCAACATGTCTTGTATTGGTAAGGAAGTGGTCGAATATGCCCATTAACAAAAAATAGTTGATGTTGTGGATAGCAGGGATATAGTGACAGAGATTTTTTTCTTACATAGATTTGATATTATGACAATAAAAGTAATCTCGTTGATTCCCTTTATGCAGGAACATAGTAAAATAATATTACGATTATGTAACTCCAAAAAATTACAGTGATGCTTTTGGTGTAAATTTTAAATAAAATATGCAATAAAATGACAAGTGGATTTTTAAAGCCTCCTTACCAATTGTTTTTCTGGAACAGGTGTTGCTCTGAAACATGTGCATTACATGAAAACCCTTGGAAGGCTCTAGGAAAGCCACAAAGATGACCGTAATTCCTATTTTATTGTTGATGTTGGTGGGATTCCTTAGCATAAATCAATTCCATGAAATCAACATTGAATTTCTTTTATGTTGAGACCAACGTTGTGCAAAGTGGGAATGCTTTTTTTGGAAGCGGAGATGTTTTTCCTGTGGGTCTACATTTTGGGCTATAGGTACCCACAGGAAAGATAGTCGGGTTCCTATTATTTAAGCCTATGGATAGTTTTCAGTACAGTCAGACTCCTATACAGTAAGTGAGAATAATGCAATAGATATTATATTAATATGGCCTACCTAGTTTTTATTAACATATCATAATTGCAGTTGGAGCTGGTTTCTTAAATCACTGATATTGCAAAGAATTATGTACCAATGGACTTATTACATGGTTTCATTGAAAAATCAACCCTAATTATTGTGGTTTTGTGAAGAATTATATTGTTGATGTCCTTGTATCTCCATTGAAAAAATACCAAAGAGATGGAGATCTCTTATTAGCTCCTTACACAGTTTGGAATTTCCTTTACAACTAATCTAGGGTTCATCCCCTATTCTTACCTTGTTCCTTTGAATCGAAAAAATCTAGTTGCCTTCCAATTTGTAACTGCGCTTCTAAGTAAGTTATTTTTTTCTATTGTCTATGTTTGTCATGTCCTACCTCTCTATGCGAGGAAATATTCTTGTGAAGTCCAAAAACCTAAGCTTTTTTAATTTCTATTGAAAAAGGGATTACTAATTCTTACCCAAATGTTGACAAGTTCATACACCAATTCTTTAGTATCAAAATAAAAAAATTGCAGTTGTTTGTAATTATCTCATCTCTACCAAGTTCCATTAATGGTTTAAAATGTTTGAAGAATTTTTCCTTTTATAGTTAAATCCATATTTTGTGAGGAATATTTCGTAATGTTTCACTCAATATATTTTCTCTAGTTGTCAGACCCTAAGCTAAGGTAATATTCGGAAATTATAAATTTTGGGGTTTCCACTGGGAATGCTTTGATCAACATGATTTTTGTGACTTTTCTTCTGTATTCATTATGTTTTTCTTAATTCTATCTATATGTACTTAGCTCTTTTTATGTTCTTGATATTGCTGCTATAGGAGATGTAGGCACTTCCATTATGTAGTTACAGTGGATGTCTTGTTTTAGTCCCATTGATTTTACTTTTGTAGGATGGACATTAATAAAGTTATTGTGTGAAATTAGAATATAAATCATTCTTCCTTTTCAAGCTCCAAAAATAATAGTCTTTAAAACAACCCTAAAACTATCCCTAATTATATTCTATGACTATCTATAAACAATCTGCCTAGTCTCCTTGAACGAAGCCTTCACAAAATTAGATATTCTCTTTCTACATGCAGCCAAAAGTCTACAAGTACTACAATAGCAACATAGAGACATATGAAACAAATTATAGGAGTTTTGAACCCTACATCAAAACAAAAAACTTTCAGAAGCTGATAATTATATCCCTCCCCTGAACTCTTGTTCAGTAAGGGACTCATCCTATAGTAACAAAGCTTGTTTTAATAATTGATTTGCCAGAGTATTAAACTCTTTAAAGATATGTGCAAAATGTAAAGCATAAAATCTCCCCTAGGGTCAACTAACAAATTATCTGTTCTGCACTTATTATTAGACCAATCCACCATCAACTTTGAGTCCTAAAACACTTGAAATTTTTTCATACCCTATCTGCTGTTGTTTCCTTTCCTCACCTTTTACTCCTTGAAATTTCAAATTCCATGCTAACTTCAAGACATTAGATCAAATATTCCTGCCATCATTTGTTGCCACATTTTCCATGGAATAAATCCATAAGAGATGGATATCTCTTATTAGCTCCCTACACAGTTTGAAATTGTCTTTATAGCCAATCTAGGGTTCTAGCCCTATTCTCAACTTGTTCCTATGAATATTCCATGCTGTTAATTTTCCAATCAACGGGAAATATTTCAACCTTCATTGTAGATTAACCTCTGCATATTTTTAGCAGCTAGAGCTAGATTGTAGAGAAAGTTGGTTCTAGTCATAGGTTTTCTATTATGCCCACTAGTATCTACCTCCGTTGCCATCTTCAAAGCCAGGGCTTTGAAGAAGAGTAATGCTTCAAGATCCCGGAAGCTAGCAACATTCCAGAGGCTGGACTTACCTATGAAGATGTCCTAGAATGCTTGAAAGAGGAGAATATTATAGGGATATATTGAAGAGTTGTATAGATTGTCTAGGGAGATGAGTGCAACGGGTTATGTACCTGACATAAGATTGTACTGAACGATGTGGAAGAGGAGCATAAAGGAACAATTTCCTTGCCACCACAGTGAGAAGCTGGCCATTTATTTTGGGCTTATTAAGACATCATGTGGGACAACTATTCAGGTAACTAAAAACTTTCGAGTGAGTGGTGATTTCCACTCTGCCATCAAGTTCATCTCAAAAATTATTTTAAGAGATATTGTTGTGAGGGATTCCAATCGATTCCATCATTTCAATGAGAGGCAGTGTTGTTGTGGTGATTGTAACTATAATCATAAAAGTGAATTGCTATTTATGGGAGTGACTTGACCTTCTCCTTGGATCTAGTATGAATATGTTTTAGCCTTGACTCAGAATCATTATGTAATACATTATGATAGACATACTATTTGGTAAATTTTATGTGTAGGATTGCATGGAAATCATAAATACAAGTTATGGTTTTCAAAATGGTAGGCAATAAACTTCTACCGGTTAACTTGTCCCTTGTAACATTTTTTATCTGAATTTGAGTTCATAATAAATTACAGGGGTGCTTGGGTCAGGATGGATTATAGTATATATATGTGTGTGTGTGTGTGTGTGTGTGATAATGCCTTTTGGCTTGAAAATATGATGCTTTGAAATTGTCATTGGCTTGTGGGATATATTTAAAGGTATGCATGGAGAGAAGCAAATATCAATAATGATATGTGTTACACAACATTTTGTCATCATCCCTGAAATCCCTCATCTCGTGCATTGAAGGACTATTCCCGTGACCTATGAATATTAAAATGACCTGAAACCACCTTCATGACATCCTCTTGAATAAGGACAAACATTCTCCTGAATAAAGTTTCCTCTGAAAAACCCTAAAAATAGATGTTTTTAGCCTTGGCGCAACTAGCCAGTTCATCCCTCATGCCAATGGGGGAATTCCACACTAGAGGGCATGCCAAGTGGCACTCTATCCCTGTGTTTCACTCATGCTAAGGCTATTAAAGGAATATTTTTAAAAATAAATAGCGGAAGTTTGATTCCAACAAAATCCTGAATAAATCATCAAAGGGAGTTGGGTAGTTTGGCTCCGGATCTCCATGTATAGGAAGTGGTTTTCCACCTATCATGGAACCTTTCTAAGAGATAGGGCCTATCCCATGATTGTAGGGATACCAACTCCTGTTTCTCCATCTATAAAATCTTGCCTTCTCCATTAGCAAGCTAGATGAACTTGTAGGAAGGCAACTATTGTTGGGCAGCTATTGAGAGCCAAGCCGAAGAGAGAGAGCTCCGTCCAGATTCCCGACAAGCTTTGTTGAGACACGCTCCACTGTCAGCCCCACCGAAGGAATATCATAGCATCAGAGCATTTGGTTGTAATCTCCCTTTTGTCATTTATAATATAAGTGATTTTGATTTTTGTTCCATTCATATGTTTGTTTCTTTATGTAATGCAATGAATTATATCCTCTTTGACTGATGTATAGTTACATGCTTTAGGTTTTCTTTTGTACATCATTGTTTCCTTGCATGTGTACATGTGTTTGGATGTGTCGAATGGAAGGATTGTGATATATCAAGAGAGGAACGGGAAACATCATCTTTTCTTCAACGACAACTGCGTGGGATTTTAGGTAGGCTAATCATCGTGATCTTTGTCTTTTTTGTAACTAGGAACCAACGTCATTGCGTGACTTAATTGTTGCTAGACCTGATCTGGGCTAGTGGGATTGCCTTAGTCCGCAAAGAGGATTTACCTCCTCAACTAAATAGCAACTCCACTGGGGATGGAGTTGGAGTTAGTATTTTCTCTTTTGGTTGTTTTTGGCTTTTGATTGATTTATTTGCTCTTCTGGTTTGCCTCCTTTGGTGTCAAACCCCTGTTCAACCCCCAGAAGACCTGATCCAGTCTTTGTTTGTCCTTTTTTATCTTTTTCCCATAGTAAACTCGATTGGCATGGTTCATCTCTTTACATTCGTGCCAATTGGTGCTTATTTCTAGTTAGGCCCCCACGCCAACGCTGTTTTGGCGCAGATTACAACGAAACAAGCGTGCCAACTCTATTTGGTGTTAGGGTTTGCTTCCTTTTGGGCTCTCTGAGCTTGATTTTTGGTCCTGGTGTCATTTTTATGACTGTTTGAGTGCCTTGAAGTCTTTTTTGACTGTGTTTGTCCCTTGTCCTCCTATTGTTTTCCCTTTACCATCAATTTTGCATTCTAGCCCTACGTCTTCTAGGTGCTTTAGTGTGCTGAGCCTCCCGTGGGAGTTTTTGGTCCTTTCTTTCTCGGTCGACTTCTTTTTAGCTTCTTTGCATTCATTTTTCTGGATTCCATTGTATCATTGTGTTAGTTGAGTTATTTTTCTCTCTTCCATTCAAGTTTCACTATGTCTCATTCCAAGCCTAGATTACATGGTTTGTGTGAGTCTTTTTCGAGATTCTTCTTTGATTTGAGGGATTTCTTCATCAGTTTGGGTCTTGATTGAGTGTGTTTGTATTGAGTGAACTTGTTTGTTTCAGCTCTCTCACTATCATTTCTCGAATTGATTTCTTCATTATTATTTTTATTCATTTAGTGCATTTTCTCTAAAACATTGAAAAATACAAAAACAAATTTCTTTTCATTTTGATTAGTCTAGTGAAAATTGAAAGCTCTTTCACATTACTAGTGTTATATAACTCTAAAAGAGAAGTTGGATGTTTTTGCACTCATTTTGTTTTTATTTGAAAAGCTCTCATCCCTCCTGTAGATAGCTCTTCATTGAAAAAAGTGATATTTTGTGGCATGTAGTGTGCATTTAGAGGATCTTTGAGATCCAACATTTGATAGGGCCTGAATTGAAACACAAATTGAAGATCAACTCTAAAATTTATTGAATTAACCTAAGGCAACATTGAAACATTAACGGAATATCTAGAGGTCTAGGATAGTGATGTGTTTCGATGTCATTAAACCTAGTAGCTATCATTCGCCATCTGGCTTTAGATAGCGCTAGTACGGAATTGTGCTCTCTGTACTGTCACGTATATAAAGGGAGACCCCATTAGGTTGCTATCCTTTATCTGTAGGAGGTCGATTCTGTCACCTTTTACCTATGATACACCAGACATAGCATTTGGGGAGATTACCTGCATGTACGTCAAGTCCTTGGTTGATTTCTCTTTCATTTTTTAACCAAAGTGTATATGGAAGTTCACAGATATCTGGTACACCCATCTGCCTAGATTACCAGAGTAGTCATTTAAATCTTTACTGACTCATTAAATTTGAAAATATCATCAAGTGCTTGTCCTTTCAGGCTTGTTTCCAAATTGAAAGAGATAGAGTCATATTTTACTCGTTTCTAGACTCTTAAAACATGAAACGATAAAATTTCCAGTTTCAATGTGGTAAAATTAATCACCTACGATCACACACCCATTTAGAGATTGATTTTTCGGCCTGTTGTTGTTTGCCTTGGTTTTTCCCGTGTGTATTTGTTTTTATCTCTTCCTATTTTCATTATAGTCACAGTGCCGAAACCCTCAGTTTCGTCTACTAGTATTCCTTACACAGACGATTCATTAGAGGTATCTCAGTCCTCTACTAAGTATCAGCAACCTATTGTATCTGAGTTTCCCGACGGGGGACCAGTTATATCTGAACTTCCCTTTGGAGGACCAGTTGACTTTAATTGGCCCTTGTCCAACACTTGGTTTGGATTTGGAGTAGGGGAACACTTCCATCCTCCTACATTGGGATCACCTTTCTTGGTTGCTATTATACCTCGTAGTCCTTGTCGTCTTTTAGAAGATCTCACGGCAGGGTCAGATATGGACTCACCCAGTTCTTCTCCTAGTGAGGAAATTCCTACATTTGGTGAAGATTACCAGCTTTTTCCTGAAAACATCCTCAAATCTTCTGTTATGTCTTCACCTGGTCCTTCAATCCCAGTTAGATATAGGTCTTTAAGTCAGGTCATGGCCACTGTTTCCTCTATGGGAATATCGACTCCATCCACGAGGCCAACTATTCCTTCATTAGGGATGTCGCCATCGAAACCTCTCACGACATCTCCTTTCATCACATCAGTACCTGTTAGACCTACTATCTGCGTGGTTGTGTCTATGCTTATTGTCACTACTCAGTCAACCAAGACCTCGTCAGTTCCTGAAGACATTTATATAGCTTCTGCTATTCCAGAGAACATTTCTCCTGAGGAGTATCGGTTGTCTTTACATCCATCAAACTCTGAGGTTGGTCCATCCTCTCAAGACCTTAATCGTCCTTACTTTTCCCATTATGGATTGGATGGTGCCCCGATATACGTATTTCCATATCAATATGATGAGCAGGGAAACCCCCTTCATTTTCCTGCTCCTAAGGCTTATCAGTATATTAACGGTTTTCTATCCACCCAGGTTGGGCAACCTTCTAATTAACAAGGGCAGAAACTTCAGGGACTACCTTTGTTTCAGCAAGGATATGCTTCTGACCCACAAGGACAACCCTTCCAGGGACAACCTTTGGCCTAGCCAGGTTATCTATATGACCCGCAAGGACAACCCTTACAGGGACAACCTTCGGGTCAGTAGGGATTGTTGCACAGTCCGCAAGGGCAGTCTTACAACCCTCAAGGTCAACCTCAGCATCCTCACCCTGTGGTCCAGCTAGGGAAACCTCAAGGACCCACAGGGAAACTGGGGTATCAACCTGGACCATTGTACTGTCTTGGGGGGCAAACCCATCCTTCTCAACCATTGTTGCAACCTCAACAACCTCATCTTCCAATTGGTCAAAATGTTTCACAAACAGGGCCATCTTATGGTCCTGTCACAGGTCAAACTGGTTATCAGGCACAACCTAGCTCTCTCCCGCCATCAGGAAACCCTTCTCAACCGGGATAGCCTGGTGTTCTTCATCAACCAGGTCAACCTGTTCAACTAATACAACCTGCAGAACTATTTAAACCTGCTCAATAGCCAATCTATTCTATTCCATAGCCGAACTCACCTGTGCACCCAACTTATCAGACTTAGCAAGGTCCCACTTACAAGCAGCTCGTTCGACCCCAAGGTGGCTATTACCTTCAAGGTCAATCTCGACCAATTTACAACCCACCCTAAGGTTCTGGTTATTAACTTCAACAACTAGGCTACACTTATACTCCACAGTCAAATCCGTACACTGCTCAAATAGGGCGCACATATAATCAGGGTCAGTACCTTGGCTATCAACCCCCATATCCTGGTTTTTAGCAACCGTTCAACCCAATTATATGGCTTATACCCCCTATGGTCAGAATCCCCCAGGAAAAAACCAATGGGGGCATAACTATGCTCAACCAAGATGGATTATAGGTACAGGTCCTTATCGGGGACCTGGCATGCCTTTTAATCCTTAGTTACCTTTTCTCGCCACATTGGAATTACCGGATGTATCCAAATTGACTAATGATTTGATTCTTCATAATCCATATTGGACTCCAGTTCCAACGAAGGTGCCTGATGACTGTCCTAAGTTTGAGGGTAAATCTGGAGAAGACCCCCAAGCACATGTCATGACCTACCATTTATGGTGTTCTTCAAACTCTTGGATAGATGATTCAATCCGTCTATGTATTTTCCAGCTCATTCTCACTGACACTGCTGCTAAATGATACATATAACTACCCCGTGGTATTTTTCAAGAATTTAATACTATATCGATGGCGTTCCTGACACATTTCCAGTTACCAATTCATTATGAAGCCAGGATGCATCTCCTGGCATCTTTGAAACAGGACAAAGCCACTCATATTTCAGATCATATTCATGAGTGGAGACATCATCATCATCTGATCAAGTTTGAAATTCCTGATCAACTTCTAATTCACTGGTTCACTACCTCCTTTGTCAACAAGATTTCATAGGAGATTGCTATGGGGGCATGTGTAACTGAGGAACAAGCCATTTCTCGTGCCTAGTACCTCGATTTAGTGTAATCTCAGTCCGGCACATTATATGATATCTTGACTGATGCCCCGCGGCCAGGGACCAGTAAAGCACCACTTACGCCATCGGTTGATGGTGTTATTGGTTTCATCTCTCAGAATTCTCGTAAGTCTTCTAATGGGAAGAAGAAATTGAATTCTTCCAACAATTATGCTCCTCCCGCTACTCCAAATTATGGTAAGACTGTGGAGGTCAATGTTGTTCAGGCTAATCCTACGAACAAGGCTTCCAAAGGGAAGAAGAAGGGCAAAGGCAAGGCCAAATATGATGCCCCGAAACCAAAATCCTCCAAACCACGTGCTGATGATGGTTCACAATGGAAACTGAAGTACCCTTGCCTGATCTATGATGAAGACAACTACACCAAAGATTGTCCCCAACGATCCAAGATTAGTCAACTTCTTAAAGGCTCTAAGGGAACTCCGACAGTTCTTAAGGAACCTTTTCCATATTAGTAGACCTAGATGGTCAAGAAACCTTCACCATCTGCACTGTTTGGAACTCAAGTTTTCATGATGAATGGTTCCACACCTGTTTCTATTGCTACTCATTCTAAGGATTATGCAAAATCATGCCAGGCAGTTGGGCAGGAAGTTGTTGATGGCCTGCCTCCCCCACCTACCTCTAGTCCTTTAGAAATTTAGAAGCCCAGTGTTGAACCCATTGTACGACCACCTTCCAAAGGTGTTCTTCGAAAGTCTTCCTATAATCCAAATGCCTGTGCTGCTTAGCATTACAAAATTGTTGAGGATTTAGCACAAGCACCCTCCACAATTTCTATGTTGGAAGTGCTTCAAATTTTCCCATCTCAACAGAAATCTCTTTTATCTGTAATCGAAAGAATTGATCCTACTGATTCTAGACTTCTCACCTTCGATCTGGAGAATTTCATCCCTCGAATTTTGCACCAAATCACCCTTGTTATACAAGTCGTTATCAATAGCCTCAACATTCATAGAGCCATTGTGGACGAAGGTGACTCTACCTGCGTTATGTCATCTTCTTGCTGGAAAGCCATCAGCTCTACAACCCTCACTTCATCTCCCACTGCCCTCGAGGCATTCGATGGAAGGGAATCGAAACCCTTGGGTGTTCTCGTGAGTCTACCGATCACATTACAAGGTAAGACTCTCAACATTAAAGTGGAAGTGGTTGTTTCCAAACTCAACTACAATCTTCTAATTGGTCGCAGCTGGACCCACACCATGCTATGCGTTCTGTCCACCCTCTTTCAACTTTTTGAAATTTCCGCATGAGGGCAAGATTATTACTGTTGATCAGTTGTATTTATTTACCTCATCCTCTGAAAACAACGTGCCATACGTGGATCAAATCCCTAATCCCCCGGACAATGTGGGACCTGGTCTTTCCAAGGACCCTGTTCTCATGGATATTTTTCCCATTCCACCACCGAACACTGTTCAAGTCAACATGATCTCTAGGTCGGATGACCCATGGATCATCCCTTCTCTTGAACAGGTGGCCTATTTTGGAGAATCGATGCCTTTGACCCTAGTTGAAATCAATTCTTACGAGATCATTGCTTCATTGGATCCTCCTCTTGCTAAAAATACTCCTTTAAGCATGGCTCTTGATTTTTATTCTCAATCCCCTTGGCTTGGCGATGTAGATTCACGCGATCCTTTGAGAGAATTTTTTCCATCTGACGAAGCTATCATGGAGACTATGTCTCTTGAAGATCTACCCTAGAGCGATGGACATCATCATTCCTCATTCATGCCCAGTCTGGGGGCAATTTCTAATTGTCTCGAGCATTTTGTATCTGGTTATCCCCCTCTTGAACCTACTCGTTTGAGCTCATTGGAGCATATTTCCTCTTCTCGTGTCAAGCTCCCTAAACAATGAAACAAGCTGCTATGAGGATAGTTATTTTAAGTGTGTAAACCTCGTTAAAATAATTAAACATGATCCCCATTCCATTTGATTTTTGTTATACTTCGTAGAATTCAAGTCGATTCTCTCTTACTCTTGGGTTTTGAACCTTCACTCAATTTTCTATGGACTGAATATTGGGGGGAATGTACACCTCGAATTGAGTCATCATGCTAGGGGCATGCCCATTTTTCCTTATCATTACAAGCATAGTTTGCGTTCATGCTGTTAAGCTTGTGTAAAAATAAAATGTGTGGTGTGGTGAGATTTTTATGTGTCTTTCTGTTGATGGGTTCTTCCTGATTGTGCAAATGTATATTAATCCTTATTTCGGTTTCGTGGATGGTGCCTCCCATAGTACTAGGAATTTGTCTTCGGAAACCTGGGTAATCTACAATCCTACTGGTGAGTTAGCTAATTTACAAGGTGTTTGTCTAGGGCCTGCTACAAATAATGTCACAGAACATAGTGCCATTTTGGAATTATTGAACGAGGCCGTTAACCTCAGGATTCGTGCATTACTTATATATCTAGACTCACAGCTTGTAGTGTTACAGCTCAATGGTCATTATTTAGTTAAGAACCCATCCATTTTAAGATTGTATCTACATATTCGTTTACTGGAAATAAATTTTGATTACATCACATATCAACATATACCCAGACAAATGAATACATTAACAGATGTAGTAGCTAACATGGTATTGTATAGACATTTATGCAACTTGTAAAAACATCATCATATGTGAAAAGATCCATGCAAAAATATATATATATCGAATGTTTGCAGCGTGTGCATCATATAAAATCCCAAAAATATGCATGTTTTTTTTAGTTACATCTGGAGACAACATGTCTCTCAAAATATGCAAATGAAAGCCTAGGCGACTAATCAGCATGGTGCTCATGGTAGCATGTTACTGCCTGCACCAATCGCCTCAATAAGCGATGAAGGTGACTAGGCACCCCTACGGTGTGCCTCTGATAAGCCATAGGGACATCAACTAGGCAAGCATAATCAAGAATCCCACGAGTGATTCCCTCTAAGTTCTGAACCAGCTCATCCCCATCGCCCCCCTCACCTTGAGGGTCAGGGGTGAGAGGGGTCGTCTGCGCGATCTATGACATCTAGACAGGCCTCTCTGGGTCGACATCTGCATACATATAGGACTAGTTGTTAGAACATGCATGTATAGAAAAAAAATCATAAAATTCATAAAATCAAAAATAGTCTTACCCAGTTCCTCATCCCAGCCCACTCCTTCCGGGAGTGGAAGTTCTGGGTCTCCTGTGAAATTAGTACTGGCATAGGGCCAGTCCTTTATGATGATCAACTATTTTCGGAGCCATCTGAAGAACTCGGGCCGCCATGAAATTTGTTGGCCCCCTCCTAGTCTGGGCATCAATGCTACCCATTGAGCCATCCATGTCTCTCTCAAGGGTGGATCTGCGACTATCACCCCTTAGCCCTGAAAGATAGGTAGTCATTCTAGGATGAACAATACCAAGATAGACCCATACCCAAACTGCTTCAGTTTGGCCTTTTTACATTTAGTCAATAGCCATTTGATATTCATGGTTACAGCTATAGCCCAATCAAATACTGTCAGGTTCATACATTCTGACGCTAGGAGGAGCTGTGTTTTGGTAGCCTCATGCAGGGCCTATGACCCCGCGGTCCATGTAATGGTATGTAGCACCACTCTGAGTGCTATATTGGGAACAATGTGAATGTCAAATTTTCCACTACCTGATCCTATTTGTGCCCCTAGGCACACTCTCTCCATAACCATCGACATATTTTTGCCAAAAGGCCTGGTGCCTGTCATAATTGGAACTGGACATCTACAATAAAATCCAGTGATGAAGTAGACATTGGACACTTTGAGTTCAAGCACTTGATCTCGAAGCCTAAAATTCTCTTCATTCTCATCCTAGATACTTATCAAATATTGTAACAATTCAGGTTGTGCCCTGAGACATGGTGTCAAGAAGAATTTCTTTAATCCGCAATTCTGAAGAGAATTCATGCATTGCTCATTCCCCATTTTCATTTCATCCTCTTCACTATGCTCCCTTTATTTCCATTCAATCACCATTGTGGATTTATACCTACATCAAATTAGTCATAAGAACATCATAATGTCCATTGGGCATTCAAAAATTAAATTTATTGGTTCAATTTTTGTGAAATTTGAGTAGAATATGAGGTTGCGCGGTTGGCGTGACTATTTTGCTGAAAATCACGCTAGCTGGTGCGAACCCTTTGAAAAAAGAGCTCGATTGGTGCAGGTCCGTGCCTCATACTGGCACCAAATCACAATGGAAAGTATGAAATATGGCTTAAAACATAGCTAATGGAAGGGGCTCTTACCTGAAAAAGATGAGATCTAGAATGGTGCACTGGATCATCCACAGTCATCATCGCAAGATCGCAAGGAATTAACTCACTATCGCTCTGCACAAGAGGTAAATAGTAAAAAGTAAATATATTTTTACTATTTGGTCATATTTATAAAATTTCGAAATCAAAATTAGGTTTTGAAGCTTATTTTTCTGATATATTATCATATTTTTGTCAAAAAATGGGTTTTACACTTGCTTTTTGTGCAGTGACAGGTTTTCGCGTGACTAGGACGACGACACGAGTTGCATTTTATACTTTTTCAGACTCGGTAAAAACACAAAAAAGTCACTACTGGAGTCATATTTCAACTCTTTTCTGACTCTCTAAAAATGAAAATATTGCCGAGTCGCTTTTCGTTTTGATCTTGTTAAATTGGCTACAAAAAAACTTCTACCCAGTATATGTTTACCCCTTTTTTGGGCTGGGATAGATTATTTATGAAAAAGGAATACCCTAGCCTATCGCGACTAGGAGGTTCTCTCAGACATAGTTTTCTACCTTTTCGGATCTGCGAGACTGTCTACGAAAAGGGACTGTTGGAGTTTTCCTTTCCACTGTATTTTCAAACTCTATAAACATGAAAATACGTCGAGTTATTCCTTTGTCAGACTCATTAAAAACTGATGACATCAGACTCTGTCGTAATGAAGATACTCGATTTCCTCCTTCCTAGGGCTCGTTAAATGTACTAGGTCGGATTTGTCTGAAGGAAAAAATTATATCGCAAGAATACGTTATCCCCTTCAAGCTTGTTTTCAAAAATAATTGGGGTACTCACCAGAAATGGTGGGGAAAAATGGAACCAGTATCACCGTCATGTCGGCAGTATGTCGCTCTTGAACATGGCACCTGTTTGCTTTCGTGTCGGGTTGGGGACATCTCATCTTATTTTATTCTTGCCTCCATGGGTTTGGGTAATCTCTTTTGGCCGTTCATCTACTCTTTGCCATGTCGTCATAACCTCATATCCTTTGATCTCAAATACTTCCAAATACAGTGTCTTGCCGCCGATATGTTCAAGAGAAGTTGGCCTCTGCAGTTTTCAACCTCCCTCTAATTCTCTACTGATCTTGATTCACAAATATCATGTTCCTCTATCTCGTTTCGATGATGTGGGAAACACTATGGCCCAATTTCGATCAAGGTCACTTCCTGTCGACTTCCACTTATTATCCATGAGGTTGATCTAGAGACTCCTTTCAGGTACCTTGGAGCCTACATGCGTCAATGGCAGGTTCTTCGCATTCGACGTAAGGCTTTCTTCATTAGCCTTCAATCGAATGATTATATGGGTGTTCGACGCCAGCTCACTGTTCACATTTCATGGATTGTACCTATAGTACCTTGAGGGCCATCCTCATTATTGGTGGTACCTCTCGCGTCTATTAACGACTTTCATTGTTGGCTGGTAATTAGACGATGTTCTTGCATGTTCGACTTCAGCTCACTTATTCACATGCTTGGACTTGTACTCTGTTCGAGTCAAGATGGAGTGCAAGACCCTGGGTTTTGTCTGATGAAATACACGCTGCGGATTTTTTGTATATTATCATGATTAGTTACATGACTCATTTGATTGGATGGTTGTGACCATACTTGAGTCTACTTGATGATCCTTCTTTACTGGATGGATGTGTCCTTACCTTGGATCTCGGTTATTATACACTCTATTATGGATGGTTTTGCCTATACCACACATCATGTATCAGAGATGTCAGTTATATTTTTATGCAGGTCTTCCAACGACAGTGTTTTCATTTGGGCGCGTTCTCATAAATAATTTCACCCCTCCCTCTCTCTCGAACCTCATGTTTTATGGGGCATCTGTTACACAACATTTTGTCACCATCCCTGCAATCCCTCATCCCATACATGTGAGGACTATTCACATGACCTATGAATAGCAAAATGACCTGAAACCAGCTTCATGACATCCTCTTGCATAAGGACAAACATTCTCCTGAATAAAGTTTCCTCTGGAAAACCCTAAAAACATATGTTTTAACCTTAGCGTGACTAGCCAGTTTAACCCTTGTGCCAATGGGGGAAGTCCACACTAGAGGGCATGCGACTAGTGCTCTGTCCCTATGTTTCACTCGCACCAAGCCTATTAAAGGATTTTTTTTTTAAAATAAATGGCAGAAGTTTGATTCCAACAAACTCCTGGATGAATCATCAAAGGGAGTTGGATAGTTTGGCTCCGGATCTCCATGTATAGGAAGTGGTTTTCCACGTATCATGGAACCTTCATAAGATATAGGGCCTATCCCATGATTGTAGGGATCCCAACTCCCCTTCCTCCGTGTATAAAAGCTTGCCTTCTCCATTAGCAAGCTAGTTGAACTTGTAGGAAGGAAACTATAGCCGGGCAACTATTGAGAGCCAAGCCAAAGAGAGAGAGGTTCATCCAGATTCTCGACAGGCTTTGTTGAGACATGCTCCACTGTCAGCCCCGTTGAAGGAAGATCATAGCGTCAGAGCATTTGGTTGTAATCTCCCTTTTGTCATTTATAAGATAAGCGACTCTGATTTTGGTTCCATTCATGTGTTCGTTTCTTTATGTAATGCAATGAATTATATCCTCTCTAACTGATGTATAGTTACATGCTTTAGATTTTACATTGTACGTCATTTTTTCCTTGCATGTGTACAGGTGTTCGGACGTGTCAAACAGAAGGATCGTGATCTGTCAAGCGAGGAATGGGAAACATCATATTTCCTTCAACGACAACTATGTGGGATTTGAGGTAGGCTACTCATCGCGATCTTTGTCTTTTTTGTAACTAGGAACCAACGTCATTGTGTGACTTGATTGTTGCTAGACCCGATTTGGGCTAGTGGGATCACCTCTGTCCGTAGAGGGGATTTACCTCCTCAACAATATGCAACCGTTCCTTGCTTACATTGATTGAAATAAATGCACAAAGGCCTAATTATAATGCTAAATTTGTTCTCTAAAATGTATGCATTGATAAGGTATAGGGCCATCAATGAATGCATTGAAATCCAGTCAATGTTACAGAGTAAAAGCGTTGTTGCTGCTACATTAATCATCTCAGAAGAACCTCTCAAACTATGAGACATTGATACTTGTGTTTAACTACAACTGACCAAAAAATCAATGTTAAATGGCTCTTTTGTTAAATATCGTCTGGCATTGAGGCTTGAAAATTTAAATGGAGGAGCGTTACTAACAATGTTTTTTGGTAATGCAACATTCAGTATTGAAAGGCAAATATCAAGATATGCACCATTCAGTATTAAATGACAGAATCTCAAGAAACCCCACTTTAAAGGTTTATTATATTAATGAGAATATGCATACGCTTATTCAATCTTAAGCTTGATGAAGCCTCAAAATACAGAAGGGAAATATGGGATGGGGATTTATTTGCAACCATGAAAAGTTGGTAATTCTTGGTTGTTTTTTTATTTGTGATAACTCTTGGAAATGTATCCAATTCCTACTGTTGGTGCTGAAGATTTGTTTAAACAGAGACATGACAACCATGTTTATGGAATCCCGAAAAGAGACTCGAGTAAGGTGATTAAAATGGTGAAGGGAGATCGTATGTGAATATAATAAGTTTTGGGGCTTAAAAAATTATAAGAATATAATGATGGTACTGGAAGAGAATATTATGTTGTAGCAAGGTGTTTGATAACGAGTTTCATCTATAGTAGACAAATAAAGAAGAAGAATTTCAAACCTTTAGTTGGAAAAATGTCTATGGCGCAGAGAATTTTCAGTCCTATCAATAGAGATTGCAAATTAAAGGACAAGGCTTGAATGATATCACTTCCATTATGATGATTCCATGTTGAAGACATAATAATCGAGGTTGAATTTGTATATGGATACAGTATGAGATGGAAAATTTTAGGTACAGAAAAAAAATTGGGACTAAACATATCCCTGATACAAAAGCAAATATGCATCTTTTCTAAATTTTAAATTCAAAGACTTGTAACTATCATATCCCTTAAAAATGGATAAGAATTGTGGCTTCCTTCTTCAATACTTAAGTTTTAAACATGATACTACTGGTGGCTGAACTCATTTATACCGTAGTTTTTCCTTCATCATTCTTTGAAAGGTTGACTTCTAAGTACTCACCAAATCAAATCCAAAGGGAAACACTTTGAGAATATGCTAATCACAATCCTCATGATTCACTCCAATCCCTTTTCCATCCTTTCACCTCATTTGTGACCATCCAACCTCATATTGACCAAGTGATATGAGTACCCCCATGTTTTTTTGCGGACTCAGTTCCAAATCCAGCTCTGGCACATGGTGTGCTGGTAATGATTCAACTTCAGAAACAAAGTGTGGTCATCAAATGTGGAATTGAAATACCCAGCTAGCGATTGCAAGCTTTGAGATATGAGTTCCAGCACTAACCAATATGAAAGACAACTTATCCACAACCTTTGCGCATTTATCATAGGCCTCCTTGTTTCACAAATTCATTATGGGATATTTACATATGGCTGCAAATTGTGACAATCTTTGTGTCATGTGAATTTATCAATGTATTTTCTAATTCAACGTGTCCAAAAACTTTGGAGTTATGAGTTTTTGCATCAACCTAATTCCCAGATCTCCTTGGGGAACATAAGTGTTGTTAGTTTTATGCAACAATATGATGTCAAGACCAAGGTCTTTGAAGGATTCAAGTTCTATATACCTTTATGCGCTCTATCAGTGTTCTACTATTAGTCCTTAATTAAGGTCTACAACATTACTACACATTATTTCATAGTCACAATTATGTTGTACATTAAAGTAAAAAGGATTTGGCTTTACCCATATTGCAAAGAGAAAGAGGGATCAACATATTTTTGACATATGGAGCACTGATCATCCCTTCAAAAAAATTGGAGGATAAAGCGCAAAATGGAATTATAAGTTTTTACATATTTCCAAAGGCTCTCTTCTATATCCACAAGAGTACTATTTTAAAAATCGATTACACAGAATTATGCAAAATACATTAACGGTAATTCCCTTGAGCTTCAGTAGAGTTCTTACACTGGACCAATTGGATGTCAGGGCTTGGGTTCAAAAGTTAGATACATACTTCCACTTGAACCCCATGCGGGAGACTGATGTTATTCAGTTTTCTACCCTTCATTTGGAAGGGGATGCCAAAGAGTGGTGGTACCATGGGCTAATCATGTTGTGACATATTCACATCACTTATTACATAGAGTTCACCCAGAGGCAGTTGGAGAGGTTTGAGAGGAAATACCCAGAGTTACATTTTAGGGAGTTAGCCCATCTAAGAAAAATTGGCAGCAAAAAGGCATACATTATGGAGTTTCAGGGACTGCCAATGATGGTGACTGACATATCAAAGGCCTGGTTGATCATGTTATTTATGGAGGGGATAGCAGAGCCATTGGCTGGTTGGGTGAGGGTATACAAGCCCACATATTTGACAAATTCTATCTCCAGGACCCGAGATATGATTGACATTGTGCCCAAGACCCGAGCCTTTGTCCCCACTAGACCCACTACACCACAGGGGAACTGAGATACTAGACCACCCTAGATGGGTGGAGGATGTGGTCAGATGGACGAGGAGACTTAGAGGGACCTTAGGAGGAGGAAGTTGTGCTTTACGTGCCAAGAACCCTAGGCACCTAGGCACAAGTGCACCAAGGGTAAGGTCCACTACTTTGTGGTGTATCAGATAGTGATTCGAATGAGGAGTTTGAGGTTCGAGCTGATCTGAGAGATGAGGGAGGAACATCATTATGGGGAGCACCACTACCACCCCTACCACCTACAGTGGGACCGTTTTCCCCATAAGGGGGAGTTCTTTCTTCTCTTCTAGGAGTTCCGAAGAATTTGAAAATCAGGATTAGGGGGATGGTTCAGGGGAAACGAGTTTCAATTCGGGTAGACAGTGGGGCCACCCACAACTTTATTGATTCCTAGATGGCGGAGAATAGGGGAATCCACACAGAGACATTTGAGGGGTTCTTGTTGGTGCCATGAGACTGAACCATGTAGTGCATGAAGTACGCTCCCGGGTTGACTGCGGTGATGGGGAACTACTCAGTTACTGATCACCTTTTTTTAGTGTTCTAGAGACCAACATGGTGTTGGGTGTCTAGTGGTTATAATCATTGGGAAGGGTCACCACTAACTGGAAAAAGTTAGAGATGGAGTTTATGGGGCCATATGGGAAGCTAGTATTTTTTAGGGGGATGCACTCTTACCCACCTCAGACAGTTTCAACACACCGGATGGAGGTAGATCTACAACATGGGAACATAGAGTGGGCGGTTGAGCTAAGGATTTCAGAGATAGGGGCCCAACCATGGCCAATGCACATACATTCCCTATTGGAGAGGCATCGAGGGTTTTTTGGGATATCCCTCTGGATAGGCCACTAAGCCGAGGGTTCAAACACACTATCAAGTTGGAGGGAGTGCATGCAGTTATCATGACCCCGTATAGGCATCCCAAAGCCTATCGAGATGAGATTGACAGGGTCATTCACGAGCTGCTAAGATTGGAGCACATTAGGCCCAGTTCGAGTCCCTTTGCTTCTTCCGTGGTGTTGGTGAAGAAGAAGGATGGGACACTCCACATGTGCATTGACTAAAGGGCCCTCAATAAGAATACATTGAAGAACAGGTACCCTATTTTTCACATTAATGAGTTTATGGATGAGCTTGGAGCTGTGAAATACTTCTCTAAGATAGATCTGTGCTAGGGGTACCACCAGATCTAGGTGAGGGAGCAGGACATCCCCAAGGTTTCCTTTCATTGCCACTATAGACATTTTCAGTTCTTGGTGATGCCCTTCGGGCTAAAAAAATTCTCTAGCTACATTCAATCTTGTATGAACCACATATTTCTTGGGCAGTTGCGACAATTTGTCCTTGTATTCTTTGACGACATACTCATCTATAACCAGACGTGGGAGGAGCACCTTCAACATTTGGACGTTGTACTTCTCATACTAGAGGAGCAGCAATTTTATGCAAATATGTCCAAATGTGAGTTTGGATTGACATAGATGTTGTACCTTGGGCATGTGATTGGCCCAGAGGATGGAGTGAAGGTACACTAGGAGAAGATCAATGCCATTTTGGATTGGCCAACACCCAGGAATGTGACTAAGCTAAGGGGGTTCCTGGGAATTTGTATGTACTACAGGAGATTCATGAAAGGATTCTCAAAGCTTGTAGAAAAGCTCATAGACTTGAGGAAGAAGTGGAATTTTGAGTCGACAGAGGTAACACATGAGGCATTTGAGTGTCGCTAGGTCATGAGCAGTTGTTCTATTTTTTCTTTCCCTGATTTCACTCAACTGTTTGTATTGGAGTGTGATTCTTTATGTGAGGGAGTTGCATCCATGTTGACATAGGGAGTCCACCCCATAGCATTTTAGAGTAGAAAGTTTCTAACCCATGATTGACTTCATTTATGACAATGAGATGTTGGTCGTGTTGCAAGACTTGGCCAAGTTTAGATAGTACTTGGTGGGGAGCTGGTTCAAGGTGAAGACTGATCATAAGAATCATCGATTGTTCCTCGAGCAACATACATTGCAGGAGAGGCAGCATAAGTGGGTGAGTAATCTCCAAGCTTATGAATTTGAGATCGAGTATGTAAAGGGAAAGCGCAACATAGTGGCAGATGCACTTTCCCGAATGCCCACAATACTCTCTCTGATGGACGTTGCACATGATTGGAAGGCCTAAATCTTAGTTAAGTATTCCAAGGACAAACATGCTTATGAGATACTATATGACACACATGTGGATGATAGATTTCAGGTGATGGATGATGTGATCTACTACAAAGACCGAATATACTTAGTGTCAGGATCCCAAGTCAGAGAGAAGGTTATGCAAGCAGCTCATGACTCCCCTCTTACAGGACATCCAGGTTTTCTCAAGACTTACCGTACCATCTGTGAGCTTTTCTCTTGGTGTGGGATCAAGGGGGACGAGTTGAGGTATGTAAAAGAGTGTATAACCTGTCATAGGAACAAGCTGGAGTTTTCACACCTGACCAGACTATTATAGTCTCTTCCCATTCCAAAGAGGAAGTGGGAGAGTGTGTCCATGGACTTCATCATGGGACTTTCGACGATACAGGGGAGAGATTGCATCTACGTGGTGGTAGATCACTTGACTAAATTTTCCCATTTCTTTGCGATCCAATCAGGATAGTAAACCTCACAGGTGGTTGAGTTGTTCTTTCGGGAGGTGTTTCGATTGCATGGGCTCCCAAAGGACATAGTCAGTGACAGGGATAGTAGATTCATGGGGGCCTTCTAGTAGGATTTTTTGTGGCTAGTGGGAATGAAGCTCATACCCAACACCAAATATCACGCACAGATGGATGGGAATACTAAGATAGTGAAGAAATGTCTGGAGGGTTACCTACACAATTATGGCACGAGACAATAGAGGGCATGCGTGAAGTGGCTACACCTGGGAGAGTTCTTCTACAAGCCTACAACACTACTTACCACATGTCGATTGGTATGTCTCCCTTTCAAAAACTTTATGGTTATGATGCAATTTCTTTTTCTGACATGATATTTGGAGATAGCAGGGCCTCGGGGCAAAGGATTGGGTCCAAGAGAGCCAGGATATTCTCAAGGTTCTTAAGGATAACTTTTAGGTAACACAAAATCAACAAAATATGTACGTCGATAAGCATAGGGTGGAGAGACAGTTCGAGGTAGGGGACATGGTCTACCTATGTTTGTAGCCTTACCGACAATCTTCACTCAAGAAAAAAGGGGTGGAGAAGCTCAAGCAACACTTCTACGGGCCGTACAGGGTGACCAGGAGAGTTGGAGAGGTAGCTTACGAGCAGGTGTTACCACTGAAGAGTAGAGTTGACAACATATTTCATGTCTCTTTTCTGAAAAAGGCATTGGGGAAGCAGGTTATGACAGTCAAAAAGTTGCCTCTATTTGATGAAAAGCGACACTTGATATTGAGACCCAAGACCATATTGGAGACCAAGGAGAGGAATCTAAGAAACATGGTTATCTGGGAGCACTTGGTCAAGTGGAAATAATTTCCAGTTGAGGATGTCACGTGGGAGAATGAGCAGAGTTTGTAGTGCCTAATTTTACATTTTCTTTGGGATAAGCAACATTTGGGAGGGGAAAACTGTAATTTCCCTTCCTAAATAATTTTGTCAATAGCACCACAAATTTTCCATTTTGTTAATTTTTGGGGCCTAATATAATTTTCGAGAGGAAACATAGGACAAGGGGGTCGAAATGTTTGCCATAGTGGAATGTAGGGACCACTTCCCCGACTAATACACAGTCCTTGAGGAGAGAGAAATCGTATGGCCAAGGGAAGAGGTTTGAATTGCCTAGTGAGGGGCCCACATGGAGGAAATGAACAAAAAATTATAAATATGAGAGAGGAAGCAACATTTGAGGCCTTTTGATAATCTGAAAATTGAAGTGTTGCTCTAATTGTTTAGCAGAGTTACATAGTGTTATTCAGCACAAGAGTTTCCCAAGGAGGAATCTCAACCTTTCTTCAGTGGACTTTGAGTACCACCTAGGAAGGATTCTTCATTAGTTTTAGGAGTTGGAGAGAGGTTCACACATGTGGTACGGTTTCTGAGCCAACTGAGACGCAGTTCAGGAGAAACAACTAGAGTTGGGATATGTAGCATTTTTGAAGTAATTATTGGCCAATTCTAGGAAAAAGGAGCAAGATTTGCAAGGGTAGAATTTGACATAAAACATCAAAGTGATTTTTCGGAGGAGAGACTATGTCATCCTACCAAAAAAATGCACAATCATTATAAAGGAATAGTTGCAAGGTGGCTTCTAAAGGGATTTTGAGAGCTGGGTTTCTTGGGGTTGGTTTGGGGTTCAATTGAGAATAATTTTTCAACAATTTTGGGACAGTCATTCCAGCATCAGTCACAGTTTTAGTTTTTCTACACTTAGAGGAGGGTCAAGGAATTTGGTGCCATCTTTGGAGCATCAAAACCAGGGCAAACCCTTTCTGGGTTTTTGACCAGGATTCCATGACTAATTTATTATAACTTTCTAAGTAGTTAGGAGGGGTCAAATCAGGGTATCAACACAACCAATAATGCAAAAATCACAAGGCCAGTGCAACCTTCTAGTGGGAAAATTCTGGCAGCAATTTGGCATTGATAAAGCATCCACCTAAGGCTTGTAGCTTGCCTTATGTAAGCCTAGGTGCACATTTCCTTTTTTAAATTGTACTCCAACAAGATATTATAATAAAATTTTCCCATTTTGGTGTGTTTGGAGCATTTCTGTTTTATGGGTGTTTGCTGAAAGATATTTGTGTTGGGTTTATTTCATGCTTTTGTTATCACTGTTATTTTTCCATTAGGAATATTACACCTTGAGAGGCTTGATCAACATATCAAGTCAGATTTGAAACAAAAGTAAAGTAATCCTTGTAGATCAAAGGACATCCTTTAAAGCACACATGAGGAGCCTATGATACACCTTCATCAAATGATAAAATGATAACACACTTTGAGGATATTTTGAGTTGAAAATAGAGTGAAATCATGATTAAATTAATTGAGCATTCTTCAAGCCTTTGTTGAAACAACAATCACTCTTGAAGCATAGTTGAAGACCAACACTTAAAGAGTTGTTTTGTTGAAGCAATCACCCTTGGAGTATAGTTGAAGAGCAACACTTAAAGAATTATTTTGTTGTAGCATTGGAGCATAGTTGAAGATAAACACTTGAAGATATGTTTTGTTGATGCAACCATAAAATTTTTGATGAAGCATACATGAAGTTTTTGTAGAGGTAGATTTGAGAGCACTTTGCATACCTATCTTGGATACATTTTTTAGAAGTATTTAAAGTTTTTGATGGAGGCTTGAAGCAATATTGAAGTCACCTTAAGGGATTGAAGAAAACTGAGAGGGTTGGATCCCTAGATGATTAGAGCTGTCATAGAGCTTGGATTTGTAGTTTAATATTAGATTCATCATTCAGGGTTGAAGCCTTGAAAGAGTTAAAGACTTTGTTGTACAAGTTGGAGCTTGGGTTTTTAGAGTCTTCAAATTCATTAATAAAATTATTTTATTGTTGCACATATTTTTTTTTGGTTTAACTGATGATTTTAACTGGCATAATATAACAATTGTAAAGAAATATTGATTCAACCCCCATCTCAAAATTTCCAACACTAGCACACCTTACATTTTTTTCACCTTGCGATATTTTTATTGACATGCTAGAAGGAAATTTCACAATGCAATGTTATTGTTGGTAATATGGTTGTTTATGATAGAAGGAAATCTAACATGTGTTAGAGTTCCTTCACCATGGAATGTTCTTACTAGCAATGTGCTTGTGTTTGTGTAAAAATGGAATATGACATGCACTAGATTTCTTTTGGCATGCAATGTTGCTGTTGGTAGTATGCTTGTATTTGAGCTACTTGTAAAGCTAACACTCGTTAAATTTATTTCACCTTGCAATGTTGTTATTAGAAATATGCTTGTTTGGGCTAAAAACTATGCTATATTTATTTTACGCTACAATATTTTTTTGTCTTTTTGGTTGTTTATGATAGAAGGAAATAGCACATGTTAGATTTTCTTCACCTTGGAAATGTGCTTGTGTTTAGGATAGAAGTTGTGCTAGATTTATTTTTATCCACAATATTGATGTTTTCAATTTGGTTGTTTATTATAGAAGGAAATCTAGCACGCATTAGATTTCATTCACATTGGCAATGTGCTTGCGTTTGTGTTAGAAGGAAATATAACATGCACTAGGTTTATTTTGGCATGAAATGTTGTTGTTGGTAGTATGCTTGTATTTGTGCTACATGTAAAGCTAACATGCATTAAATTTCTTTTACCTTGCAATGTTGTTATTGGAAATGTGTTTGTGTTTGTGATAGAAGTTGTTCTAGATATCTTTTTCCATGCAATGTTGTTGGCAATATGCTTTTGTTTATGTTGGAATAAAATCTAACACACTAGATTTATTTCACCCTACAATTTTGTTGTGTGCTTGTGTTTATGCTATGCGTAAATATAACATGCACTAGATTTATTTTTCTCTGTAATATTGTTGTGAGTCTATTTAGTTGTTTATGATAGAAGGAAATCTAACACGTGCTAGATTTCCTTATTGGAAATGTGCTTGTGTTTGGGCTAGAAGTTGTTCTAGATTTATTTTTCTCTACAATATTGTTGTTGTAAATTTGGTTGTTTATTATATAAGGAAATCTAGCACGTGTTAGATTTCCTTCACCTTGGCAATGTGCTTGCGTTTGCATTAGAAGGAAATATAGCATGCGCTAGGTTTCTTTTGGCATGAAATTTTGTTGTTGATAGTATGCTTGTATTTGTGCTACATGTAAAGCTAACATGCATTAAATTTATTTTACCTTGTGATGTTGTTATTGGAAATGTTCTTCTATTTGTGATATAAGTTTTTCTAGATATATTTTTCCATGCAATGCTGTCAATGGAAATATGTTTTTGTTTATGCTGGAATAAAATCTAACACGCTAGATTTCTTTCACCCTACAATGTTGTTGTGTGCTTGTGTTTGTGCTATGCATAAAGTTAGCACGTGTTAAATTTTCTTCACCTTGCAATGTTGTTATTGGCAACATGCTTCAATTTTGGCTCAAAATAAATCTATCACACACTACATTTCATTTTCATTGCAATGTGGTTTTAGACAATATGCTTTTGTTTGTGCCAGAATTAAATCTACCACGTGCTAGATTTCTTTTATCTAGAAATAGTGTAATTTGTTTGAGTTTGTGCGAGAAGGAAATCTAGCATACATTAGATATATTTCACCCTTCTATGATTCTATGGTGCACTAGATTTATTTAGCATTGCAATTTTGTTGTTGGAAATTCAATTGTTTGTGCTAGAAGGAAATATAGTATGCGACATATTTCCTTCACCACAATGATGTTATTGGCAATGTGCTTGTGATTATGCTAAAAGGAAATCTATCATGTGCTAGATTTATTTTTCCCTAGAATGTTGTTGGGAATATGTTTATGTTAATGCTATTAAAAAATCTGGCATGCGCTATATTCTTAACCCCTACAATGTTATGTGTTTGTGTTTGTGCTAGAAGGAAATCTACCACACACCAAATTTCTTTTGTCTTGCATAAGGTGTTTTTGAAAATATGCTTGTTTGTGCTAGAAGCAAATCTAATATGCGGTATGTTTATTTCACCCTATAATATTGCTATGTGCTTGTGTTTGTGAGAGAAGGAAATATAGCATGTGTTAGATTTCATTCAACTTGAAATGTTGTTATTGGTGACATGTTTGTGTTTGAGATATAAATACAAATAACATGTTAGATCTAATTTCCCTTGCAATATCGTGATTGGAAATATTCTTATGTTTGTGATAGAAGAAAATCTAGCATAATATAGATTACTTTTACCCTACAATATTGATGTTGCCAATATGTTTGTGTATGGTGGGAGGAATTCTCGCATGCACTAAATTTATTTTGCAATGCAATATTGGTGTTAGCAACGTGCTTCTATTTGTACTAGAATAAAATCTAGTATGCAGTAGATTTGTTTCACAATGCAATATTATTGTTGGCAACATGCTTGCATTTGTGTTAGAATGAAATATAACCTCATTGGATTTCTTTTGCAATGCAATATTGTTGGAAATATACTTGTGTTTGTGCTAGAAGGAATTATATTATGCATTGGATTCCGTTTTCCCTACAATGTTATTTTTGGCAATGTGCTAGAAGTAAATCAAGCATAGATTAGATATATTCCACCCTGCAATGTTGTTTCTGGAAATGTGATTTTGTTTGTGCTATAAGAAACTCTAGAATGTGTAATATTTCTTTTACTTTGCACATGCTTCTATTTATGCTAGAAGGAGATTTAGCATGTGGTGGATTTAGAAATGTACTTGTGTTTGTGCTAGAAGGAAATCTAGCATGTGCTAGATTTATTTGACCATGTAACGTTTCTTCTAGCAATATACTTATGTTTGTAGTAGAAGGAATGATATTGATTGTTAGCTTTCATTTGAGGTGCATTTTTGTTGTTCAAAATGGGCTTCTACTTGTGATAAAATGAAAGCTAGCACACATTATATTTCCTTCATAATGAAATGTTGTTATAATAAATATGTTTGTCTTTATGCTAGAAGGAAGGTTATAATGTGTTAAATTTCCTTCATCTTGCAATGTTATTGTTTAAAATGTGTTTGTGTTTGTGATAGAAGTAAATTTTGCATCCGTTAGATTTTTTTCGTAATGCAACATTATTGTTGGAAATGTGCTTGTATTTGTGTTAGAAAGGATTATAGAATGCACCAGATTTCTTTGTTCTTGTTCAAAAAAGAAAACTATCAAGATTTCATCCTCACCAAGGTTAGTGCTCTGATATTGTTCTTGGCAATGCATTTGCGATTATGCAAGAAGGATACCTAGTGATTACTAGCTTTCTTCTAGACACCACTACACTTATGCAACCAATGCTCTAGGGGTGACATTGTCTCAATAATAACAATGGTTAGAGTTACAGCTTTTTATGTGCCCTTTTACTGAATTTGGAAAAATTTATGGAGATCAATGATAGTGCAAAATAATTGTATATAGATATATGTTTTTTTCGGCACTACATTTGTGCTTCACTTGGAAGGAAAGATAATGGTATAGATTTCCTTTTGGCACAAACACAATAATCCAATCATAATTATTTGATCCATGGAGAATAATGTGATCTTTGTATAATCTTTAATTTTATGAATAAATGTATTATTGAGGTATAATATATTTTTCTTCCAATGCACATGTATGCAACTTTAAAGTATCAAGCACAACTTTTTAACATGTATTTTTTTTATCTCTATTTTTTTGTATAGTTATGAACTTCCAAAAACAATTTCACTAATGTTTGGATGCATAATATAATACTCTTCCTCATCAACATAAAAATGTAGGAAATCTCAAATCTACACCTTTCAAGGACCTAAAGTTAATATCCCTTTGTATCCATCCTAAATAGTATGTCCTTAGATGTGTAAGGTATGGAGTGCTAACATTGGAACTAAAGATTTGTAAAATGAAATTTCTTTATTTTTAGAATCTAAGTGAGAATTATCTAGTATTTACAGTACCAAAATGTTTATTTGGAAGAGAAACTCTTGTTTGGATTTTGATTATCAAGTTCAAACATCAAAAATCCTCACTAAGTGAAAATATAATTTCTCCTTTTCATGGGACTTTTATATATCTTATGTAGCATCAATCTTGGAATTTCTTAGATTTTCCAAAGGACCATGTTTTGGTTCTTCAACTTCTACAAATTTCTTATGATCATTATTCATACACATGCATTAAGTCTACAAGTGTCATTTCTGAAGTTAAATAGGAACTTGGTGGTTTGATATGAGATGATATTTGTCATTCAAAACTTTTATTTGGAAGAAAACCTCTAGTTTGGATTTTTATTATCAAGTTCAAACATCAAACATCCTCACTGAGTGAAAATATAATTTAACCTTTTCACACGACTTTTAGACATCTTATGTAGCATAAATCTTGGAGTTTATTAGATTTTCCAATGGACCATGTTTTGGTTCTTCAAATTATACAAATTTATTATGATCATTATTCATACACATTCATTAAGACACAAGTGACATTTCTGAAGTTAAATAGGAACTTGGTGGCTTGATATGAGTTGATACTTGTCATTCTATGATACTATCTACATCTCTAATTGCATGGTCTTCATATAAGTTTTTTGTGTAAATGTAAATTACTTTTTGGCAGTATGCACTATATGGTGGGGAACAATGTTTCATTGCATACAATATTACCACCATACTATTTAAATTATTGCATCTATATTACTTTTTTGAAAGTTGTGTGTTTTTGTGAAAATATAAAGTCACACTTTACATGGTTCAACATTTTAATTACAATTTATGATTTAATTGTTGTTATAGAATTGGTACAAGCTAGAATCGAAAATATAATTCCGGAAAAATGGGACTATGTTGATCTCCTTATTAATGATCTAGTCGTTGGGCTAGGAAGGGTCGAATCTATAGAGTCTGGAACTTATTATGCTAGAGAAAGGGTCAACGCATGTTATGCTGTGATTTTGATAATTGATGTCACTCAACCAAATTTGATTGAGGAGGATGTTGATGAAGGGGACATACATTCATGGAAGATCATGGATTTGAGGCACAACATAGGTAAATCAAAATATTGAAGCATGTGTTCAAATATTATTGACATTATAATACTTTTTTTTTGAGTAAATACTAACCTTATTTACATTCATTTATAGGTGCAAATGTTACTTCCACATTTTTTATTGGAGACAAGGTAGATCTTCTACAACATGGAGTGAAGGTGGGTGAGGGCTCCATATTCAATACAGAGCTTGGGCATAAAGTGCATGGAAACATGGTAAAGAAAAGATGCATAGTGGTTAAAATTGAGACATCTTATGTAGCATCAATATTTGAATTTCTTATATTTTCCAATGGACCATGTGTTGGTTCTTCAACTTCTACAAATTTCTTATGATCATTATTCATACACATGCATTAAGACTAGACGTGTCATTTCTGAAGTTAAATAGGAACTTGGTGGTTTGATATGAGATGATATTTTTCATTCAAAACTTTTATTTGGAAGAAAACCTCTAGTTTGGCTTTTGATTATCAAGTTCAAACATCAAAAATCCTCACTAAGCGAAAATATAATTTAACCTTTTCACGCAGCTTTTAGACATCTCATGTAGCATCAATCCTAGAGTTTATTAGATTTTCCAATGGACCATGTTTTGGTTCTTCAACTTCTACAAATTTCTTATGATCATTATTCATACACATTCATTAAGACACAAGTGTCATTTCTGAAGTTAAATAGGAATTTGGTGGCTTGATATGAGTTGATACTTGTCATTCTATGATACTATCTATATCTCTAATTGCATGGTCTCCATATAAGTTTTTTTCGTAAATGTAAATTTCTTTTTGGTAGTATGCACTATATGATGGGGAACAATGTTTCATTGCATACAATATGACTACCATACTATTTAAATTATTGCATCTATATTACTTTTTGAAATTTGTGTGTTTTTACGAAAATATAAAATCACACTTTACATGGTTCAACATTTTAATTACAATTTATGATTTAATTGTTGTTATAGAATTGGTACAAGCTAGAATGGAAAATATAATTATGGAAAAATGGGACTATGTTGATCTCCTTATTAATGATCTAGTCGTTGGGCTAGGAAGGGTCGAATCTATAGAGTATGTAACTTATTATGCTAGAGAAAGGGTCAATGCATGTTATGTTGTGATTTTGATAATTGATGTCACTCAACCACATTTGATTGAGGAGGATGTTGATGAAGGGGACATACATCCATGGAAGATCTAGATTTGAGGCACAACATAGGTAAATCAAAATATTGAAGCATGTGTTCAAATATTATTGATAGTATAATACTTTTTTTTTTTAGTAAATACTAACCTTATTTACATTCGTTTATAGGTGCAAATGTTGCTTCTACATTTTTTATTGGAGACAAGGTAGATATTCTACAACATGGAGTGAAGGTGGGTGAGGGCTCCATATTCAATACAGAACTTGGGCATAAAGTGCATGGAAACATGGTAAAGAAAGGATGCATAGTGGTTAAAATTGAGACATCTTATGTAGCATCAATCTTTGAATTTCTTAGATTTTCCAATGGACCATGTTTTGGTTCTTCGACTTCTACAAATTTCTTATGATCATTATTCATACACATGCATTAATACTACAAGTGTCATTTCTGAAGTTAAATAGGAACTTGGTGGTTTGATATGAGTTTACATTTGTCATTCTATGATACTATCTACATCTCTAATTGCATGGTCTTCATATACATTTTTTGTGTAATTGACATGTAAAGTAATTTTTGGTAATAGGTAATAGATGGTGGGGAACAATTTTCCGTTACATAAAATATGACTACCATACTATTTAAATTATTGCATCTATATTACTTTTTTTAAAGTTGTTTGTTTTTGCAAAAAATATAAAATCACACTTTACATGGTTCAACCTTTTAATTACAATTTCTGATTTAATTGTTGTTACAGAATTGGTACAAGCTAGAATGGAAAATATAATTTTAGCAAAAAGGGAATATGTTTATCTCCTTATTAATGATCAAGTAGTTAGGCTAGGAATGGTCGAATCTACAGAGTCTAGAACTTTATTATGCCGGAAAAAGGGTTAATGCATGTTATGTTGCAATTTTGATAATTGATGTCATTCAACCACATTTGATTGAGGACGATGTTGATGAAGGGGACATACATCCATGGAAGATCATGGATTTGAGGCACAACATAGGTAAATCAAAATATTGAAGCATGTGTTCAAATATTATTGATAGTATAATACTTTTTTTTTGAGTAAATACTAACCTTATTTACATTCGTTTATAGGTGCAAATGTTTCTTCTACATTTTCTATTGGAGAAAAGGTTTTATCTTCTACAACATGGAGCAAAGGTTGGTGAGGGCTCCATATTCAATACAGAGTTTGGGCATAAAGTGCATGGAAAGATGGTAAAGAAAGGATGCATAGTGGTTAAAATTGAGAAGGTTTTAAATCAAGATGTTGCTCTACCACATGCAACAAGATTTGAGCATACACTAGGGGGTGCATTGGAATCCTATGAGATTTGGCCAGAATCAGATTTGGAACCTCATTGTCATGATCATGCCATAAATATTCCCCAAGATAGGGTTAAATTCATTTGTAAAAAGGTTTCTCTTACACATGAATGCATGGGAACAAGCATGTGCATTGCCAAAGGAATGCTAGTTAATGTCTGCGAGGATGACATTGTTGAAGGTGAAACACTAGGAGAAATGGACTTTGGTGTTTTTTTGGAAGAGATAGATGGAAATTGTGAAATATGCAGAATTGGGGATAAGTCTATACATTGTTTGGTTAGATGGCCAATAAATAAGTTGGTGGACAACAAAGGTGTGATATTAAGGGTTGAGGAAAAGTTCAAGGAGCCGACCAAGGAAATGGTGTTATGGGATGTTATAGAAGACACAAATCCCTTAAAAAAATGGGATGAGAACCTCTGTAATGAAATAGATATAAACTAAATTGATATGCATGTAACAAGGCCATATAAAAGGAATAAACGAGTTATGGCTACAACAAAAATTGCAAAATGTCAAACAAATATAGATGAAGAGAAATAAATTTGATTTTTGGCAGCGGATGTATGTTGTACAAAAGATTGTCTTCAACATGTGGATAGGAAGGCCATTGCAGGTGCTAGAAGGGGTATGAGACAAAAAAATAAAAATGGTATTACGGAATTTGTCTTGAATTCACTCATGTCAAACATAGTCATGTCAAGGAGCCATGGCCATGGCCATGGCCTACCACCTATTTCTAGAAATGTAAAGGACATGAGATTTAATGGAATATTATTTGTAAGAAAGCATGGTATAAAATACATAATATTCCTCCAAGCACATTCTATAACTACCAAGAATATTTCCAAAATGGTCAGATCAAAGCTATTCATGGTAACACCAACACATGCAAAGCACGAGGACACACCGTGGCAGCCATAGAAATATTGCACAAAATTGTAATGGATAATTCAGATTTTTCACCAAACCAAACACGTCAAGTTGAAGAAGATGGAACATCTTCTCCTTTAAGATTGCTTCCTTCGACTTACACACAAAATTCTCTATTAAAAGAGATCAATGAGGCTCTTCAAAAGCTCAATTACCCTTCAATATCACAGTCAACAATGAGCAAGATATGGAATACTAAGTTTCGAGATGTGGAAATTTCAATGAACACCAACTTCAGTAAATGCAGTGAATGTATTGTGTTGAAAGCACAGATGAAGTCAGCGACTACAAAAGAGATGGAAGAAAAGGCACGAGGTAGGTTGAAAAAACATAACAAGATTGTTATGTGTGGAAGATATTGCTACTATGCCCATAGAATTATGTCAGAGCGGTTTCCAAATGAGTATTTGAGCATTATCCATGATAAAATGGATAAAACAAAGACTTCAATCCCAAGGCTATGTGTCAAATCAAAATCTATTGTAGGAAAAAAATTAGGTTTATCATTGACAGGTATGCTAATACATGGGCATAAGACAAGAGGTTTTGGTAATTTCTCCCTACCATTTGTACATATGGGATCACAATTTACTATTACATCCCTTGCAAAGTGCTTAAGGGACCTTGAAGACCCACAAATTGATATGTATGGTGATCTAATTTATGAGAGTGGAAGTTCAAGAAACCCACTTACAAAGGCATTACTTGACACCTTTATTTACTCAAAATGTCAAGTGTACAAGGATGATTTTATATCTCATGGAAGATCAAAGAGTCAAAATGTTGATTTTGAACCTCTTCCTCCAAATTTGTTGTTACAATTGGACAATGCAGCAAGTGATAATAAGAATCGCTATCTTTTCATGTTTCTATTAAATGCACTTGGTGTCTTCATCACTATTGAGGTTGTATTCTTGCCTGTGGGGCACACCTATGAAGACATAGATGGAACCTACAGAAGAATGCCTTCCAACCTAAAAGGTAAAGTTATATATTCTTTACCAGAAATGATGGATACATATCACATAATTGAAGAAAATCAAGTGTTTCCACCTACACTTATTGACAAGGTTTATGACTTCAAAAGTTTCCTTAATGGATACATCAAGGAGGTAAAAAATGCACTAGTTGGACATCTTAATGTTCAATACTTCCAGTTTCTTGTACTCAATGATATTCTAGTACTAAGATACAAAGAATCCATTAGAGATATTGAGTGGTCAGAATCAATTGAGTTATGGAATATAGATGATGAAGGTCGACCTATAATTCCCATAGGAAACCCATCTTTCTTAGCTTCCAAAAAGAATGATGCATATTTAAAAGAACTAAAGGAATGGATAACATCATACATAAAAATGTGGAAAGACACTATCGGGAATGAGGATTCACCAATTTTTACAGAGGAATGGAAAAATAAAGTAGTGTATTGGGAAAGAGTTCTTGATACATTACATGGAATCTATGATGATCATAGAATAATAGATGGAAGTGATTCATCTTCTGAGGATTTCTGGCCCAAGACAAGGCACATTGTTGATGTTGATCGTACTGCACTCCATGTAATCTCAAGTATTATGGATGGAGATTTTGATAATGCAATAGAGGAACCAGTATATGTTGGACCCAAATGCAACAAGCCAAAGCCATCATTCAATCCAATGATTGATGTTGAGAAAGGAAAGATGCTACTAGTTAGATCAAGAAATGAGGATGCAGGAGAGATGATTTGGATGGAAAATCCATCTGAAATATCTTTAGGGATAATGAAAGTGAAAATATTCATGTAAAAGTTGATTGGCAGAAGCCTATTTCAGGGAAATACAATGGAAATTTTTTAGAGAAATATTGGATACCAAATCCTGATGATACAAAACTTGGCTCTATTCCAATTAATACCATAGTGTGGGCATGGATACCAAAGAAAGAACATTGCAAGAAGACCAAGATAAATAAAATGGTGTAGAAGTTGTTATTGACCTACTTGGCAAATATCTTAAGATTAGGTTTATATGATTCATGAATGCAATTTTTTTTTTTGAAGGATCTATTAATATACATTCAGACACACTTTTCAATATTTGTTGTATATCAAATATTCTCTTCATATTATTTTTGGAGAAGTTTTATATTATTTATTATTTCAATGCAATCACGTGGTGATACAAATGACATGACATTGCCATAAAATATTTAATTTTTCAAATATTTGTTTGACCAACATGACTTATCACCATATCAAATATGCATAATCAAATTCAATAATGCACTTAAAAACAACATCTTCTAAACTTGGTCTATTACAACAATAGTGGAGTAGCTAATTAGTATTCTATTTAATATAAACGATTTAAACACTTAATGAAAAAATGTTAGACACTTGTAATAATGTTTGAAGTGAGTTTTCCTTAATATTCCTTGTTATAATTGATATAAATGAAATTTTTTGTTTTGTTGGACTCTAATTTATAAAAAAATGATTTTGATCATTGAACAACACAACTTGACTTATAAAATATTTCCTCTTATAGATTTTGAAGTGATGCCAACATTGTACTAGTATATAAATTTGTATTCAACATAGGAAAAGTAGTTAGTGCTAATTTAAAATGGTCAGTAATAGTCAGAAACACAATAATAATATATTGTTAAATAACTTTATACTAGGTAAGATTTTTTTACAAAATCTATTATTCACGAGTCAAATTTAATACATAAATATAAATATTCATGACAATAGAAATAATGTAATGAATATAAGTTTTAGATGAATTCCAATATGTTCTTTTCAATTTAATATCCTTAAACACTCCAGGAATAAAAACTAAACATTTGTCATAAATAGTTTAGTCAATTTTCTCTCTTTCCTCTTGTATTTGAAATAATCAAATTGTATTACTTTGTTACTATTCTAATTCATGGTTGATTTTGATAATTAAAATGATTAGTAATTGAGCCGAGGCTCATTATATAGCTTAGTATGAGGGGATATTTAATTTTGTCTATTCCGTGCCATTTTAAATTAAAAATATAAAATAAAAAATATGTTATAAATAGAAAAATAATATCGACTATAATTAAAGAAAAAATGAATATGTTGTAAAGTAATTAGAAGTAAAAAAAATGTGTGAATTAGATGTTTAAATATTTTTATTTTCAAAAATATTTTAGCCAGAGATTCAAATAAACTATTTGAAGATCTATGTTAACTAATTAATGTCGATATCAACTTCATATATATATATATATAATTTTTGTTTGGTCTTATATAATTTGATCCCTCTAGGCTCATGTTAAATCTGTATTTAAGATGTATCTCTGCTATTGGACACATTACTATGATAATTTGTCATTAAATAACTTTATACTTTATATATATCTTGCATATTAATATATTATTCATTAAGTATGTCTCAATTAACTTAGTTTTTAACACAAAAGTACAAATAATAAATAATAAATAAATTATAATACTATCATTCAACATTTAATTTGATCATAAAAAAATATTTTCTCCTGTAAACTATAAAATGGTTCAAACTTCCTACAATAGTATGTAATGATGATGGTGATAATGATGATTATCATCCACTAAGACCAAATATGGTATATAAGAAGCTATAAATATATTACTCAAAATTCTTTAAAATTTTATTGTTATTCTCAAAAAGCATTAAAATAAGTGTTTCAAGATGATCATAATTTTGTTTAGTTAAAATATCAAGAAAGTTGGTAGCGCCACAAATATTTTGAAATTCAAATCCAATATGAGTATAAAATAGATGATCTAGGAGGTTTTTTCATATTCAACCATATTACTAGTGTTGCAAAGTTGATAGACTTTTAAATTGTGCCAACCATGTCTTAGTAATTATCATAACCTAACACATACATGATGAATTTTGGTTACCAAGGCCCTATCTAGCAGGGTTTTAATATTTGAATTCAAGATTTTGTGATCCATAGTAATTTATCAGATATCTTTCAATTGTCATCACATACATGATATTTACTATGTCAGATTATAATTAAATGGGTTAATAATAGTAACATACACAACGTTCTTTCCATAAATTTAATAATAGTAACATACACAACATTATTTTCATAAGATAACCTTAACATGCTTAGCTTTTAGTACAAACCATAAAAAATCTTAAAAGAGATAATGTAAGTAATCCAAGATTAAGATGTGAAAGATTTTCTTTTTCAAGTCTTTATAAATTTATTTTAAATAGTTTACCATGATAAAATTTTCACCAAAAATGGTGAATATCTACATTAAAATTAGTAAACTAACTGATTTTGTAATTCCACATTTTGAAAAAACTTATTATAGTTAAAATTTCTAAATTCTAGATTGATGGAAAACTTCCAAATTTAATGAAATATGTGTTACATGAGCCTTTTACCCAAACCAAAAACCCTTACAGATGCAGATATTATCTGAATATCAATACCACAAGCACTTAACTCAAATACTTAGCCTAGATAAATTCTGTATATTTATAATGTGCCTAACACACATATACTATGGTCTCAAACCATGGTTTGAGACCCATAGTTTACATTTAAGCTTAAATATATCCCAAAATTAGGCAAAAATCCCTTTGACTACCCTTGCGCAGTGCACACATACAAACATACAAAAAAGAGCATTGAAACTTGTGCCTCGGGGATCCCATTCTAAAAATCCATATCGCAATTTTTATCAGATATAACTCTTACAAATCTTCGATACGATGCCTTGAATACAAATATCCTTATAATGCTTCCCACCTATATATTATAGTTGTTACAAAAACCTATCGGGAGAACCAATACCACCTGTTTCAGAATGTGAAACCTAAGAGAAATGCCGATACGAAAACCTACGATAAGCATTGACCTATACAAAAGCGCACATGAACCCACGTTTCATCAAATTACCAAGTATAACAAATTTATTTTCTCAATGTATTAAATGATTTGATTGTTGCAATTTAATGATTGATGGAATTTTTTAATAAAGACGTAGATTGATATCAAATGAGTCATTTTCCTTAGTGAATTCTCGAATTAAAAACATTTTTTGCTCACTCCTGTAATTTCTCCTTACAAGCTAGCCCTAAAAAACATAATACAATATAAATTTCTAAATTTGATAAGGAAAATAAGAAGTATATGAAACAAAAACCACCTCCTCCTACTACAAAAATCACTGTAATGCTTTGGTTGTTCACATATACTAGATGCACACAAGACACTAGAATCTATTTATGGGAGGCTATGTATAAAATGTTTGAATATGAGAAACCTAGAGTAGCGAAGAGAAAGGCCATAACATATGATTCCACATCCACTTATTAAACTACCTAGAGTGACGTCGCTAATTATCATCTATAAAAAAAATTTGAATGACTAAATATTTTTCCATACATAGACATAATTAAATGAGTCAAAGAAAATTTGAATAATGCATAAAGAACCTTTGTTACTTCTAAGAAAACTATAATTGGGTCATTTAATAGCGAGGTTTGGAGAAAAATGTATCACCTACCACCACCTCTGAAGCAATATGAAAAAAATTAGTCCAAAAGTTCATGGTAGAAAATGAATATGAATCATAACCTATCAAGAAATGGAGAAGAGACCCTAATAAGCACAAGCGTGAGCATAAGGGTATGTATGCTATTGCCTCTCTTACTGGTCCATATTGTTATATAACTTCCATGATGTGCAGGGTGTATAGGTACCATAATACCTATAAATTATCATTTTAGTGGCTACTTGTGATAGATTCTACTTTAGATGCATATATAATGGATTTGGAAACTATATTATGCAATATTATAGCCACCAAAATTCTTTCTTACAGAGAAAAATTCATTTTTTCTAATATTATCATGCCCCCTTTTTACATGAGTGCTTACATTATGGATGACGTTTATTTTACTTTGGATTTCACGTCTATGGGATGGAAATGGACCCTAGAATACCCTATTCCTATTCATATTTACCATGATATACTTTGGGACTCTAAGTTCCAGCCACATTTCTAAAAAATATGCCACGAGGTTATGCTAGCAATGTTCCAATATGTTTTCAATGAAAAAGCCCCTAGACTCTCCAAAGAAGCAAAAAATGATTTAAATATATAGGGAAATGGTTTTGGGAAGAGTCTTTTACTTATATTCGAGTTTTTGATAACGTAGCTAAATTTGATGTATTTCCACTCTATGTTCCTGATAAGCTTCTAGCCCGAGATATTTTTTATCAAACTGTGGGGAATGGTATATCTAAAGTATTGAAAGATGTTAAGAAGTCCAACTTTCCATATTTAAATATTTCATGTGGATTTTATGCCCTAGACAATTTCAAGCACAATGTTCTTGAAATTGACCAAATCCAATGTTTGAATTTCCCAATTGTCCCAAACAAATATTTTGATCCTAATGACACTGCATAGAATTTCACTGCACAAGTCAAGATAAGGTATTTTACTCATGAACCAGAAAAAAATTGATGATTTCTTTGAATCAACATACAATTATGAACAATTTGATAGACTGGAAACAACCGAATGTACTCCAGAAGAATTGACTCAATTCAATAAATTTCGGAACAAAATAATAGCCGACCTACCTATGGATTTATTGAGAATTTATATACAATACATGCAGCAATATAAAGCCCTCACTGCTTCATAAAATGAAAGAGATGCATCTCATGCTAAGGAAAATTCCTCATCATCAAATAATCAGACCAAAGAAATTCAAAGAGACAACCAAATAATTAAATTTGGGATAACTTTAGTCATACCATACAAAAAAAAAATACTCAAGAGTTCAAGACTATAGCCTAAAATGAAATCACTCATACCACTTAAGTTACTGGGAAGAAATCACTCACTACTGGGGCTTCCGATTAGGTCATGGATATTGATGTTTTGGAAATCATCCCATCATTTTTGACCTCAGAGGTCATTATGAAGATTAAATAAATACCTCCTCTAGATGTGTTCTATAGTCCCAGGCACAATGATCTAATGAGTAAATACATGAAAAGGAGAAGGATAGAACAAACCCATGCTCTGATTCTTGGAAATGCATTTTTTGATGTCATATGGAAAGGTCTTCATAAAATCCCTCATAGGACTTGTTAGGGTCCTATAAATTATAGGATCTCAAGGTGATTGAGTATTTCATAAGTTACAATTTCATATTGTATGATTTTCAATATTCAAATGATTTCCAAAAAAAATATGAAAAAGAAAAAAAAACAGGGTATATTGAAAAAAGATACAAAGAAAAAAAGAGAAAAGAAAAAGAAAGAAAAACTCCAAAAAAGAATAATAATGAAAGTGCTGCAAATTGAAATTCCACTACTGATTAGATTAGTTTGTTCAATCATACATTTTAAGCATGATTCAAAAATTTTAAATTTATTTTGGATAGGTCAGAAAATAAGAATTTTCCAAGTAGTTTAATCTTGGAAAATTAGTAGTTAGGAAGAAACAAAATTGACTCAATAGCTTAATCTAAGTCAATGGAAGGAATAAGGTATGGAGTAGGTTAGGGTTTTATTAGAATTTTAGAAAAAAATATATTTGGGTCTGCAAGCCTAAATTCACCATGAAAAAAATGATGAAAAATGTTAGAATAGTTAAAAGGTAGGTAGAATGAAAGAAATTAAATGTGAAGATACATGGAAGGTATTCGAAAGTGTTATTCAAAATTTTTCTTGTATTTTCATGTATAAAGGAAAAATAACAAAAGAAAGGTTTAATCTGAAATTCAGGATTAATTAAATTTTTAAAAGGTACTTGACATATTCCATGTCATATCCTAATATCCTAAGCCCCGAACTATACCCCCGCTCAACATTTATTCACCCGACCCCACCATACACTCACCCATCCCATCACCATTAAACCACTACCAACTTCTATCTCATCTTTGCCCCCTCCATCTCATCCGATGGCCCACAACCTTTTCCTCCCCCCCTCCCCCCCCCTCCCCCCACGTCATCCTCCGAAATAAAGGGGGGGTGGGGGGGGGTCTGAAATGGGCGGTTTTTGAAACTGTCCCATATGCTACATATCGAGCCCTCATATTTTTGCATCCCCCCCACTCCATTCCACTTACCAGCCACGACTCCCTGCGAAAAATGGTTTCCATTATGATAAAACTACACCATTGACCTTTGATTCCCAAAAATACCCATTGCACCATGACGAACACTCTTGTCACGTGTGTCCAATCACCTCCACTCTCACCTAAAGGCCCTTTAAAAATTTAATTGATTAATACATTACCCAACGGGCCCATACCATGTCAATGGTAACCCTACCACCCTAAAAAACCATTATTCCTCTCCCAATTTAAGGTTACATTGTTGTATTTTTTTATGTTAACATGTGATTGGATTTAAGAGATTTACAGATCAAAATAATGTGTGTAAAATATTTCAATTTCCTGCAGATTAAGTACAACTCGGTATTATTCAGTCCCCTTTTCTCCCAATTACCATTCTCATCAGCAGAGCTCCCTTTTCTTTCTTCCTATCTTCTTCTAATCCCCTTCTGTGCACCTTCAAAAACACAATCAGATTCTTTAACATTGAGCATTAGTGTCTCCAAAGGATTAGTAGGAGTCATTTAACCCTATGGTTCATCCTCATATAGACCTGGACCATGTGGCCCTGGCTGACATAGATTTCAAGATACATGAAACTCTTTAAAATTTTGATCTTTGTTATGTATATTTTTGGTTGGAAGACAAGCTCATCGATGAGGTCGATGATATAGGGCCATGAGACACTAAAATACCCTATTATACATTCCCAAAAACCCACAGTTTCCCTGAGTTTATTAGAAAATTTCATGCTTGTTATGACATAAATCAGAGAGTTTTTGTAGCCCCCACAGGAGAATTTATTTTTACCATTAGTGACCAGTCCATCATGAAAATGATGAAAGCTTATGTTGTTGAACAAACCATACCTTTTTCCTATGAAGCTCTAAGAGAATTATACCAAAAAATTGATTTTTCCACCAGAGAAAAAAAAAAAATGAGTTATTCATGGCTACAGACACTCCATTGCCCAAGAAGAATCCTCCATATATTTCTTCTACTTTCCCTGATAAGAATCAACATATAGTCACTGTCCCTTCATACTTGTTAGGATATCATTTAGATCAGTTGATAGATGAGGCAATGATAGCTTTTATGTCCATACTTTCATCAGAGTCTAAACCCTCCATTATGTTTAATTTTAGTCAATTCCTATCAGATTCCATTCACGACCATTTTTTAAAATTTCACACAGAGGAAGTGTTTAAATAAAATTCAGTCCTAGTTTATATTTTTGTATATTTTCAAGAAAACAAGTTCCACTTCACAATGAGAAAAGTTAATGAAGATTCCCAACCTTAGTCAGTCATCTTTTGGACAACAATGCTGATGAAAGATCATAAGGATTACACCTACAAAATATTTGTTGAGATGATTGCTCATCCAGCTATGAGCATCCTCAACAACACAGTGGAACGAAGGATCAATGAAGATATTATAAATATTATGCAACTATCAGACGAAGTCAGAACTAGATACTGGTACTTGTACCAGAACTACATAGAGCTCATAATATATGGGTGTGAGTGAGCACCTTACAAGCTACCAAAGTTCCCCTTTATGAGAATCCTTGCCCCGGAGTACATTAGACAGATGATCAATGCAAATGAGGTAAATTTTGTATCAGCCAAAAATCAGTCTTAGTTTAGGATCAAATCCCAAATTGGTCCTTTCATTTGCAGCAGTGGAGCAGTAGGAGATGAGGCTGACAAGATGCTAAAGGATATGAATTTCACACATATCTTCACTTGGATTTATGACCCATTAGGAATCATCTCTAAGAAGAGGGTAGAAAATAATTCCACTCTCTACATTCATAATCATAGGCTCGATATTGAGAAATTCATGAACTAGACATAATGGGCAACAAACATATTAAAAGAGGCTGAAGATCAGGTGATTTCATCTTCCAGCATACAGACCCCTACTCCACAAGAAAAGTAGAATACAGAGGACAAGGAAGATAAAGTAAAGGAGCAAGAGAAAGAGGAAACCAGGAAAAGGCCAAGAGATGATGAATCTACTTTGGAAATTGATACATCTTGCAAGGAGTTCAAAATGAAATATAGAAAGAGAGCAAGAATCCATATGGACATATATCAAAGCAAGGAAATAGAGAAGTAGAAAATAATAACTATTAGATATTCTCCTATTTCTTCTCCAGCAGGTGGCCAAACTATATTTTATGCATCTTTAGCTACAATTCCATTTCATCAACAAAGTCTTCAAACACCTACATTTATTGTTGCTACAGGGGAAAAGGAGGAGACCATATATGACACCTTTAGGGAAATTAAAATGAAAAATGAGATATTAAAGACCAACACCTATAACCAGTTTTGGAAGAATACCACTAGTTCACAAAGTAGGTTTCTGTTAGAATTCGATTCATGAGGGGAAAGTTGTGCATGGATTTCTTAGAAGCCCAAATTTCGCAGCCAAAATCACCAACTGATTTCAATCATACAAATTTTGAGTTTAATGTTAGGGAAATCTATCAAATAGATTAGATGGAGATACACAAGCAGACTAGAGAGATGATCTCATCTACCTTGATAAGCACTGTAATGAGCCTTTCTAAATTGCAGGTATCATTGGCCAATATTCAGTCATAACTCAAGATGGAGAATATTTCTTCTCTTGCAAAGGATACCAGAATCAAATCCCTGGAATATTTAGTTGTGAAGATTGGATATGATCAAACAAATGTAGAGGGTGTGGAAGAGGTCCTGAAGAATAAAAACATAGACATAGCAACCCTGAGAAAGCAACTTAAAATGTTAGCTACTAAAGACCCTTTAACAAATTACATGGAGGAGAATGAAGCACAAAAAGAAAATATGATGAAGCTGATAATGGAGCAGTTAGCACAGCTGAAGAAAATGGAGAAAGAAATGGAGAAATTGGTCAAGGAAAAGGAAAAAGCAGTAGAAATGGCCATTATTCCTTTGGATGTTGTTCCTATTGCAGTCATCCCTACGGCTACATCAACAACTACAGGTACATCAGGTGGTACAGAACAGTTGGATAAATCCATAGAGAATATGTCCATACAAATAGAAGATATTAAAAATATGGAAACACAAATTAATACTTTGAAGGATCTAAAGGTAAGACCTGATAATTCATATGAGATAGAAATACAAAGAGCCCAAAAAAAAATCGAAAATTTGATAAAGGAAGAGAGTGAAGCTTCCATTGGTCATACCATTGGCCAGGAAAAGGAGATCATTTGGAAAATCATTATTCATTCTATGAATGAAATATGGTCTTTTATTCAAATCATATTTGAAGAGAAAGACCTTATTGAACAGGTAAATGATGCCATATCTAAAGTTACCAAGGAGCTTGGAGACAAGCCTCACACAACAAATAGCGTCATCATATTTCTAAATTCCAAGAACAGGTTCGAATTGGAGGCACTTGGAGTTGAGTATAGAACAACAACAATTCTAGAAAGCAAGAAGGTTCTCAATAAGAAAATTTTTGTCACACAGTTAAATGAAAAGTTCCACAACTTAGAAATTGGTGTCAGTAGATTCTTTAACAGAATCGAGCCACTCACCAAAAGAGGATTACCCTCACTGTTTGTAATAAATGATAAGCTTATGGCCCTGCAAGGCTATGTGAAGAAGTTGAAAGACATTGCTAAGGAAACAACCAAGTTGGCAGGACTTAAAGGAGCAATGTATGGAAGAGCTTTCCCTTGAATCCATCAGCAACGATCTATTCATCTAGCATGAAATTAAATATTTTTTTTCATTGAGGCCTAATTTTTTTAAATTCACAGAGACAGATGAGTTATATCGAAAGGTAATTAGGATCAAGATTCCAAATGAGCAACAGTGGGAAAAAATATGTGACTACCAAGAAGGGTGAAGACCGAAAAATCAACAAAACTAGCATATCAACGTATCAGCCAGAATGAGCACAACATCAAATCATCCAAATCTTCCAGCACAACAACGGATCAAATCAAGCAACAACGACCTTTTGAAGAATAGGGCCAGAGTTGAAATTATTTCCTCGTGTCCACTTCGTGGTCACACTAGTCAAATTTTTATTATTATTGTAATTAGTAACCGGTTTCCTACTAGATACAAAAATCATTGTAGAGCTTAGTTAAATACTGCACGCCTTTTGAGTATCAGGGGTTGGACCTTGGATTGTAAAACTTTTCTATTGGAACATTGTATTTTTGGAGCTATAGCATCAATAATAAACGACCTTTTGCAAGATACCTGAGCTATGTTTATCTGGTGATGTCATTTCTTTGTTGTTTTTAATGTTTTCCATTATTTTTTCTCTCAGTATATCATTTAAATATGATTGTAAAGAATAAATTTGAAGATTAAGATTTTTTTTTAGAGCACCTTATTTCTGGTTGTTTCTATAATATAAATGTTTTTCTTTTGAAGTATGGTTAAGAAATTCTTAATTTATTTTTAACCACTACTAAATTCACTTTTTATTTCATTTCATAATTCATTATGTTTTAAGATCCAGTAAATGTAGTTAGCTTTCCCTGTGAATGCTCTTGAAAATTTGAAGCAACAACCTAGCCCGTTATGACTCCATAGCCCAATGGAGTTTTATGTTTAAATAAATCTTCTAATCCAACCAAAAAATCAATCAAAAAGCAACCCCTCCAATCATTATAACTAGCCTAATATTAGAATCATAAAACAAAGCTAAATGTAAAATAGATATCCCTCTATGAGTCTAGGAGGGCTAGATCCTAGGCTCCAAAGTGGTTATGATGTTTTCCTATATAATTATTCTTGCCAATCTTAAAATTATAGAATGATAACATAGTGGAGACCATACTAGGGATACTTAACTGAAAAACTTGACTTTTCATTCGAATTCAGAAATCTCGGTTAAAAGCATTGTATGATAGAAGTATTTTCTAATATTGGTATTCTTTCATTTTTTTGAAAACAATCAGTTTGTCTGTGCTTCTGTTCTAAATTCTGGCTCCTAAAGAGATGCAGTGAGCATAGAATCCAACATATTAGCAAAGATATCTAGAATGAGAACTGATAGAATAGTTACTATAAGAGAAGAACCTTCAATTTCCACATTTGATGCTAAAATTGACTCATTGGTTAGGAATAGGGAGAGAATCAATCTAAATGTGAGATCTATTCTTAGAGAAAATCAACCATTTCCTCAAAACAAAAGTCAAAATCCTAGAAGAAACCCTCCTCGGATTATACATAGGGAGAAAAGAGGTCATGATCAACATATTATGCCTCCATTCCAAGAGAATTACGTTGATGAGGATGAAAGAGTAGTTGAATAAGTAGAATAAAATAAGATAAAACTAATGAGAATTAATGAAGAAGACTATGTTTTTCTCACATAAGAAGAACAAGAATTATTTTTGTTAACTCAGACAAAGTTAGAATCTGAATAATTTGATGATTATAAACAACGATTTGAGAATGCTATCATGGAATTTCACCAACGATATAACCTTAGAAGAAAAAAAAAATTGATAATTCCAACAAAAAGAATTCCAAAAACTCTGCCAAAAAGGTCCTTGAACCTGATCTCAACAAGACAGTAGAAAATTCAAAGAGAAGTGTAAGCAGTTCAGAAAAGAAGAACACATAAAATGTTACTAGGAGAATAGTTGATACTCCTGGTAAAATTTCCCAAACCGATATTCCTACTACAAGTCACCAACTCAATTTTCAGTGCACCAACAATATAACAAAATATGAAGCCCTGCTCTTAGGATTACAATGGTTGAAAATATTAGAAGTTAAGAGGATTCCTGTCCATGGTCATTCTTAATTAGTCATAAAATAAATTAAAGGACAATATGCTACAAAATATCCTAGTTTAAGAGCATACATAAATGTTGTATTAGATTTATTAAGAACATTTGAAGAATATGATTTAGTTGTTATTCCAAGAAATATAAATGTCTTAGAAAATATTTTTTCCTTTTCAACAAGCACATTTTAGTTGCCTCACCTGAACAGATAATACACAGTAGAAGTTAAACATCTTCCATCTGTGCCTAATAACATGAGATACTGGCAAGTATTCGGTAGTGACAAAAAAATTGAGAGTTTCTTACAATCAAAGGATGAATTTCAGGATAGAAATATTGACTTATATTGTGAAGAAGATAGTCACTCTGATGTACAAATTAGTGAATATAAATAGTCTGCTTCTTCCGATGTAAATATTTCAACAAATAAAACTGTTCATAAAAGATAAATACATAAGACTCATAAAAAGAGGAATTCAAAGTACTTCAACTCAAGGATAATATCCTTCCTAGAGGGCTTGTCCCTTTAGAATAATTGTTTAACTTTAATAACGTAGCCATGAAACCCAAAATGAAACCAATAGGGACAAACATTGAAGAGTGTAACATAGCCACTGAACAAAGCCCCAAAATCATAAAGCTGTCAAAATCACTGGCTATAGTTACGAAACAAAGGTATATAAATCTATTTAAGGAATCCATATATGTATTTTCTTGGAGCTATGAGGACCTAAAAGCTTATGATGCATCATACAACACAAAATTCGAGTCAAGGAGGATAAAAAACCTTTTAAACAAAAACTGCGTAGGATAAATCATGTCTTAATGCCCTTGGTTGAGAAAGAAATCAAGAAAATGTATTAATCCAAAATCATAGTTCCACTTAGATATTATAAATGAGTATCTAACATTGTTCCTACAATAAAGAAAATAGGTGAAATCATAATTTTCATTGACTTCAGGAATCTAAACAAAGTATCCCTTAAGGAAAATTACAACTTACCAAAAATGGATCATATATTGCAGAGGGTAGTAGGATCTAGTAGGATCTCTTTGTTAGATGGATTTTTAGGGTATAATCAAGTTTTAGTGCATCCCGATGATCAAGATAAAACAACCTTTACTACTCCTTGGGGGACTTTCATGTATGTGAAAATTCCCTTTGGATTAATGAATGTTGTTGCTACCTTTCAAAGAGCCATGGATATTGCTTTTGCAGATGAAATTGGTCATTTCATTGTGATCTATCTTGATGATATTACTATATATTCAAAAAATAATGAAGAACACTTGGAAAATATAAGAATAGTTTTTGAAAAATATAGAAATTTTGCAATTTTCCTAAATCCCAAGAAAACATTGTTTGGCCTTGAAGAGGGAAAACTTCTTGGTCATATTATTTCTCAAGATAGAATTAGAATTGATCCTAGCAGGATTGATAGTATATTGAAAATTAGTCATCCCATGAACCTCAAATAACTTCAATATTTAATTGGTAAAATCACAATTTTAAGGAGATTCATACCCAATCTTGCAGAACTTTTGAAAAATATAACCAGCATGCTTAAAAAATATTAAAAAATTATGTGGAACATTGAAGCTAAACAATCTTTTGATCTATTCAAGCAAGTAATGACAAAATCTCCAGACCTAATTAGATAGGATTTTACCAATGACTTCATAGTTTTTTTCTTTTGCATCTAAACACACAATTGTTGATGTATTATTGCAGAAAAACAATGAAGGACATGAAAAACCAATAGCATTTTTTAGCAAAGCCTTGAGAGATGCATATTTGAAATACAACATCATGAAAAATAGGCTTTTTATTTGGTTAAATAATTAAAGGATTTCAGAGTTTACATTTTACATTCACATATTATTGCTTATGTGCCTAATGCTATAGTCGAAAACATTTTAACGCGGAATTTTCCTGATGGAAAGAGAGGCAAATAGATTGTTGTTATTTTGGAATATGATGTGGAAATCAAACCTACCAAATTTATCAAGGGGAAAGGATTAGCCAAATTGATGGCTAAATAAAATTTCATGCACTAGATATCAACATGGTCTATTCATTGGATGATCAAGAGGAATTGGGGACCCCACAAATTGATGAAGCATTCCTAAATTTTCCCTAGTATGTTGATATCTTCTATGTTTTGTTTAATTTGAATGCTCATCCTGTTTTATCCAAAACGAAGGAAATATTTATAAAGTTCAAAGTTTTCAAATTATGCATTCTAGAAAATTTCTTATATTGGAAAAATTTTGGAGGTGTTTTACTCAATTTTTTGCTAAAATATGACGTGGATAAAGTTATGCAGGAATCCCATGAAGGTGACTGTGGTGGCCATCTATATTGGAAAACCACTGGCAATAATATTCTTAGAGCTGGTTTCTACTGGCCTACCCTTTTTTCTGACATCCATAAGATGGTAACTGCCTATCACAAATGCCAAATTTTTTAAGGAAAGATAAAATTGTTTCCCTTTCCCTTAAAGCCCATTTTTATTGAGAGCCCTTCCGAACAGTGGGGATTATATTTCATTAGAGAAATTCACCCCCCATCCTCTGCCCATCACAAGTGGATTCTTACTACAACAGACTACTTTACCAAATGGATAGAAGCCACTCCTTCCAAAAATTCCACTGATTCTGTCATTATTAAATTCCTTGAAACAAATATTCTTTCTAGATTTTTTTTGTCCTAGAAAACTCATCACTGATAATTTTACGACCTTCAATTCTAAGAAAATGGTTGTTTTTTGTCATAGGTACCACATAAATTTGGGACATTCAACAACCTATTACTCTCAAGGTAATGGATTGGTTGAATCTTCAAACAAAATTTTGGTGAATATCATCAAAAAGCTCTTGGAAGACAATAAGAAATCATGGCATAAAAAGTTGATCAATGCACTTTGGGCTGATAAACTTACTACCAAAAAATCAATTGGCGTGTCTCCATACCAATTAGTCTATGGAATGGATGCATTTTTTCCTTCCTCTTTAGGAGGTCCAATCATGAAGATCATTCAGGAGATACAAGCTAAGCAAAATGATATACAAAGAAGGATAAATCAAAATATTCAGTTGCAGAAGTCTAGAGAAGAAGTATATAACAAAACTCAAGTTATTCAAGAAAATATCAAGAAGATTTGATAAAAGGACAAAGGCTGATGATTTTAATATAGGAGACAAAGTTTTGAAATGTGATTCCATAAGAGAATAAAAAAGGTAAACATGGAGAATTTGACGATATTTGGCAAGGTCCATACATTATTTATGCTTTCAGAGGAAACAATGCATATTTCCTTAAATATTTAGACGGAATAGAGACACATGGAGGTCATATCAATGGCAAGTTGTTGAAGAACTAATTTTCTTAATAATACAGTTTGGTCTTTCATCATTGTAAATACCACAGTTTACATTTTTTGATTTGAATAACTCAATAAAAAAGTTTTAGGCCCATGGAGAAGACCCTAAGATTGGTTTGATGAGATGTCATAAAACAGAAAACGAAATCAGATGAAGAATTTGCAAAAAATGAAATAGTCAAGGCTATTGATCTTATGATCTTGACACTTCACTTACAGAAGTGCCATCCCCAGTTGGAGCCATTGTTAGGGTCCTATAAATTATAAGATCTCAAGGTGATTGAGCATTTCATAATTTGAAATTTCATATTGTATGATTTTAAATATTCAAATGATTTCAAAAAAAAATATGAAAAATAAAATAAAAGAGGGTATACTGAAAAAATGTACAAAGAAAAAAAGAAAAAAGAAAAAGAAATAAAAACCCCAAAACATAATAATACTGAAAGTGATGCAAATCAAAATTCCACTATTGATTAGATTAGTTTGTTAAATCATATAGTCTAAGCATGATTGAACAATTTTAAATTTCTATTGGATAAGTTAGAAAATAAGAATTTTCCAAACAGTTTAACCTTGGAAAATCAGTAGTTAGGAAGAAATAAAATTGACTCAACAATTTAATCCGAGTCAATGGAAGGAATAAGGTATAGAGTAGGTTAGGGTTTTATTAGAATTTTATAAAAAAAGAGATCTAGATCTACAAGCCTAAATTCACCCTGCAAAAAATGATGAAAAATGTTAAAATAGTTAAAGGGTAAGTCAAATGAAAGAAAATAAATGTGAAGATACATGGAAGTTATTCCAAATTGTTATTCAAAGTTTTTATTGTATTTTCATGTATAAAGGAAAATTAAAAAAGAAAGGGTTTATCCTAAGTTCGAGATTAATTCATTTTTTAAAAGGTACTTAACATATTTCATGTCATAACCTGATATTCTAAGTACTAAACTATACCCCCGCTCATCATATATTGACCCGACCCCACCATCCACTCACCCATCCCATCACCGTTAAACCCCTACCGCCTTCCATCTCATCTCCACCCCCTCCATCTCATCTGATGACCCACAAACTTTTCTGGCCCCCCCTCATCCTCCAAAAGTTAACGTCGAGGGGTGGGGCGGTTTCCATTATGATAAAACCACTCCATTGACTGTTAATTCCCCACCATACCCATTGCGCCACAACAACCACTCCTATGACATCTTTCCAATCACCTTCGTTCCCACCCAAAGGCACATTAAACATTTAATTTCTTAAGTCGTTACTCAACGGACCTGCACCATGTCAACAGTAACCCTACCACCCTACAAAACTATTCTTCCTCGCATGATTCAAGGTTACAATGTTCTAGTTTTTTATGTTAACATGTGATTGGATTTTAAGGCTTTATAGATCAAAAGAACGTACAAAAAATATTTCAATTTCCTGCAGATTAAGGAGAACTCCCCCTTCTTTAGTCCCCTTTTCACCCAATTCCTATTGTGATCAACAGAGCTCCCTTTTATTTCTTCCCCTCTATTGTAGAGGTGAATCCCCTCTGTGGATAGAGGCGATCCCTACTAGCCCAGATCAGGTCTAGCAACAATTGTATCATGCTAAGGCGCAAGTTCCTAATTGCATTAGAACAAATTGCGAAGAAGGCCTACCTTAAGTACAATGCTGTTGTTCGTAGAGAATATAGCGCTCCCATTTCCTTTCTCCAATAGATCACAATTCTCCCACTTGTCGTGATCGAACACCTGCACACACAATAAATACAACGAACACACAAGCATAAACCCAATATATGCAATAATGTATCAGTCAGAGAAGACACAACCCATGATCACAATGAAAAATACGAGTGGAACCATAACCAAAGTCACTTATCATTAATTAATACAAAGAAAGATACAACCTAGATTTGACGATGAATCTTCCTTCAGCGGGTCGACAGCGGAATACATCTCGGTAAAGCTCGTCGAGAATGGAACATGCCTCTCTCTTCGGTTGTCTTGACAATAATCTCCTTGCTACTTATTTGGCTCTATGAGGACTATCAAGGCTCTTACAGCATTATTTAGGCTATGAAGGCTCTTGGAGACTCAACCATTCAGCCCCTTCATCAATGGAAGATGGCTATATTTATAGAGGAGAGGAGGAGTTTGGGATCCCTACAATAGTGGAAGGGAGGCCTTATCCCTTGGGAGGTTCCCCATAAAGTGGAAACAAGAGGCCAAAGGAGGAAGGTTGTGGTTATTCAGTCGAAACCACTCCTCATGACTCATCCACGAAGTTGTTGTAATCGAAACTTCGCCTCTTTTCTTAAAAAACTTTCCATAAGCAGATTAGCATGGGTGCTTAACTGGGACAGAGTGCCAACTGGCACGGGCTCAGTGTTAATTTTCCTCATTGGTGCGAGGACATAACAGGCTACCAACGCCAAGGCAAAAAAGGTGTTTTTAGGGGTCTGCTCAGGAAATGATCAACAGAAAGAATGTTGTCCTCATGGCAAGGGATGCAATTATGGTATTTGCAAGGCATGACACTGATTGTTGGTCACAAAAATGACCCTCCAATGGGCGAGATGGGGATTGCAGGGACGGTGACAAATTACTATGTAACACCCTCTACTTCTAATACCCTTCTACGCACCTTCAAAAACAAAGTCAGTTTCTTTATCAGTGAGCAGTAATGCCTCCAAAGAAGGATTAGTAGCCATTTAACCCAATGTTTCATCGTCATATAGACCTGGACCATGTGGCCCTATCTGACAGAGATTTCAAGATACATTAAACTCTTTCAAAGTTTGATATTTTTTATGTATACTGTCGTTTTTAAGAAAAGATCATTGATGAGTCAGATGATATAGGGGCATGGGACACTAAACTACCCTATTATATATTCTCAAAAACCCAAATTTTCCCTGAGTTTATTAGAAAATGGAATGCTTGTTATGATATAAACGAGCGAGTTTTTGTAGCACCCATAGGAGAAGTTCTTTTTACCATTAGTGCCCAGTCCATCATGCAAAGGATGTAAGCTCCTATTGTTGAAGAAACCATACCTTTTTCCTATGAAGATCTCAGAGAATTATACCAAAAGTTGGATTTTGCTAGCAAAGCCAAAACACTTGAGCTATTCATGGCTACATACACTCCATTTCCTAAGAATAATCCTCCATATATTTCTTCTACATCCCTGATAGGACTAAAAATAAAGTCACTGTACTTTCATAGTTGTTAGGATATCATTTAGATCAGTTGATATATGAGGAAATATAGGTTTTCTATCCATACTTTCATAAGAGTCTAAACCCTCCATTATGTTTAATTTTAGTAAACTCCTGGAATATGCCATTCACGAGCATTTTTTCATATTCCACATAGATGAAATGTTTAAATACACTTTAGTCCTAGTTTATATGTTTTTATATTTTCAGGATAACAGGTTCCATTTCACAATGAGAAAAGTTAATTAAGATTCCCAACCTCAGTCAGTAATCTTTTGGACAACAATTCCAATTAAATATTAGAAGGATTACACCTCCAAAAGATTTTTTGAGATTTTTTTTCATCCAGCTATGATCATCCTCAACAGCACAGTGGAATGAAGGATCAATAAAGATATTAGAAATATTATGCAGCTTTCAGACCAAGTCAGAACTAGAGACTGCTACTTGTACCAGAACTACACAGAGCTTAGAATATATGGGTGTGAGTGGGAATTTTACAAGCTAAAAAGGTTCCTCCCTATGAGGATGTTTTCCCCGCAGTACATTAAGCATATGATCAATGCATATGAGGTACATTTTGTACCAGAAAAAAATAAGTCTTAGTTTAGGATCAAATCCTAAATTGGTCCTTTCATTTGCAACAGTATAGCAGTAGGGGAGGAGGCTGAAAATATGCTAAAAAATATGAAGTTCACACATAGCTTCACTTGGTCTTATGACCTATTGGGAATCATTTATAAGGAGAGGGTAGAAAATAAATCCATTCCCTACATTCATACTCATAGGCCCGAGATTGAGCAATTCATGAACCAAATAGAATGGGCATCAAATAGATTACAAGAGGCCGAAGAGTAGGTGATTTCATATTCAAGCATATAGACCCCTACTCCACAAGAAAAGAACAATAGAGAGGAGAAGGAAGATAGAGTAAAAGAGCAAGAGAAAGAGGCAACCGGGAAAGGGCCAAGAGATAATCAATCTACTTTGGAAACTGATACATCTAGCAGGGAGTTCAAAATGAAATACAAAAAGAGAGAAATAATCCATATGGACATAAATCAAAGAAAGGAAACAAAACAACAAGTAGGCATAAGTATCAAAGATTCTCCTAGTTCTTCTCCAGCAGGTGGCCAAACCATATTTTCTACATCTTCAACTACAATTACATTTCAACAACAAAGTCTTAAAACACCTACATGTACTATTGCTAAAGCAGAAAAGGAGGAAACCATATATGACACCTTCAGGGAAATTAAAAGGAAAAATTAGATATTAAAGACCAGCACCTACAACTAGTTTTGGAAGTAGAACACTAGTTCTAAAAGTAGGGTTCTGTCAGCCTTCAATTCAGAGAAGGGAAAGATGCATATGTCTTTCTTAGAAGCTCAGATTTCTTAGCCAAAATCACCTACTGATTTCAAGAATACAACTTTTGAGTTTAATGCCAGGGACATCCATCCAATAGATCAGATGTAGATGCATAAGAAGATTGGAGAGATGATCTCATCTACCTTGAAAAGCACTACAACGGGTCTGTCTAAATTGCAGGTATCATTGGCCAATATTCAGTCACAACTCAATATGGAGAATATTTCTTCTCTTGAAAAGGTTACAAGCATCAAATCCTTGGAGGATTTATTTGTGAAGAGTGGATATGATACAAAAAATGTACAAGCAGTGGAAGAGGTCTTGAAGAATAAAAACATAGACATAGCAGGCCTGAGAAAGAAACTTAAAACGTCAGCTACTGAAGACCCTCTAAAAAAGGCCATAGAGGGGAATGAAGCACACAAAGAAGAGATTATGAAGTTGATAATGTTTTTGAGAGGTAAATCCCCTCTGCAGATAGAGGCGATCCCACTAGCCCTAGAGTAGGTCTAGCAACAAACAAAACACGCTACGGTATCTACTCTTAGTTACAAAAGATAAAGCTACGATGGATAGCCTACCTCAAGTCGTATGCTGTCGTTGTCGAAGGAGAAGTGATGCTTCCAGTTCCTAGCTTGACAGATCACAATCCTTTCACTCACCACGTCTGGACACCTATACACATGCAGAGAAAAATGACAACATACAACATAATAATTCAAACATGTAACTATCAAGCAGTCGGAAAAGATTGAATCAAATTGCATTACACAAATAAGAAATACAACGATAGAAAGAAATACGAAAGAAATATTACAACATGTAACTATCAATCAGTCGGAAAATACGAAATAAATATTACAACTGAGTCCCAATGTCACGTTCTTCCTTTGGCAGGGCTTCTAGTGGAGCATGTCTCACAAAGCTTGTCGGGAATTTAGACAAGGCTCTCTCTCTTACGGGGTTCTCCTTAGCTTTGCTCTCAATAGTCGGTCAGCTATATTTTTCTTCCCAAATGATCAGCTAGGTTGCAAATAGGGAGGGCATGATTTTATAGAGGGAGAAGGAGAGTTTAGGATCCCTATAATCATGGGGGAGAGTCCTATCTCTTAGCAAGGTTCCATGAGAGGTGGAAAAACATTTCCTAAATAGAGAGATCTGGAGCCAAAAAACCCAACCTCTTTTTGATGATCTATTCTGAAGTTGTTAGAATAAAACTTTCACCTTTTATTTTTTAAAAACATTACCAAATAGGCTTGGTGCAGGAAATACACAGGGACAAAGCGCCAGGTGGTGCAGGCTTAGTGTAAATTAACCAGGTCGGCGTGGGTGATGAAATGGCTGCTCGCGCCAATGCCCAAACATATATTTTTAGTGATTTTCTAAGTAAATGTTCTTCAGGAGAATTCTTACCCTTATGTAGAAGGATTCCATCAAAGTGTTTTTAGGAAATTGTATTGTTCACAGGTCACGGTAATAGTCCTCCAATGTATGGGATGAGGGATTGCAGGGATGGTGAAAAAATGATGTGTAATAGATGCCCCCTAAAGCATGAGGTCCGAGAGAGAGGGAGGGGTGAAATTATTTATGAGAACGCGTTCAACTGAAAACACTACCATCGGGAGACCTGCGAATACAAATACAACTGACATCTCTGATACATGATATGTGGTATGGGCACAGCCATACATAATAAAGTGTACAAAAACCGAGATGCAAGATATGGACGCATCCATCCAGCAAAATAAGGATCATCAAGTAGACTCAGGCATGGTTTTAGCCATCAAATCAAAAGAGTCATGTAATAGGTCATAATAATCCACAAAGAACCCGCAGCCTGGATTTCATCAAACAAAATCCAGGGTCTTGTGCTCCATCTCGACCCGAACAAAGTAAAAGTTTGAGCATGAAAATATGTGAGTTGAAGTTGAACATGCAAGAACATCGTCTGATTACCAACCAATGATGAAAATTTTTAACGGACGTGAGAGAAACCACCAATATTGACAATGGATCTCAAGGTACAAGAAGTATAATCCACAGAATGTGAACAGTGATTTGGCATCGAACACCTACAAAATCATCCGATCGAAGGCCAATAATTAAAACCTTGCGTTGAATTTGAAGAACCTGCCATTGAGGCATGTATGCTCCAAGGTACCTGAAGGGAGAATCTAGATCAACTTCTTGGATAATGAGCTAGAGTCGACAGGAAGGGACCTTGATCGAAGGTGGGCCATAATGTTTCCCACATCATCGACACAAGACAGAGGAACATGATGTTTTTGAATCAAGACCAACAGAGAATCAGAGGGAGGTTGAAAACTGCAAAGGAAAACTTCTCTTGAACATATCGGTGGCACGACACTGGATTTGGCATTATTTGACATCAAGGGATCTGAGGTCATGGTGACACGGAAAAGAGAAGATGAGCGGTCAAAAGAGATTACCCAAACCCATGGAATCAATTGGATAATGAGATGAGATATCCCTAACTCGACACGAATGCAGACAAGTGCCATGTTCAAGAGTGATCAACAAGTAGACTCAGGTATGGTCGCAGCATTTACAAAAGGGATCATTGTAAGTTTGTCTTTCATCCTTTAGGTCATCTTCCTGGTCTTTGCTTGCTTAGCTTGCTTATATTATTATATTTGTAGAGTCTTAGACCCCTATTCAGCCCCAGAGGATCAATTTGACCTTTGTTCTTCCAAAATTTTCATCTTTTTCATGAGGACAATTCTTTTAATGTTTCAACCTCGTTAAAACAATGAAACATGTTCCTGTTCAATTCGAGTCTTTAATAATATCTCGTAAAATCCCAGTCGAGTATTTCTCTTGCTCTCATATTTTGAACCTTCACGCCATCTACCTTTCATATGGACTGAAGCTTGGGGGGAATATACCATGAATTGAGTCACCATGTTGGGGGCATCCTTATTTTTTCAAGCATAGTTTATTTCCATTTCAAGCTTGTGTAAAAATGAAACCGGTTTCAAGAATAATTTATCTTTTTTTCAAGCTTGTGTAAAAATGAAACCAACTTCAAGTAGAGTTTCTTGATTTCAAGCTTCTGTAAAAATGAAACCAGTCCCTTTTTACCTCTTGTGATTGCGATTTTATCAGCTTGTTTTTTCCAAATGAGCCTTGGTTTTCTCACTCCATCGTTACTATCTGCTTGGTCGGTCATACGCCTTCACTTGGTTGTTTCACCCATTCCTGAGGAACCGCTGCAATGAGTGGTCTTGTTAGCCAACCTCTTGAACTTTATCTTGTTTTGAGCAATTCCACCATCATGAGAACCAATTGCTACCCTGTATACCACTCGTTCTTCCAGGAGGGGTCACCTTTCAGCTCTTTTCTGACTCTCTAAAACTGAAAAGATTGCTGAGTCACTTGTCATTTTGAGCTAGTTAAATTAGCTGCGAAACAAAATCTACCCAGTATATGTTTACCCCTTTTTTTGGGCTGGGATATATTATTTACGAAAATGGAATACCCTATCCTATCGTGACTAGGAGGTTTTCTAAGACTCAGTTTTCTACCTTTTCGAATCTGAGGAACTATTTACGAAAAGGGACTGTTGGAGTTTTCTTTTCCGCCTTCTTTTCAGACTCTCTAAATATGAAAATATGTTGAGTTCTTCCTTTTTCACACTCGTTACAAACTGATGACATCGGACTACATCGCAATGACGTTACTCGAGCTCCTCCTTCCTAGGGCTCGTAAAATGTACTAGGTTGGATTTTTCCAAAGGAAAAACTTACATCGCAAGCACATGCTATCCACTTCAAGTTTGTTTTCAAAAAATAATTTGGGTACTCACAAAAATGGAACTAAAATCATAGTCATGTTGGCAGTATGTTGCTCTTGAACATGGCACTTGTCTGCATTCATGTCGGATTTGGGACATCTCATCTCATTATCTGCTTGCTTCCATGGGTTTGGGTAATATCTCTTGAGTGCTTATCTGCTCTTTGCCATGTCACCATGACCTCTAATCCCTTGATGTCAAATACTGCCAAATCCAGTGTCATGCCGCCGATATGTTCAAGAGAAGTTTGCCTCTGCAGTTTTCAACCTCCCTCTGATTCTTTGTTGGTCTTGATTCACAAACATCATGTTCCTTTGTCTCGCATCAATGATGTGGGAAACATTATGGCCCACCTTCGATCAAGGTCCCTTCCTTTCGACTCCAAATCATTATCTAGGAATTTGATATAGAGGCTCCCTTCATGTACCTCGGAGCCTGCATGCCTCAATGGAAAGTTCTTCGCATTCGACGCAAGGTTTTCATTATTGGCCTTCGATCGGATGATTCTGTGGATGTTCAACGTCAGATCATTTTTCACATTCTATGGATTGTACCTCTTGTACCTTGAGAGCCATTTTCATTATTGGTGGTTTCTCTCGTGTCTGTTAAGAGTTTTCATCATTGGCTAGTAATCAGGCGATGTTCTTGCATGTTCAACTTCACCTCACATATTCGCATGCTCAAACTTGTACTTTGTTCGGGTCGAGATGGAGCACAACACCCTAGATTTTGTCTAATGAAATCTAGGTTGTGGGTTCTTTGTGGATTATTATGACTTATTACATGACTCTTTTGATTGGATGGTTGAGACCATGCATGAGTATACTTGATGATCCTTGTTTTCTAGATTCTTGTGTCCATACCTTGGATCTTGGCTTTTGTAAAATTTATTATGGATGGCTACGCCCATACCACATATCATGTATTAGAGATATCATTTGTATTTGTACTCCCAGGTCTCCCGATAGCAGTGTTTTCAGTTGAATGTGTTCTCATAAAGCATTTCACCCCTCCCTCTCTCTCGGACCTCATGCTTTAGGGGGCATCTGTTACACAGCATTTTTTCACTGTCCCTGCAATCCATCATCCCGTACATTAGAGGACTATTCTCGTGACCTGTGAACAGTAAAATGTCCTGAAAAAAAATTGATGGAATCCTTCTACATAAGGGAAATAATTCTCCTGAAGAACATTTCCTCAGAAAATCACTAAAAAAATATGTTTGGGCATTGGCGTGAGCAGCCAGTTCATCACTCGCACCGAATTGGGAAATTTACACTAAGCCCGCACCACCTGGTGCTCTGTCCCTGTGTATTTCCCTCGCCAAGCCTATTTAGGAATGTTTTTTAAAAATAAAAGGTGGAATTTTTATTCTAACAACTTCGAAATGAATCATCAAAAAGAGGTTGGGTTGTTTGGCTCCGGATCTCCCTGTTTAGGAAGTGGTTTTCCACCTCTCATGGAACCTTCCTAAGAGATAGGACTCTCCCCCATGATTATGGGGATCCTAACCTCTCCTTCTCCCTCTATAAAAGCATGCCCTCCCTATTTGCAACCTAGCTAAACATTTGGGAAGAAAACTATAGTTGAGCAACTATTGAGAGCAGAGCTAAGGAGAGCCCCGTAAGAGAGAGAGCCTTGTCTAAATTCCCGACAAGCTTTGTGAGACATGCTCTGCTAGAAGCCCTGCTGAAGGAAGAACGCGACGTTGGAATTCGGTTCTAAGCTTTCTTTCATATTTTAATATATGCTCGACTATGTTATTGGTTCTATCGTTGTATTTTTTATTTGTGTAATGCAATTTGATTTGATCTTTTCCGACTGATTGATAGTTACATGTTTGAATTATTACATTTTATGTTGTCATCTTTCTCTGCATATGTACAGGTGTTCAGATGCGGTGAGCGAAAGGATTGTGACATGTCAAGCTAGTAATGGGAATCAACACTTCTCCTTCGATAACAGAAGCATAGGACTTGAGGTAGGCTATTCATCGTAGCTTTGTCTTTTATAAATAAGAGTCGATATCGTAGCATGTTTTGTTTATTTCTAGACCCACTCTAGGGCTAGTGGGATCGCCTCTGTCCGCAAAGGGGATTTACCTCTCCAACAAATTGGCGACTCCACTGGGGATCAGTGTGAGTTTTTATTTCATCCTTTAGGTCATCTTCCTGGTCTTTGCTTCCTTAGCTTGCTTTTCAGATTATCTTTGCTGAGTCTTAGACCCCTGTTCATCCCTAGAGGATCAATTTGATCTCTGTTCTTCCAAAATTTTCATCTTTCCAAGGTTGGCTTGATTGGCGTGGGTTCTAGCCTGAAATTCATGCCAGTTGGCACTAGTTTCCAGTTTATCACTTACACCATCCCCTGTCTAGTGTGGATTACGGCTAGACAGTCACGCAAACTCCTGTAGGTGCTAGGGTGTTCCCTGTTTTGGAGTTTTTGGTCCATCTCGGTGTCTCTAGGTGATTTCTTAGCTTGTTTTGAATGCTTTGGGTTTGTTTTCGACTAAGATTAGACCTTATCCTTTGGTTTTTTTTCGCTCTTCTCTCAGTTTCACTTTTCAGCCCTAGGTTTTCTAGGTGCTTCAACCTGCTGAGCCTCCCATGGGAGTTTTGGGTCCTTGGTTTCCCAGTCAACTTTGTTTCTGCTTCTTTACTTTCAGCTTCTTGGATCCGTTTGAGTGATTGTGTTAATTGAGTGATTGTATTTTCTTTCGTTCAGTTTTACTCTTGTCACTCCAGGCCTAGAATACACAGCTTGTTTGGGTCTCTTTTGAGATCTTTTCTTTGATTTGATGGATTTCATCATTGGTTTGAGTCTTGTTGTGCTTGTTTTTAGTTGAGTGAAATTGTTTTGTTTCAGCTCTCGCTTCACCATTCTCAAATTAGTGTTTTGATTTATTTTTCATATCATTTAGTGCACTTGCTCTGATATGTTGAAAAATAAAAAATAAAAATCTTTTGCATTCTTGATTAGCATAGTGAAAATTGGAAAATATTTCACATTTCTAGCATTATATAATTCTAGGAAAGAGATTTTCAATTTCATTAGCTTGCATCAGATTCAGTATTGGATGTTTTCATTGAACAAAATGGTATTTTATGGCATGTAGATTGCATTTATGGATTTGTGAGATTCAACTTCGATAGGACCTTGGAATTGAAACATAAATCAAAGATCGACTTTAAAATTTATTTCAATTAACCTAAGGCAACATTGAAACTTAACGCAATATTTAGTGGTCTAAGTTAGAGACGTGTTCCGGTGTCTTTAAACCTAGCAACTGTTGCTCACCATCTGGCTTCAGACAGCACTAGTACGGACTTGTGATCCTCATACCGTCGAGTATATAAAGTAAGACCCCTCTAGGTTGATATCCTATTATCCGTAAGAAGCCGATTCTGCCACCTTGTAACCGTGATACACCGAACACAGTATTCAGGGAGACTACCTGCACGTACATCACGTCCTTGCTTGATTTCTCTTTCATTTTATAACCAAGGTGTATATGGAAGTTCAAAGGAACCTGGTACACCCTTCTACCTAGACTACCTGAGAAGTCATTTTCGGTCTTTACTGACTCCATAAATTTGAAAATATCATCGAGCACTAGTCCTTTCATGATCGTTTCCAACCTGAAAGTGATAGAGTCACCTTTTTCCTATTTCTTGACTCTTAAAATATGAAATGGTAAAGTTTTGTTTCAATTTTTTAAAATATTAACTGCCCACGAAATATTCCTGGTTAAAGTTATCTTCCTTAGTATTTTGTTTTAAGGTTGTTTATGATGGAAAATTTTCCATAGTTTTCCAACCAAGGAATCCCCTCCGAAGGGAATCCTGGTCCTTTTCCTTCTTTTGGAAATTTTGTTTCTCCTTATATGGCAACATTGTCTCTTCCTGGGTTAACTGTTGGATTTCCTATATGGTTATTTTTGACCTCAGTGGTCCCGAGTGTTCCATCCACCATATATCCATCTCCTCCACCTAAACAACATCATGCTGCTTCTAAGGTGGACCTCTCCCCTTCTTCACCTATTTCTTCGTCGTCCTCTTCTTCTTCGCCTAGTGAAAGTCTGGACTCCATTAACCAGGTGGCTAAGAAGAAGAAGAATAATACAAAGAAGAAGAAGTCAAATAAGCGAGAGGATAAGACTGCAGCTACTGCATTTAAGAAACCTTCCCTTGCAGAACCATCCATGCTTCCACAAAAATTCAAATTCCCTTTCATTCTCTGCAAAGGTAACCACGTTCTTCGCGACTGCCCTGGTATTCCTAAGGTACTTGAATCATGGTCTAACAACCACTCGCCATTTCCTTTGGCTTCTGGAAGTCATATTGCTAACACATCTTTAACTAGCTCTGATAAGGCTCACAAAAATCAGGGCAAGATTACCAATCCCTGTAAGTTGTGTGAAGGGCATCAACCCATTCACATTTGTCTGTACATGGATGAAGTGAAGAGAGTGTTGGAAAACTCCACTGTTTCTACACCTTGCCTTCCGGCTGGTTACCAGAAGTTTTCTTCAAGTCCTTCGCTAGTTGATTCCACGATCGATCAAGCGTCATCCTTGCTCAATCCCACTCCCATGGAAATTCAAATTCACGAATCCATTCCCAACCAACCATTGGTTGAGTAATTGTTCGATATGACCCCATCCATGGTTCATCACGTCTTTTCCGTTGAGATTCGATCTCATCCCCCTCATTCTCTTCTTGTTTCATCAAATTCTTCGAACTTGGAGAAATATTCTTTCGTCCTTGTAATCCAAGAAACGGCTCCTCCTACTCCCATGATGGACATCTTGGAGGATGCTCCTCTTGCTCCAATAACACTAGGGAACAACCATCTTAGTTCGATGGTATCCCCTCCAAGTATTTTGGTCGCTTCCTTTGATTGAAGTCGATTTTCCGGATACCGCCTTCCGTCTTATGTGCCTTTTGAGATCATGGTACAAACCTTTGATCTAGTAATACCCAGCACTATTATAGATGAAGGCACATCTGTTAGTATTTTGTCTTCAACTACTTGGCAAGCTTTTTGTTCTCCACCGCTTATGCCTGTTATTCTGAATCTGTTGGCTTTTAACAGAGGAACCAGTCAATCGTTAGGGATCCTTCCAAATTTTCTTATTACTTTGGGAGGGAAAATCATCCATATCGACGTGATGGTTGTTCTAGGCCCCTTGGATTTCAATTTACTCCTGGGGCATGACTATATTTATTTCATGGGGGTAGTTGTATCTTCCCTCTTTCGTGTAATTTATTTTCCACACAAAGGTCGGATCGTGGCCATTGATCAGCTTTCATTATTTGGTCCTGGCATGACATCTGGTCCACCATCATCCCTTACGGGCCTTTATCCACTGGTTGTATACTCCCCGCCACAGGTTAATTATGTGGCTACCTATCCCATGCACGTAATCAGTGAAAGTGTCATTGTGCATCGTGTGTTGGGGGCACTGGGTCATGATTTCCAAGATGTTGTTCTCCCACTCGGTGCGGAACTCTTGGAAGCCATGAATTCTTATTCATCATGATGAAAGGTCTTCGGAGCATAGTTAGTTTTCTTGTGTCAAGCTCCTTAAAAAATGAAACAAGTTCTTTGGAGCATAGTTCATTTTCTTGTGTTAATTCCTTAAAAAATGAAACAAGGTCTTCAGAGCATAGTTCATTTTCTTGTGTCAAGCTCCTTAAAAAATCTTCAAAGCACAGTTCGTTTTCTTGTGTCAAGCTCCTTAAAAATGAAACAAAGTCTTCGGAGCATAGTTCGTTTTCTTGTGTCAAGCTCCTTAAAAATGAAACAAGGTCTTTGGAGCATAGTTCATTTTCTTGTGTCAAGCTCCTTAAAAAATGAAACAAGGTCTTCGGAGCACAGTTCGTTTTCTTGTGTCAAGCTCCTTAAAAAATGAAACAAGGTCTTCGAAGCAAAATTCGTTTTTATTCCTGTCAAGCTCCTTAAAAAATGAAACAAGTTGGTCGGAGCATGGTTTTTTTTCTTGTGTCAAGCTCCTTAAAAAATGAAATAAGATTTCATGAGGATAGTTCTTTTAATGTGTCAACCTCGTTAAAACAATGAAACACATTCCCGTTCAATTCAAGACTTTGATAAGATCTCATAAAATCCGACTCGAGTCTTTCTCTTGCTCTCATATTTTGAACCTTCACTCCATCCACGTTCCATATGGACTAAATCTTGGGGAGAATATACCTCAATTTGAGTCACCATGTTGGGGCCATGCTTATTTTTTCAAGCATAGTTTGTTTCTGTTTCAAGCTTGTGTAAAATGAAACCGGTTTCAAGCATAGTTTATCTTTGTTTCAAGCTTGTGTAAAAATGAAACCAAATTCAATCAGAGTTTCTTGATTTCAAGCTTGTGTAAAAGTGAAACCGGTCCCTTTTTACCTCTTGTGATTGCCATTTTATCAGCCTATTTTTTCCAAATGAGCCTTGGTTTTCTCACTCCATCATTACTATCTTGTTGGTTGATCATACGCCTTCACTTGGTTGTTTCACCCATTCCTGAGAAACCGCTGCAATGAGTGGTCTTGTTAGCCAACCTCTTGACCTTTATCTTGCTCTGAGCAGTTCCACCATCACCAGAACCAGTTGCTACTCTTTATACCACTCATTCCTCCATGAGGAGTCACCTTTCAGCTCTTTTCTGACTCTCTAAAACTGAAAGTATTTCTGTGTCACTTGTCGTTTTGAGCTCATTAAATTGGATGTGAAATGATATCTACCCTGTATACGTTTACTCCTTTTTTTGAGCTGGGATAGATTATTTACGAAAAAGGAATACCCTAGCCTATCGCAACTAGGAGGTTTTCTCAGATACAGTTTTCTACCTTTTCAAATCTGAGGAACTATTTATGAAAAGGCACTATTAGAGTTTTCTTTTCTGCCTTCTTTTCAAACTCTCTAAACATGAAAATATGCCAAGTTCTCCCTTTGTCAAACTCGTTAAAAACCGATGACATCGGACTCCGTCGTAATGACGTTACTTGAGTTCCTCCTTCCTAGGGCTCGTAAAATGTACTAGTTTGGATTTTTCCTAAGGAAAAACTTACATCGCAAGCACATGCTATCCCCTTCAAGTTTTTTTTCAAAAATAATTGGGGTACTCGAAAAAAATGGTGGGGGAAAATGGAACCAAAATCATAGTCGTGTTGGCAGTATGTCGCTCTTGAACATGGCACTTTTCTACATTCTTGTTAGGTTGGGGACATCTCATCTCGTTATCTGCTTGCTTGCATGGGTTTGGGTAATATCTTTTGACCACTCATCTTCTCTTTTTCGTGGCACCATGACCTCAGATCGCTTGATGTCAATTACTGCCAAATCCAGTGTTGTGTCGCTGATATGTTCAAGGGAAGTTTGCCTCTATAGTTTTCAATCTCCCTCTAATTCTCTGTTGGTTTTGATTCACAAACATCATGTTCCTCTGTCTCACGTCGATGATGTGGGAAACATTATGGCCCACCTTTGATCAAGGTCCCTTCCTGTCGACTCCAACTCATTATCCAGGAAGTTGATGTAGAGACTCCCTTCAGGTACCTTGGAGCCTGCATGCCTCAATGGCAAGTTCTTCACATTTGACACAAGGTTTTCATTATTGGCCTTCGATCGGATGATTCGGCGGGTGTTTGTCACTAGATCACATTTCACATTCCGTAGATTGTACCTTTTTTACCTTGAGATCCATTGTCATTATTGGTGGTTTCTCTCACGTCTATTAATAGTTTTCATCATTGGCTAGTAATCAGACGATGTTCTTGCATGTTTGACTTCAGCTTACATATTTGGGTCGAGATGGAGTGCAAGACCCTGGATTTTGTCTGATGAAGTCCATGCTACGGGTTCTTTGTGGATTATTATGACTTATTACATGACTCTTTTGATTGGATGGTTGTGACCATACCTGAGTCTACTTGTTGATCCCTATTTTTTGGATGGCTGCATCCATACCTTGGATATTGGTTTTTGTACACTTTATTATGGATGGCTGCACCCATACCACATATCATGTATCAGAGATATTAGTTGTATTTTTACGCACACATCTCTCGACGACAGTGTTTTTAGTTGAATGCATTCTCATAAATCATTTCACCCCTCCCTCTCTCTCGGACCTCATGCTTTAGGGGGCATCTGTTATACAAAATTTTGTCATCGTCCATACAATCCCTCATCCCATACATTGGAAGACTATTCCCGTGACCTGTGAACAGTAAAATGTCATGAAAACACCTTGATGGCATCCTTCTGCATAAGGGAAAGAATTCTCCTAAAGAACATTTCCTCAGAAAATCACTAAAAACATATGTTTGGGCATTGGCGCGAGCAGCCAGTTCATCACTCGTGCCAACCTAGGAAATTTACACTAAGACCATGCCACCTGACGCTCTGTCCCTGTGTATTTCCCATGACAAGGACCCAAAACTCCCATGGGAGGCTCAGCAGGCTAAAGCACCTAGAAAACCTAGGGCTGAAAAGTGAAACTGAGTGAAGATGGAAAACAACCGAAGGATAAGGGCTATTCTCAGTCAAAAACAAACCCAAAGCATTCAAAAAAAGCTAAGAAAACACCCAGAGACACCAAGATGGACCAAAAACTCCAAAACAAGGAAAACCCTAGCACCTACAAAAGTTGGCGCGACTGTCTGGCTATAATCTACGCTAGACAGGGGATGGCACGAGTGATAAACTGGAAACTAGCACCAACTGGCGTGACTGTCATGTTGGAACCTACGCCAATCAAGCCAACCTTGGAAAGATGAAAATTTTGGAAGAACAGAGGTCAAATTGATCCTCTGGGGCTGAACAGGGGTCTAATACTCAGCAAAGATAATCATAAAAGCAAGCTAAGGAAGCAAAGACCAGGAAGATGACCTAAAGGATGAAAGACAAAATCACAGTGATCCACAGTGGAGTCACCAATTTTTTGGAGAGGTAAATCCCCTCTGCGGACAGAGGCGATCCCACTAGCCCTAGAGTGGGTCTAGCAACAAACAAAACACGCTACGGTATTGACTCTTAGTTACAGAAGATAAAGCTATGATGGATAGCCTACCTCAAGTCCTACGTTATTGTTGTCGAAGGAGAAGTGATGCTTCTCATTCCTAGCTTGACAGATCACAATCCTTTCACTCACCGCGTCTGGACAACTGTACACATGCAGAGAAAAATGACAACATACAACGTAATAATTCAAACATGTAATTATCAATCAGTTAGAAAATATCGAATCAAATTGCAGTACACAAATAAGAAATACAACGATAGAACCAATAATGTAGTCGAGCATATATTAAAATACGAAAGAAAGATTACAACTGAGTTTCGACGTCGCATTCTTCCTTCGGCATGGCTTCCAGCGGAGCCTGTCTCACAAATATTTTTGTGAATTTAGACAAGGCTCTCTCTCGTACGAGGTTCTCCTTAGCTCTGCTCTCAATAGTCACTCAGCTATAGTTTTCTTCCCAAATATTTAGTTAGGTTGCAAATGGGGAGGGCAGGCTTTTATAGAGGGAGAAGGAGAGGTTAGGATCCCTATAATCATGGGGGAGAGTCCTATCTCTTAGGAAGGTTCCATGAGAGGTGGAAAACCATTTCCTAAACAGGGAGATCCAGAGCCAAACAACCCAACCTCTTTTTGATGATTCATTCTAAAGTTGTTAGAATCAAACTTCTGCCTTTTATTTTATTTTTTAAATCCCAAATAGGCTTGGTATGGGAAATACATAGGGAAAGAGTGCCAGGTGGCATGGGCTTAGTGTAAATTTCCCAGGTCGGCATGAGTGATGAACTGGCTACTCGTGCCAGTGCATAAACATATGTTTTTAGTGATTTTCTGAGGAAATGTTCTTCAGGAGAATTCTTACCCTTATCTAGAAGGATGCCATCAAGGTGTTTTTAGGACATTTTACTATTCATAGGTCATAAGAATATTCCTCTAATGTATGGTATGAGGCATTTCAGGGATGGTGAAAAAATGCAGTGGAACATAATGGAGCAGCCAGCGCAACTGAAGCAGATAGAGACATAAATGGAGAAATTGGTCAATGAAAAGGAAAAAGTAGTAGAAATGGCCATTATTACTTTGGATGCTATTCCTATTGCAGTCATCCCTACATCTAAATCAGCCACTACAGGTACATCATGTGGTACAGAATAGTTGGCTAAAGACATGGAGAATATTTCCATACAAAGAGAAGAAATTAAAAATCTGGAAGCACAAATTAATACTTTGAAGGATATAAAGGTAAGATCCGATAATGCACATGAGATAAAAATACAAAGAGCCCAAAAATAGATCGAAATATTGATAAAGGTAGAGAGAAAAGCTTCCATTTGTCAAACCATTTTCCAGGCAAAGGATATCATTTGGACAAGCATGAAATATGGCCTTATATTAAAATGATATTTGAACATAAAGAACAGATTGAACAGGTAAATCATGCCATAGCGAAAGCTACCAAGGAGCTTGGAGACATGCCTCAGACAACAAATAACATCATCAGATTTCTAAATTCCAAGAAAAGGTTCAAATTGGAGGAACTTGAAGTTGAGGATAGAACATCAACAATTCTAGAAGTCAAGAAGGTGCTCAATAAGAAAATATTGGTCACATAGTTAGAGGAAAAGATCCACAACTTAGAAATTGGTGTCAGTAGATTCTTTAACAGGATCAAGCCACTGACCAAAACAGGATTACCCTCACTGTTTGTAATAAATGATAATTTTATGGCCAAGCAAGACTATGTGAAGAAGCTAAAAGACATTGCTAAGGACACAACCAAGTTTTCAAGACACAAAGGAGAAATGACTAGAAGAGATTTCCTTGAAGCCATTAGCAGTGATCTATTCATCCAGCATGAAATTTAACATATTTTTGTGTTGAGGCCTACTTTTGTTAAATTCATAGAGACAGATGAGATATATCAAAAGGTAATTAGGATCAAGATTCCAAATGGGCAACATTGGGAAAAATTGTGTGACTACCAAGAAGGGTGAAGACCAGCAAATCAGCCAAATTAGCATATCAATGTATCAGCCAAAATCAACACATCATCAAATCATTCAAATATTCCAGCACAACAACAAATAAAATCAAGCAGCAATGACCTTCTAAAGAATAGGGCCATATGTCAAATTATTTCCTTGAGTCCACTTCGTGGTCACACTAGTCAAATTTTGATTATTGTTGTAATTAATAACTGATTGCCTAGTAGGTACGGTAATCATTGTAAATTTTATTTAAATACTACATACCTTCTGAGTATCAGGGGTTGGACCCTCGATTGTAAAATTTTTCTATTGGAACATTGTATTTTTGGAGCTAGAGAATCAATAATAAAATACCTTTTGCAAGATACTTGATCTATGTTTATCTTGTGATGTCATTTCTTTGTTGTGTTTAATGTTTTCCATTGTTGTTTCTCTCAATATATCATTTAAATCTAATTGTAAAGAAGAAATCTGAAGATTAAGATTTGATGTTAGAGAACCTTTTTTCTAGTTTTTTTTACAATATAAATGTTTTTCTTCTGAAGTCTGGTTAAGAAATTCTTAATTGCTTTCTAACCACTATTGAATTCACTTTTTCTTTAATTTCATAATTCATTATTTTTTAAGATCCAGCAAATGTATTTATCTTGCCTTGTGAATGCTCTTGAAAAATTGATGCAACAACCCAACCTGTTATGACTCCATAGCCCAATCGAATTTGTTTACACAGATATTCTAATCCTACCAAAAAATCAATTAAAAAGCAACCCCTCCAATCATTATAACTAGCCTAATATCAGAATCATAGAATAAAGCTAAATCTAAAAGGGAGTTCCCTCTCTAAGTCTAGCAGGGCTAGATCCTAGGCTCCAAAGTGGTTTTGATGTTGTCCTATATAATTATTCTTGCCAATATTAAAATTATAGAACGATAACACGACCTCACAAGGCTCTCACAATTTTTAGGAGCATATTCCATTTTCACCATTGATAAGGCCTCTGAGGTACAAAAATTGATCAAAGAGAAAGATGAAAGAATACTACACTTGGAACAAGGATTAAAAAATGAAAATAAATTATTGAGCAACAGTGGCAAGCTCATCTTACAAAGCTTCACAAAAACTTTAATGATTTGAAGCTTAACATTAATATGATTTGAAAAGTAAATATGCATAGATTCAAGACCTTAAAAATAGAATAGAGAAGATCAAAAATAATCCTGAGATAGATGCATTCAAAAAGGAAGCGGGAGAGAAAAATGATCTCCTTTCTCAACGACAAGTTGTCTTCTGCTAGAAATTCGCAATAATAAATGAATTATGCGAGTCAAGTGATTCACCTGTAAATCAATTGTCTGATCTGAGGAAATATTATGATGAGATATAATAGAAAATTTCTAACTATATATCTTCGAAAGACAATGCTAAAGGGAAAGAAATTGATCTCCCTAGAACAAAATAATCACAAAAAGAAATTATTTTTAAATATTGAGACATCGAGATAAAGAATAAAAAAATGGCTATCTTCAGTGCTAGAAAAATGTCCAACAAACTCATTGAATTTGTCAATGACAGTCTGCTACAGGAAAAATTTATCCAAGAATGTCCTGAGGACACTTTGCCAGATGTGAACGTATTGGAAAAGGCATGGAAATATTTGTCTAAGAGAATATATGAAAGTATTAATAAATTATCTAAGGTTAACCTTAAATGCCATTGGAAATTCTTGGTCAACCTCATAGCCAATGGATTATGCCGAAATGTATTTTCAGTACAACCATTCACTTCCTTCCAACACTTAGCAATGCAGTTTTCATGGGAAATATGCGCATCCAGCCTACTCATCCTCCTGAATTAACATCAATGAAAAATGTATGCGAGTTACTAAAATGTATGGGAGAGAAGTCATCATATCATCCATTATCATTTTGTGACAACAAATTCTATTATTTTCCTTCGTTTTATTTTAAGGATTGTTTTTTTAAATCACCTCATTATTTTATGTCACTTTACTTTATTTTTATTTTGAAGAAATAATATAAAATCCCATTCATTGTAGTATGGAAGGGGTTCTTAATTTTTGGTAAGAGAGCTCAAATTTTTCAATATTGTAACTGTGAGTATCTTAATAGAAAATTTGAAACATCACTTTTTGTCTCATGAGTAGAGTTATCATATACTAGTTACTATTATTTGTCTTATGTTGCTTTGTTTTTATGAGATTAATTATCATTTAAATTTGTTTAACATATATTTGTTTCAATAATAATGAGGCATTATCACTATTGAAGTGCATGGTTGTAATATTTTCCATATATACATAAACAATGAGATATTTTATGTGATATGTTTTATAAAATAATTTAATAATATATTTAATTAAATTAGTTATCTTGATCTGTTTTCACTTCATATATGATTTGATGATATATATTGTCTTATTTTATATCATATCTGTGTAAAATTTACATATAAAGAGATAATTGTCTCGAGATATATATAGTTTATGTCTATTTATTTGTTTTCATTAGTTTTAATTACATTATCATCTTCACACTTCTACATCCTATCCATCCATATATTTTTAAAGAGAAACTGGTCCCATTATCCCTAATCGGAACCACCATTCCAAACGGAAAAGGAGTTGCTTTAAGTTCCTGACCGGGTGGTTTTCCTAGATGTTGAGGAAGATATTTCTAAGTGTAAAATAGGTCCTAAAGGTGGTTTTCAAATGATTTGGTTTCACCACTATCACTTGATTTTAACAAGAAAAACCATCTAGTAAGGAGAACATCTTACACCTAGATATTCTTTGGAGGATTTTTTCCATGGATGGCACTTGGTAATTATCTTTATCAGATGCCTATTTGAGGTTGCAGAAGTCTACACATAACCTTATCTCAATAGAATTTTTTCTGAATGGGTCCAAATTTGAAACTCAAGTTGAATGTCTAACTTTAAAAATGATTAGATCATCCAACAAATTTCTCAATTCCTTTTGGACCAGAGGCTCCACCGTTGGATGAAATTTCCTTAGTTTTGGAGGAAAAATGTTTTACCCCTTATTTGATGGGAATGGCATGTTGGATAATTTGGGTATCATATGCCTTCAAGTCTTCGTATTTCCATGAAAATACATCATGATTATATTTTATTCACTTCTCTTGGATTATCTCCTTCAAGAAAATTATACATTGCTTCCCAAGGAGAGCTTCCACTGTCCTTATTGCAATTAGTATCTGAGAAGATTGGAGGCATATCTGTAACTTCAGAGGTGGATCTTTGGGAAACTAATTTATTTTTATTCATAATTTCTGCTAATATTTCTTTCTCGGGTAATTTCTTGAATTCAAGCAAACAAGGAAATCAAAGTAGAGATGAAGAGAAGAGAGGAAAGGAGAAATAGAGTTTAATTACCACAAATCATAAACCTAACGCTTTTATTTGAAACATGCTTTAGAAATATATCAATCATTTCAAGTTCTAAAACCATTGAATGACGTTAATATCTCATTAAACGATTATCAAATCTTTTACATTTTTTTACCATATATGTCCATTCACGATATTTCTATCGTTAAATATTTTTTACAGACCAATTGATTAAGAATATTTTCTGGAGTTTTGGTAATAAATGATATATCACAAATAGCACATCGTAAAAGCATCTATATTATGTATGTTGACCACAAGTGTATGCGAAATATGATCTGCGCAAATTCCATATCACACTTTATAAAAGTGGGCATGAATTTCATTTGGGTTGATGCTGCAGGATGCGATAAGCGATAAAACCCAAATAATTGAGCTTTATTGGATTTTTTGATATGTTTTAACATTTTTTTTTTGTTCTATCTGGTCAGACGTCGTTGCATTTTTTTTTGAATGCTATCTGTATTGGTTTGTCTTTTAGGAAGGAGCGATGCGAATTATAGTTATAAGGGTTTCTCACCTTAACAAGAATTTTCATATAACTCGAAAAGGTCTTAGCATTATTATAATTCGCAAGTTATATATGTGTTCCAAATTTGTTAGCTTGGTAGTTTTGTGATTTACGCTAATCGGAATAAAATCAAAGTGGAAAAAAGGTTATTGGCTTTTATCTCTAAAGTTTACTTTAAGACTTGAACAAAAAAAAATAATACATCCTAAGCTCTATCTATTTTTTAAAGAGTCCCCATTTATTATTCACATTTTTAAATCATGTTAAAATAAATGGGGGGTTGTTTCATATTACAACATGATGCCATCCTTAGCGAGGAAATGTAACGGAAAAGCTTTCGTGAGACATTGACAAATGCTTTGAGTGCAATTACTAGGGGAAGACAAATGGAAAGAGAAGAGAGATTAGGATATACCTGTAAATCAAGGAAACACATATCCAAGTCCAGATCATGGGTAGTGTTTTGGAAATATAGGAAGAAAGGATACCTAAAGAAATATTATAAGTCTTGGAAGGGAAAAGAAGGAGACACACAGCAACAAAACAACCATGAAGAAAATATGACAGTTGATGTCTTACAATATTCTTTGAATATTTCTTTAGAAAATTTTATTGATGCCTAGGTGGTAGATTCAGGGGCCTAATTCCATGCCACACCTGATAAGAAACATTTTCATGACTATGTTCAAGGATATTTTGGACATGATCATCTTGGTGATGATAAACCCTGTAAAATTGTTGGAATGGGTAAATTTCTTGTAAAACAATAGAATCGAAACCAATGGTTATTAAAGGAAGTAAGGCATGTTCCAGATCTGAAGAAAAATATGATTTCAATAGGGAAGGTGGAAAGTGAAGGTTGCGTGACAACTTTTTCAAATAAAACTGGGAAGGTCACTAAAGGAGCCCTAGTAATAGCAAAAGGAGAAAAAGTTGGTACATTGTATTTTTTAACACTGGAAAATCGTATAACAGAAAATGACATTAATTAATGTCAAGCCAAGGATTTACAGGGCATGAAAACATTATGGAATCAAGAAAGTATTTAAAATATCTAAGGTTTTGAGAAAATAAAATTTGAACTAGTCTTAAAATGCTAACTGTGCACTTTATCCTTCGAGAAGAGTGCCTTCTGGGCACCTTTTGGCCCGATAAGTGTGCATTCTTGAAAGTGGAAAAATGTCGCTTTCCGAGACCACACAAAGTAAAGGATAGTTACTCCTTGCATTAAGCTACCTAAGGAGATCCACCAGCGCCTCCTTAGACATTATGTCAGCACACAAAAGAATATTTGGATCACATAATGGAATCATACCTCTCCCTTGGGTCACCATCCACTATGTACCAAGGGAGGGAAGGAGGATTTGAAATCCCCTATATAAAGCCACCAAGAAATGAAGAATGGGTGATCACATTGTTATTTTGGCCAGAATTTCTCAAGCAATACCAGTACTGTGTGACCTGGAGATGGAGATAGAGGGGAATCAATTGTTGGCCACCCAACAATCCTATTCCATCACGGCAGAGAGAGAGGGAGACTGCATCAGAGGAAGAGCTTGGGAAAAAAAAATCCTTGCATCAAGACCTAGAACCATTATCTAGGGGCTCTTTGGCAAGTGGGTAAAACTTCTTCTCCATATCAATAGCTTCTGTATATTTGTGTTTTAGTTTTTAGTTCAATTTGAGCATACATTTGCATACTTTTTCCTCTAGATTGTATGCTTTTGAGCTCCACCACTTTATGCCTATTACCAATAGTTTATAAGGGTATACCACACCCCTTAAACTGGTGTGATTTCGTACACCCGTGCGTCAAATCCACCACAACAGGATTGGCGACTCCACTAACATTTTACAAGTTTATGTGGTTGTGTCATCTCTTGCAAGAGAACTTTGTCTACGCTGGAGAGTGGAGCTGATAGTCCTTTGATCCATCTTGCAGTCCTAATCTGAAGAAGGCAACTCCTAATATTTTTACATGAAGAAATTGGTACACATTTTCTTTCTCACAGACACGCAGTGCGCGCATTCAGGGCTGACCAGTGCACAGGAAAGTGCACCTGTCAGGGCCTTTTGCACGCAATTTACAGAATGAGATTTTTCTCCCTATATTTTGCATTTTTCTATTTGTAGTGTGCTAGGCAGCCCCTAATGTATCTGTCATCACTTTTGTTGATACCCCACATCTTTTGAGAACTCACTTTTAGCTGGATTCTGTAGGCTTAGAGTTAGTTTCACTTCAAGTTGGTTTTTGAAAAAATCTTCACATAGCTTAAGTAGGGGGGAAATTAACCATTGCATTCTAAACAATTTATGTTTTGAAAATTCTAGTATTCATACTTAGATAACTAGTCCAAGTAAGTGGGCCAAGACCACGCATGCATAGCTAGTTTTATTCTTTATACTGTAGAAATTGTTTAGTTTAGTTCAATTTTTTCATTAGGAATTGCAGGACTAGGATTGAATTGTCTATTAGAGCAAGTAATCTATGCTACCTTTTCACCCTCAGGTGATCCTAGGTAAGCATATGAACACTCTATATTTACAATTCGCCAATCCCTTCGGTTAGTCACATATATTAACTAGGAAGATTTGAAAGCGTCCTAGTATCCGCGCATGTTTTCCATTTGAGCCAGGAACAATATAACATAGTTTAACTAGGGGATATTTTGTAAAGGATCACTAATATCCATATGCTAAAAATATTATCTTGTTAACCTTATTATCACACACAATCACCCACTAAGCAAAGGAAGACACCTAAAAATAACTTAACCAAACTCACTCAATTCTCCCCACAAGGGCTAAAAAAGAATTTATAGTTTAAGTTAGGATCAAGGTGGTAGGCATCCAATAAGATTCCTTTATCATAATTCATATTGAAACATAGAATTTTTGTATTTAGGGAGCTTCAAATCCACCTATCATCCCACAGCGAAGAAAACCCGAGCGTGGCAGAGACCCGATTCAGAGGGGGTTAGGCTTAGGCGCAGTGTGTGCGGTATCAGTTGGGGCTACCTGACCCGGCTGATACTCGGTACTGTTAGCTGACTACCAAGAAGCCCAAGACTTGAACGCTCATGTGGGACGGTGGTTCTTAGTGGCCAAAAAATAGGGCATCCTTTACCCTATAGGTGATGGTGCATGCAAGTGCCAGACACTCTACCCTTACCTTGGTGGATTCTCTTCGGCTGACTGGGGGCATTGCCAGCTCTTACGGGACATTGTGCTAGCACTCGCAAGAAATATTCTCAAGGCCCAGTTACGTTTGAGTGTGTAAGGATGCATAGGTCTTCTAGGATTTTGAGTATCATCCGCAAAAAAACAAAAACCATTTTTTTCTTCATTGATCACATAGATTAAGTTAAAGGGAAAATTTATTTTATTTTCACTTTGTTTTATGTATGTGGCCATAAATATTCTTTGATCATAGACTCTATCCTCTCAATTTTTTCCAAAACCAAACCTAGTTGACACCCGAACGGTCCCAATGGAACCTCGTCAATCCATGCGTCTTTTGGATCTCCCCCCATTACCGGGAGGGGTTCTAGGTCTTTCTCCATTCAAGAATCAAAGACAGAACACTTCCACTATCATTGGTTCATCCTTTATTGGAGCAACCATAGTTGGGAATCGTAGTTGGTCTCCCAACACCACACCGCACACCACTCCTCCCTCGACCCCTAGGGGGAAAAGAAGTGCATCACATTCGAGAAGCCAATTGAACATACATCAAGGTACGTCACAGACTAACCCTTGTTCTAACAAAAACTTCATGTCTTCACATGTTGCAATGGCGTCAACCTCCTAGTCACCTTTCTTAGCTTCGTTGAATCTACCTGATTTAAACAAGCTAACAAAAGACCCCATCACACACGATCTGTCATGGCCTCCCATGCCCACAAAGCTCCCTTCAGATATGAAAAAATTTGAAGGCAAGAAAGTGAAAGACCCAGGTAATCATGTAATGACCTTTCAGCTTCGGTGCTCATCGAATAATATCATTTATGATACTATTCGATTGATGCTATTTCAACGCACTCTTATGGGAGTGGCCGCGAATTGGTACATGGAGCAACCTCATGCTTCACATGGAACCTTTAGTGCCCTTGTTACCATGTTCCTCACATATTTTCAGCTACCCATTAACCATGATTCGAGAATGGAATTACTGACTCATTTTAGAAAAAACCCCACCATCCATATCTCAGGCCATCTCCATGAATGGAGGCGGCATCGAATTTTATGTAAAGCTAAACTCAACAATTGGGTCCTCTTATATTTATTCTTGAAAACTCTAACGACAAATATTTCAAAGGATGCGGTGCAACAAAACCCCACATCTGAAGAGGATGCAATTAGTAAAGCCCAAAAGCTTGAACTGATTTATACACAGTCAGGATACATTTACAACATCCTGCCTAACGCCCTGCACCTGCAAACTTATCAAGAATTTCCAAGTACGTCAAAATCTACAGACAGATTAATAGGGTCAATGACCAAGGTTACCTATGGAGCAGTAGTAAAAATCTTGCTTACGCACATAGTTCTACCCAGAACATGTCTCAACCCAAATTTCAAATTCATCATATGCCTCAAAAAAATTTGACTAATAAGGCGCAAGCGTATCACCAAGGAGGACCCTATCCTCTGGCTGAGGGGACCCAGTACGCAGAAATAAACACTGAAAAAATATCTCCCCTCCAACATCTAGGTGCAAACAAGGGACAACGTTATGCTCAATCCCCGGAACACGACCCACCTATGCAAACCAATGCACAAGTGAAATTTTTGAAGCCTTCCCAAAATCAACAACACCAGTATAACTAGGAGAACTACCCTGCTAACGTGGTTAATAAAAATTCAAAAAAAAAGACAAAAGGGAACACTGGATAGGGGGTAGTAACCAACAGTGCCCACCGCGATCCCAGACTAGAGGTAACTCCAACAAGAATCAGAACTAGGAGCCAAGCAATTCCCAACGGTGAGGAAAAAGGCCACCTCTGCGAACAAACCATTCTTGTTCAATATGTGTGGAGTACGAGCACTATACTCACCAATGTATCAATCTCCTTGAGCTAAAAAAACTTTAGAGTAACCAAGGATAAGGAGGATCTTCCCAAAAACCTGTTGTGATGCAAGAACCATTCCCAAACCAAGGGATGATAAGCACTCACCAACAAAACCCAGAAAATTCTGGGAATAACAACCATGAAATCTACATGACTGGGGAAGAGATGGTTTTCCAAACACGGAACCGCAGCTATGACACCCCACCAGACACCACAACATCAGGGGCTATTACTAGTACGTCGACTGCACCTTTGACCATTTCAAATATTCCTATAGAACCACTACCAAATATGGCAAAGGGACCTAATAGGTGAGCAGGTAACTAATCCAAAGTGGCCCATAATTATAGCATCATGGACGATTTAGCTCAATCACTCACTGCTATGTCCGCACTGGAAGTACTGAAGTCGTTCCCAAAGCAACAAAAATCCCTACTTTCTACGTTAGTGCTATCGATCCTGCTGATACATGCCTGATGGATTTTGACATAGACAAAGCCACCCCTAATATTCCTTCTATGGTCACCTTCCAGATACCAGTGTCGGTCCAGAATATCACTATTCACTGATGTGTCATAGACGAGGGTGCATCAACATGCATCATGTCAAAAAACGTTTGTCAGAAGTTGGGTTCACCCGAACTAAAACCCTCGGTCATAACGCTTCGAGCATACGATGGTCATCCCTCGACCCCCATCGGCCTCTACCAAAATGTCCCGGTCCACTTAGTCAGGAAGACGGTCCACATAGAAATCGAAGTCTTATATGCTCAATTGGATTACAATATACTCCTCGCGCGGAGTTATATGTATGCCATGTTTGCCATAGCGTCCTCTGTCTTCCGCATTATGATGTTCCCCCATGAGGATCGCATCGTTACTGTAGACCATTTGACACAAAGTGAGAAGCGCCCTCTAACCAACAAGGATGTAATTATACCCTATGTAGATGCAACCATGGATGGTCTTTCACGGTAATAATATGGCCCTGGCCAGCTCAAACCGTCGTCTGTTCTAGAGTCATTCCTAGGAGATCCTCCCATTATCCCTGAGGCATCACCCGATACCACAGGGGCCCCGGTGTACATGATGTCCACGTAAAGCACTGAGGTTAGTCACGACATAGACCCAAGTAGTAATTACACTAAGGCATTGGCCACGATAGCCTCTCTAGCCTACGCCGCCTCCCAAACACCTTTCCTCTACCCCCCAGCTGGCTTCGTCTCCAGGCAAGTTTTGGCAACACTGGTATTACCCAACATATTGTTGGCTTTCCAGGTTTGGTACCTCATTCCTCATTTCAGAGTAGGAGCCACCAATGTTACTACCACGGAATTAAAGCTCCTCAGCCCAAAGGAGCCCCCACCTACCAAAGAAACAGTCGAGACCACCCCCGCAAAGGAATTTCCCATTGTGAAAACAGTAATCATGGCCAAGAAAACCAAAAATAGAGGAAAAAATATGGTGACCCCAACCATTCAAATGGAATCACTAGTTTGCACCATATGCGACGTTATAGGCCATATTACCCATATATGTCTGGAGCTGGATGAATTAAAACCACTCCTCAGCTCCAAAACAGACATCGCAATGTCGTGTTCCCGTAAAAAGGAACCTACCACCAAAGGTAAAGGAAAAGCATTGCGTACTAATCACGCATGCACTCTTTGTGGCAACTGTGAGCACTATACCCTCCATTGTCTAGATATATCATGATATAGGTATGCCTTACATATGATCGAGCGATCCTATCAAGAGGATCCCTCCACCCATTCTATCAACGATGAGCCTCGTATCATCCTATACCTACAAGAAGAGCAAAAATAACCGAAAGGCTCCCCGCCAAACCCCCCCCCCCGTGTCAAAAGGTGTGTACTCTGTGATGAACTTGATCATTTCATCATTGACTGCCTAGCATTAGAAATTTTCCAACGATGGTACCTAGTCCATATAGTATATCGCAGTGAAATATAGGTCCCATATTCAAGCCAGATATGTGGTGACAACCACCCCATACGTCATTGTCACTATATACCACGATTCTGCATGGATTTAGCCTGTATACGATCAACCATAGTCTGCCTCTCCCACAAAGATGGCATAGACTCAGAATCCATGAATAGTATGACAACTCAAGAGGATGTGACAGATAGATCCATCCCATTGTTTCCATCTAGAAGATGACCAATCAGGGATATTCATCCCCCACCAAGCACTGACGATACGATGCACCATATGTGATTCATGTCATCATGTATTGGAACCATGACTTGAGCTGTCTACTCATCTGCCATAGGTGTCAAGTCAATTACAGCTACAAGAGTAGTTGTCCCCACAATAGCGCAGACCTAATCTATCTACACTCTGTCATCCGCATCTAGTTCCACCACATCCACAATGGAATCTTTTTCATGTCTCTCAACTAGCTCTACCTGGATTACCCCCATTCAGTATAAACCTACGTGGGAACAATCCCCCTTCAGGTCCTTGTTTCATTCAGATGAGGATATCCTAGAGGTCATGACGGAGCCAAATTACCCATGGCATGCAATGCATCACCGTTTTCTTTTTCTCCCCAAGAGAACGTTCAGTCCTAACAAGACAATTGAACCAAATATCTATGTGATCGAATCAAAATACTTCCTGCCATTAGGAAAGGTCGACTGGTTCAAAAACCCCATACCAGTGCTCGATGCATTCGAGGAAGGAAATATGTCAAATATTTTTCCTACCATCAAGGTGAATATATCCCAAAATCCGACAAAGGTCAAAGAAATATCACCAGGGGTAGCCTGTTCTCTAGAAGAAATAAACTCTTACACTAAACTGTTGCAAGAGTATAGAGATATCTTCGCATGGGACTACTCAGAAATGCCTAGATTTAGTCCTACTATCGTAGAGCACCATATTGACACTTGGCCTGACGTACGTCTAGTACGCCAGAAACAATGCCAACTGTAGCCATATAAGGTAGAATAAATCAAGTGAGAAATTGAAAATCTTCACAAAGTTGGGTTTATCTACCCCATCGCTTATCATCTTAGGTTTCCAACCCTGTTCCCGTCATGAAAAAATAGGGCACGATACGCATTTGTACCGATTTTCGAGATTTGAACAAAGCTTGTCCTAAAGACAATTGTCCCACTCCATTCATCGACTAGGTCATCAATGCATGTGCAGGACACAAGGCTCTATCCTTTATGGATGGATTCTCCAGATACAATCAAATGCAAATATGCCATATGGATCGGTACAAAACCGCGTTCACCACCCCATGGGGCACATTCGCATACAAGGTGATGCCATTTGGCCTAAAAAATGCTGGGGCCACCTTCCAAAGGGCCATGAATTATATATTTCATGACTTGGCATACCTTATCCTCGCCTACTTAGAAGACTTGACAATCCACTCTAAGAAGCACTCAGACAATCTTGAGGATCTGCAATTGGTATTCCAAAGATGTCGTCAATACAACCTACGCTTGAACCCCCTCAAGTGTGTCTTCTGCATCAATGCAGGAAGTCTCTTAGGTTTTATTTTGTCCCAGCAAAGCATTTGTGTGGACCCTCTCAAGGTCCAAGCCATCAAAGAGGTACCTCCACCTTGAACCCTCAGACAACTTCAAAGCCTGCAGGGAAAGGCCAATTTTCTGGGACGCTTCATCCAAGAATATGCCACTTGTTCTAAAGTTTTATTGTGCCTCCTTCATCGGGACATTCCCTTTAAATGGGATGACCATGCCCAAAAATCATTTGACGCACTGAAGGAGACATTGTTCAGCACCACTCATTACTCCCCTAGACTACGAAAAGTATTATATCCTATATCTATCAACTTCTGAGTCCACATTGGCCAGAGTATTGATTTAGGAAGGCCTGGATAGAAAGGAACACATAATATATTACATTATCAAAACCTTGTCAAGACCAACATTGAGATATGAACCCAAAGAAAATACTGCCCTAGCATTAACCTACATAGTCCAAAAACTTTGCCACTACATCATCTTAAAAACCACTATGGTTGTTGCAGATATTAACCCCATCAAATACCTTCTCACACACCACTTAATGAAACACAAGTACGCCTACTAGATAGTCATTCTCCAAGAATACGACTTACATTTTCACTCCCCCAAGATCAAAAAGGAACTTGCCTTAGCAGAGTTCATAACAGACCTCCCAGGAAACTCCAAGGGATCACTAGTAGACGATTCGGTACCAAATGAACATCTCTTCTTTGTAGCAACTGACGACCCTTGGTATGGAGACATTCTCCTATTATTGAAAACCCAAAAGTTCAGACCTCATCTCACACGAGACGATCATCAGGCATACGCAAAAAATCCCCTTGATATCTCCTTTTGGGAGATGTCTTATACCGGAAAAGCATCGACACCATTTTACGTCGATTCCTTACTCATGAACAAGTGGAACGAGCCCTTAATGATTGCCACAGAGGAACTTATGATTACCATCTATCAGGAATCGCCCAGAAATTCCTACAGGTAGGATATTTATGGCCCTCCCTGTTTCGTGACTGCATCACAGTAGTCAAAATATGTGAACGATGCCAACACTTTGCTCATAAGGCAAGAGCACCTCCCATTCCTCTGCACCCCTTCATAGTAGTTGGCCCCTTTTGTAAATGGGGGATTGACTTCATGAATGGAAACCCCACCTCATTGAGCAACCATAAATATATCATTGTGGCTGTCGACTATTTCACCAAGTGGGTTGAGGCCATGCCCACATACAACAACACAGCAGAAACCTTCGCCCGATTTCTGTTTAACCACGTGATCACCCAATTTGGTGTACCCAAAGAGTTAGTATCCAACCATGATAAACACTTCGAGAATTGAAGTTTTTGAGGAACTCTCTCACCACCTCGGATTCACCCACAAATTCGCTTCACCATACTACCCCCAGTCCAACAGACATGTAGAAACCATTAACAATGTACTCCAAACTATGTTACAACGCATGGTGAATAACCATAAAACCAACTAGCACCATATGCTATTTTCCACCCTGTGGGCATTCCCATAGAATGTGAAATCCCGAATTTTCATACCGCCATCGAACTCTTCAATGACACCCAACCTATAGAGTAGCGCCTAGTACAACTAGAGCTTGTCGACGAAAATTGACGACAGTCACTGCAGCATAACAAGGCCCACAAGAAAAGGGTTAAAGCGTCATTCGACTGCCACATCACCCCTCGCTCGTTCACTGAGGGAGAATTATTCCTCCACTATGATATCGCAAAAGAGGCCTTAGGGAAAAGAAAGTTTGAAACCTTGTGGAAAGGACCCTACATCATCAAACACTGCCTCCGAAAGGGGGCATACATCTTGACAAAACCGGGTGGGATTTGCCTCACTAACCTCTTCAACTACCTTTACCTCAAAAATTTCTACCCATAACGGCTCCATCGGCCCTTCCCCTAGAGTTAGAGTACACAAAAACCCACCCACTCAAAAATATTTTGACCCAAATACTTATTTAAAAAGTGCTCAAAGTATCACCATGGATCACCAAACCGAACCCTATTTCAGATTTTTTGATGGAGCATCAATATGGTCTCAAAATTTAGGAGCAACCACCTGGGTCATTTACCACCCTGAACGATCACCACTATGTGCGAATGGTGTGTGTATCGGCTCAGCAACAAACAATCAGGTGGAATATGACATCGTCATCAGACTTATGTGCGACGCCCTCCATCGGGGCGTTCGTCGTATGCATATCTACCTTGATTCCAAGTTAGTAGTATCACAAATAAACCAAAAATTTGAGACAAGAGACACACACCTATTTAGAAAATATTTTCGTGACAAAAGATTAAGCAGAAAATTTAATTACATTACATTTTCACATGTACTAAGGAATCAAAACCAAACAGCTGATGGCATAGCTAACAATATCCTAAACTAGAATGCATCTCGAATAAACCATCATACATAAAACCAATAGGCATCCATCACAACACATAAACCGAAATAGGTTATACATCATGTAGAGCCGCAAAAAATATCTCTCATATATATATAAAAAAATATGTGTATCTAAGTACAAAAATAGTGTCACTGGCCCATTGGCTAGCCCAAAGGTACAAAAGTCATCAAAAATAAGGGAAGCATCCTCATACATGATGTTGCATAAGATACTGGTGTACGCAAAAGACTTCAATCCATGTTGGACCTTGTTCAATTTCGACACCATACCATAAAAATAGAATCGAGCAAAGTCAAAGAAATGCCCAGATCTCAATCAGCGAAAAAATCCAACCTGTGGGACAGATGCTCGATGCAGAGCAAACGACCCCACCAGTCATACAATCATTGCTAGAGCACACTGCTCTGCCACATCTATCACTGATGCAATACTGATGTAGCCCTCGGTGAGAGGTGCCCCTCTGTAATGGTGCCACCAGAATATATCCAGGTTCACTCTCCCAGAGGAGAGTGGGTATCTTAAAGCCTCCCCCTGAGGCAGTAACCCAATCAGGAAGTAGATATACGTCTTAGGACGGATCACCAATTTCGTCCCCCACAACACAAACATGTTTTGCCTCCTACGCCTGTGCTCTATAATGTAACATAGCAAGCGGTCCTATGACTGCAGAAATTCATTTTCAGCAAATTTGAGAAGGACCCATGTGGCCAACTGACGATGCACCCTAGCATCAACAACTAGAGTGGTCCAGATCTCAGGCCAATCCTGCTCTCTCCACACCAACCTGTCATCAACCCAGGCACCCATAAGTACAGAGAAAAACATCAAAAATAGACCCAAAAAAAAAAAAAAAAAATTCACCTTGGCCTTTGCGCGCATGTCCCTCAAACAGGTGTGCCCTCGCTCACCTATATTCTTCACATGCATGCCTTTGTGCACAAAAATAAGGGAACAATGCGCCCTCGCGTGCCTATCCCTCAGAATTGTGCACAAAGAAGACGATATTTTTCCTAGGTCACCCACACAATCTAGGGAAAAAATCACTCAAAGGCAATACAAACCCAATTTGTACGGCTCCCGACACCATAAAACTGAAAAAATTAAAATGCAGGATGTCATGAAAGTTACCTCGACATAATATCACTAGTCCCTAGTACACGGGATGACTGCAACGGCAAGAAATGCTTTGCAAGCACCTCTGATCTCCCAAAACTCTTCAAGTACAAATGAATACGATTTTTCAATAACTTCGGAAATCCATAACAGGAGATCAGAAGTTCCATCCTGCAAATTGTAATTTGCACCATCATCAGCATGCCATGATGAACGAAAGAAGTGCCACACATTTTCTTTCCAGAAAAATAAAATTTCAATGACGGAAGGTATGCCCTCTCTCATCTTCTTCTTTTTTTCAATGATATTTGATAAAGAAGATGCTTTCACTTGAGGTGGTTGTTTTTGCAGGAAGAACCCGCAAATCATTCACAGCACCATTTACTAAAGGTTCTGGAGTAGGTATCATTCTACCTCGAGCATGATAGATTCACAGCAAAATTTTCATATCCTAACATCATTTCTCCATCAGAAATAAACCATTGGGTCCTCATATCCGACTGTGTTTATCATCACCACACCCTGTACATGATAAACGTCCACGTTGGTCAGTAGAGCCTCCCCTCCATGGTGCTCGTCACCCAAATTAAACCATATATAGATGAAAAAGTGACACCATGGCCATATCTAGTCATTCTGGGAAGCACCTCGTGCCCATCCATTTCTTCATGCATAAGGTCATTTTTACCATTCAAACTGAAACCCCCTTCCCGGACGACTAGGTTGTGCAAGAAGATAGAAAGAACACCTTCGTGCATCGCATTTGGCCCATCATACATCCACCAGCATAATCTCATCTACAACACTTTTTTATCAGCTTCATCAACCCCACACATGAGACCAACCAATGGGACCCCCACCCCCAGCAAAACATCGTCCTCACGCCTCCAGTGAGAAAACACTTTCATGTTTTGGGGTACTTGTCTCTATGTTTTGTACAAACCAAACCTCATTATTTTATTCTTTTGGTAAGTGTAAAAATACATAAAATGGTGCACTTCGCCCCTTCACCTTCATATTTCATCTTTTCTCCCATGGAAACAGTCCCTCATTCCCCTTTGTCATAGTATTACACCCACACGCACACACCATCATGACACTCATAGCCAAATTTACACACGCCCTGGATGTCCTACCGACTCCAGGGATTTTCCCTTCAGAAATAACTATGACTGTCGCCAAGCTGCTAAATTATACTCCCACCTCGGGCCAATGAATCCCCATCATCATTTTTCAGTCACCTCTCACCAACACTCATATGTTAAGCCCATCACATCTAGGTCCCCGACCCCTCAGATCGGTAACCCATGGTTTAGTTAAGGCTTCCTTTTTTTTGACCTCGAAACCTGTTTTCCAAAAAGGAAGCGGTACCTTGGATAACCCCTCCCCATGAAAAGGGGTATCCTCAAGTGGCACTGTGGGAGACATCATTGTCCACAGATGTCATCTATACTCCTGACATTTTACTACGACAAAAGCTTTCATCTCAAGATGGTATCGTACCTTACAACCACTACACTTTGATCAAGATCCATCGAATACCCATGCCTCCATAAGCATCTCTATCAAACAATGCTTACACAAAAAGGTCCCAGCACCTATGCATACATGGTGAAACTATATGCCATACCAAGTTTACGCATGCAGGTACCACGTTCCACCTATCATCAAATAAAAAATTCCCATGAGGGCATCAGCAGTCGTCGTCAACAACATCCAACATCGTTATCACAGTAGTGATGTGGACATCACATGTGTTTGTTAATTTTGTTTAACTACCCATAGCATCATGAGCATGGGACATGCTTGCTTCATTGAAATTTTGTATATATGTTGTATATTTTGTTCGCTTGCATGGGTCCCTTAGGCCATGGTCATCTCGGAAACGGTGCAGAGTGTTGTCAATTCCAATATTCATGCGGGTCTCCCTCTCTCTCTTCGCACAATACAGAAAATAAAATATAATTTATTTTGGCTATACAGTCCTTCCTAGACCTCACACATTAGGGGGAAACTATTAACACTGGAAAAGCGTATAGCAGAATATGACATTAATTAATGTCAAGCCAAAGGATTTACAGGACAAGAAAACATTATGGAACCAAGAAAGTATTTAAAATCTCTAAGGTTTTGAGAAAATCAAATTTGAACTAGTATTAAAATTTTAATTACGCGCTTTATCCTTCGAGAAGAGCGCCTTCTGCGTGCCTTTTGGCCCGATAAGCGCGCATTCCTGAAAGTGGAAAAATGTCGCTTTCGGAGACCACACAAAGCATGGAGTGTAAAAACTCTGGTAAACTTGATAAATATATATTATTAATGATGAAAGATAAGAAATGATTACAATGAGGGATCGCCTAGGCTTTAAATATAGCCTCAAGGTGTCCCTTGGCGAAGAGGCATGATCTTTGATCATGCCCTTCCACATTAATAACCTAAGATAAATAAATCTAATTAATAACTAATAAAATATACATAATATTGCCCCTCTCTTAAATATGCTTTGTCCTCAAAGCATACGTAACGATGGACAATGTTGACGAACGCCTGGTTTTCTTGAGCGGTGGGCTCTTGCTTCCCACATTTTAAAAAGATTGTGAAGCATCTTCTCGAGCTCCATCTGTTGGTGTCATGGATAGTGAAAAGATCTGATATCGACAGAGTTGGATACTGCCTTGACTTCTATTGGATGTTTGATTTTCCTATCGGAAGGCACTTTTATGGGTAGATCTTGGAATTCATGTTTCCCAACTATTCCTTGTTCTTCTGGTGATTTTTTGTGACTCCTTTTTTTGTTGACAAGTCCCATGGTGGAAATATTTAATCGATAGGGTTAATTCATTTTTTTTATAAAAGGACGTTAATCAGTAGTCGGTGGATACATTGGGGTCAAAAATATATATATTATATAGTTCAATTGATATATATATATATATATATATTATATAATTCTTATTTAATAATTATATAATATATAATTTAATTATATAATTATTAAATAAGAATTATATAATATATATATATATCAATTGAACTATATAATATATATATTTTTGACCCCAATGTATCCATCGACTACCGATTAACGTCCTTTTATAAAAAAAATGAATTAACCCTATCGATTAAATATTTCCACCATGGGACTTGTCAACCAATACGACTCTGTTAACCGTTGCGTGGACAACACCGAGTTTAATGTGGACGATCAACGGTGTGTGTGATAACTTGTATTTCGACGGAAGGTAAACAATGGCAGGTCAGCGAATAGGGGCGATAGTCGAATGTCAGGTTTGTCGAGTGGATGGTCGAGTTTATGTGATGTAGGAAGCTATGGGGGCACAGATCGGCGAATACAGGGACAGTGTAACAACGAGTGTAACAGCAAGTGCAGCGGACAGTGCAGCGGAAGAGATGACGGTTAAGGGGTGACAGCAGGAACAGAATATAGACTATGGAGTTGACGAGTGTAGCAGGGACGCGGGGGTGATAAGGGAGTGGTGGCGGCCGTCAGCAGCTGGGTGTTGTGTGAGCGGAGTGAGTGCTGGAGCGGATATTTTTATCAGCTGATACCCTATGAATTAAAATGCCACCATCGATTTGGAAATTTGAGGAACGATTCTTCAATCACAGACCCTCGGCCTACAATTAAATGTGAAGACGTAATCCACCTTGTTCGGATTTATATTATGGGAATATACCTACGCCTGGGAGGTCACACGTCCCAATTACACGTTTGATTGACAGTCTTATATATTTTTTTTTCACTGCGTTTGAACAGGAATGATCACTAACTGTGTGTGAGGTAGAGGAGGGGAAGAATGTATGGGTATGAGGAAGTTATTAGTGTGAAAGGGTAAGCGTTGAGTGTGAAGGGGGAGGGTAGTTTTGTAAAAAAATTTAAACAAATGATGCCACCAGCACTTGATAAAAAATCTGCAATCTGGAATTGCAGTTCTGGAATTCTGTAATTCCTGGGTGATCACACAGATCCCAAAAGAGCGATGGCTTTGATACCAATGGAGTTTAAAAACTCTGGTAAACTTGATAAATATATATTATTAATGATGAAAGATAAGAGATGATTACAATGAGGGATTGCCTAGGTTTTAAATATAGCCTCAAGGTGTCCCTTGGCGAAGAGGCATGATCTTTGATCATGCCCTTCCACATTAATAACCTAAGATAACTAAATCTAATTAATAACTAATAAAATATACATAACAAAGAAAAGGACAGTTACTCCTTGCATGAAGCTGCCTAAGGACAACCACCAGCACCTCCTTAGACATTATGTGAGGACACAAAGTAATATTTGGAGAACACAATGGAATCGTGCCTCTCCCTTGGGTCACCATCCACCATGTACTAAGGGAGGGAAGGAGGATTTGAAATCCCCTATATAAAGCCACCAAGAGATGAAGAATGGGTGGTCACATTGTTATGCTGGCAAAAATTTCCCAAGCAATACCAACAGTGTGTGACCCAGAGCTAGAGATAGAGGGGACTCGATTTTTGGCCACCCAAAAATCCTAGTCCATCACAATGGAGAGAGAGAAAGACTACATCAGAGGCACAGTTTGGAAAAACAACATCCTTGCATCGAGACCTAGAACCTTTGTCCAGGGGCTCTTTGGCAAGTGGGTAAAATTTCTTCTCCATATCAAACATTTAATAAGAATAGGCCTAGAGCCATCATTTGCATTATTATCATTTTGACTCTCTTAAATAGCTTCTGTATATTTTTGTTTTAGTTTTTATTTCAATTTGAGCATACATTTTCATACTTTTTCCTCTAGATTGTATGCTTTTTAGCTCCACCACTTTCTTCCTGTTACTAATAATTTATAGGGGTAGACCACACCCCTTAAACTAGTGCGATTTCATACACCCGTGCATCAAATCCACCACAACAGTATTTATGCATCGTATTTCTAATTGTGTTAATGCTTTAACCTCCACCAAAGAAGATGAAACATTATGGAATTATAGGCTCTAACACATGAGTGAGAAGGGGATGAATATTATTCACTCAAGAAACTTATTGCCAGGTTTGAAGAACATTTATTTGGATTTATGTGAGAATTTTGTTTATGGGAAACATAAGAGAGTCAGATTTCTTCAAAATTGGGAAAGAAAATAAGAGCGAAAAATTAGATCTTGTGCTTCAGATGTATGAGGACCCTCTCAGGTATCATCTCTCAATGGCTCTCTTTATTATGTTACTTTTACTAATGATGCAACTAAAAAAACTTGGATTTATTAATTCATAATAAATCAAATGTATTTGATACTTTCAAGAAATTGAAAGCTTTGGTTGAGATTGAGACAAGAAAGAAGTTGAAGTGTCTCAAATCAGACAATGGAGGTGAATATTGCATCAAAGAGTTTGATAGGTGTTTTTTAGAGCATGCAATTCACAAAGAGAATATAGTTCCAAGAACACCATAGGAAAATGGCATGTCAGAAAGGATGAACAAGAGAATCATGGAGCGAGCAAGGTGCATGAGATTTCATGCAAGACTGTCTTTACAATTTTGGGTAGATGTTGTAGATATTGTTGGTTATCTAATAAACAAAGGGCCTTCAAGTTCCTTTTATGGTGGTATTCTAGAGGAGGCATGGACATGTAAAATGGTAAACCAGTCCTTTTTAAATACTTTTGGTTGTGAGGCCTTTTTCCATATTAATAAAGAAAATAGAAAAAAGATTGAGGAAAAATTAAAGAAATGTACGTTTATTGGATATGGTGTTAACGATTTTGGTTATTTATTATATGATTATGAAAATCACAAAAGCATTAGGAGCAGAGATGTAATATTCAATGAAAAGGTCTTGTATCGAGATTAGTTGTAGGAGAAGTAACAAGAAAAAAAAACAAATAATACACAGTTCTTGATGAGATCACAAAAAATCAAAGGTTCCTAAAAATAATAATAATCAATAGACAAAATAACAACAAGCACCACAACATCAAAAATCACCTCAAACAATAGAAAGTAGTGTCAGAATATCTACCAGGATAAGTAGACACCCTGAAAAATACTCTCCTTCATTATATTATGTATTGTTGAATGATTCTGGTGAGCCCGAATATTATGAAGAAGAAATGCACGTTGAAACCAGGAAGAACTCGGAGCTAGCCATGAAAGAAGAGATGGAATCCTTAATACATAACCTGACTTAGGACTTAGTTAGGTTGCCTATAGGTAAAAAAACATTGCAGAATAAATGGGTTTATAGGTTGAAGGAAGAATATGGAGGAAAACAAATTTACAAATATATACTTGTGGTGAAGGATGAAATATGTTCTTTTGTTGTTAAAATGACTTCAATTATAAATATTTTAAGTCTTGTAGCAGTAGAATATTTGCATCTTGAACAATTTGATGTAAAGACAACCTTTCTCCATGGAGATTTGAAGGAAGAGATCTATATGAAAAAACCACAAGGATATGAGGTCAAAGGGAAAGAAATATTAGTGTGCATGTTGAAGAAGATATTGTATGGCTTAAAACAGGCTTCGAGGCAATGGTATCTAAAATTTTACAAGTTTATGTCTGAACAAGGTTATACTAGCTATCACGTGATCATTTAGTTTATCTGAAAAAGAAAAATGATGGCGGCTATGTTATATTGTTATTGTATGTAGATGACATTGTTGTTGTAGGGTATAACATGTAGGAAATAAATATGCTCAAAGGAAAATTGGAATTTTTTTTTGAAATGAAGGATTTGGGATCTGCAAAACAAATCCTTGGTATGAGAATAGCTAGAGACAAGAAAAATTGCAAATTAACACTATCTCAGAATGAGTACAAACAAAAGGTGTTGAAAAGATTTAATATGTAGAATGCAAAACTAGTTAGTATACCTTTGGCTAGCCATTTAAAACTTAGTAAGGAGATGTTCTGCAAGACCTAAGAAGAAATGGATTATATGTCTAAAGTTACACATGCATCAGCAATTGGAAGCTTAATGTATGCAATAGTCTGCATAAGGCCTAATATTTCACATGCAGTGGGAGTTGTAAGCAGGTACATGAACAATCCATGAAATGAAAATTGGATGGGAGTGAAATGGATTCTCAGATATTTGAGAGGTTCCACAAATAGAACATTATGTTTTAGTGGTTCAAACATTACTCTAGTTGGATATGTTGATACAGATATGGAAGGTGATAGATATAACATGAGGATCACTACAGGGTATGTATTTACCGTGGTAGAGATAATAGAATCAGATTATGTTTTTGTTACAGAGGCTAGTAAAGAAATGATTTTGTTACAAAGGTTTATGGATGAATTGGGTAAGAATCAGGAGATGGGAAGGTTATACAGTGACAGCTAGAGTGCCATTCATCTTGCAAAGAACTCAACATTTCATTCCAGGACTAAAAAAATAGAACTCAAGTACCATTTCATACGGTCACTGTTGGAATATGGATATTTGATGCTAGAAAAGATACACACTGGCCAGAATCCTGCAAATATGTTAACAAAAGTTGTAACCAGGGAGAAAATAAGATTCTGCTCAGTTTCAATTGATCTTCAAGTATGATGATGAAGATGAGAAACAACCAAGTCCAAAGTGGATTCATTATCCAGGAAATGAAGTAGCAGTGGAGTTTCTACAATTAGTCTCCAAGTGGGATATTGTTGGGTGTGGAGCTTGATTATCTTCTTTATTTAGATGTATCACATCATTAGACACCTATTCTTAACATGGCGACAACGTTTCCCATTGTTTGATCATTGTCATGGGGTTCTAATGTGGGCGGTGAAGACCTTTTTGAGCCCCTCCGTGTGTCGAGAAATGCCCCCTAAGCTAAAAACATATGCAAAATGACTTGTAAAATATTGTAATTTCATAGTCAATCTAGGCCATTCATTAGGCAGATGATCTGATGGTAGAAGTTATGTTTAATTTAGTTTTTTTAGCCCTAGAAGGAAACCTCTCTATTGTATGAATTTATTGTATTGTTTCTGTGTATGGTGTGTATAATCTAAGCGAGGGGGACTGTGTGAGAGAGTAAATGCTATTACATCAGATCTGCTATAGGTTGTGTATCTTCATTTTGCTGGATAATAGAAATTAAGGATTGGTTGTTTCCATGGACGTAACCCAAGTTGGTTGAACCACATATATCTGTATCTCTATTGTTTTATATGTTATTTATGTGTTTGTGTTTCCGCATGTTTTATGTGTTCCATTTCTCTATAATATATAATATTCTAACACCTAGTGCATTAAACCCTGAATTGTTAGAGCCACACAAGGTGACTGATAACAACATATCAAGAGCTATTAATTTCTAGATCGGAAATATTCTTGGGGGATTGGTTAATGAGTTTTCCATAAACACATCTATATCTTACAATGAAGCTGAAAAAAGATTTTTCAAGGGTCCACAAGGTAACTATATAAATTCTCTGAAGTTGTGGATTAAAATGATTTTATGTGAAAAGGGTGTACTATGAATGCAATCATATTAATGTTGGGAAGGATCAAGTATGGTTCTACACAAAGTGGAAAGAGATATAGATTATATCATGAAAATTTCATTGAGACTGATTACAGCTCATTTTTGAGTGAATCTAAAAGTGAAGAAGAAAGGAGTAACAAAGCAACCCCTAGAGTGCATCACAGTTAGGAATTGAGAATAATCAGTGCATCTCTAGGATTCTTGATCTTGCTACTCCCCTCACTCCCCATCACCCTCCCTATAATTTCCCTCCATCTCCACCTCCACCAGGAAACATGGCTAATGATATCAAGCTATATGTTTTTAGAGGATTCAAATAAGATGATCCTGAGAAATTTTAGGTTGTAGCTAAAGTAGTACGGAAAACAAGACATTTCACTCCTTAAGATATAAATAAGGTGCATATTTTTACTTTGTTGTAGGAGAAAGTGTTGACATGGTATATAAAATATTATATGACAAATAAAGGTGCTTCAATGGATGATACAAAGAAATCACTAACTACAAAATTTTAAAAGCCAAAATCCCAGTCGTAGTGTATCACTAAACTAAAGGAGATTAAGAAACTCGTAAGTAAGTCTGTTAGGGAATTAGATCAAAGGTTAAATATGTTAATGGGACAAGTAAGCTTTAAATTCCCTAAATAACAACATAAGAATTGTTTTATAACTGCGATATTGCCACATATCAGGCTTCCTTTGACACAACAGAAGATATAAACATCAGATGAAGCCTTGGAAATTGCGATGAAATTGGAAGCTTCGTCGGTCACAGATACACATGTAGGAGTATAATAGATTCAAATCCAACAAGAAGAAATGCAGTTGGAGCTGCAATATGTGAAGAATGGTAAGTAATTCAGGTCAAAAATTCGATCAGAAGTATGGTGCATAAAGTGTAAGGTAGAAGGCCATTATAAAGATCAATGCCCCGTGTTCAGAGAATACATCAACAATGGAACACCTAATCCATTGAACCCAAGATCAAATGAATGGTGTGACATATTTAATATTGCAGGAAAAAATAGCACGGAGGAGTGCTAATTGTTGCATAAGTACATATAAACCCCAAAGTAGTTCTTTTGTAACTTCTGTCAATCAGTGGGGCATGATGAGAAGAATTGTCCCAATTATGATTTGATGAGGGAGAAGACTACATGTGATTATATAATTCATGCTAAGGGATGAACACATGAGGACAAAGGTGAACATATAGGTCAAGGAGGATTCCAAGAATGAGGACGAGGCACTAGTTGAGGATGTTCCCAACACATATGTTATAACTGTAGTGAAGACAAACCTTGTGCGAGGGATTTTTAGAATCCTACCTCCACTTGTAAGTATTGTAAGGATTTTTATCATGTGATAGAAGAATGTTTGGTCCTTATGAAAAATATGCAGGAGAAAAGGAAGTAGTAGACCATGCAGAATTTGCATATGATGACCTCCAAACCAAGGGAATATGACCCTGCATCAACATAGTAACGAGAAGTGGCACAATGATTGGAGATGATAAATATGAAGGGAAGAAGTCAAAATAAGATACATAGGTTAAGAAGATCATAGAAAAGGCCCCTGGATTCAACATGTCGATAGAAAAGGAGAAATTTTTGGATGCTGGAGATTCCATGTCTAAAATGCAGCGTTTACAGAAGTTAATACCGAAAATGGATAGCACTAGGGTAATTATTACGATGAACGAATTTGATCCAGCCATATTAAAATAATTTTTGTGTACCTAGATGAAGCTATTGACAGATCAAAAGGTTGTTGAAGGACTCTAGAAGTTGATAGACTCCTGTGCTAGAAAAGAAGAATCGTGCAGTGACCCACACATAGTAAATAAGTTGCATGGACATAAGAAGAGGACATACATGGAGATGAGACTAATTGCGTAGATCGAGTACTATGATATGGATCAATTAATATTTGAGTTAGGGTTTGATACCAATATATTGCATAAGTGAACTTGGGAGTGGATGGGAAAACCATAGTTGCAATGGTCGTTGATCCAGTTGAGAATGGCCAACCAGTAGAAGATCATCCCTATGGAAGGTTACCTGGTGTTATAGTAGATATTTAAGGAGTGCACACTATTACATATTTTGAAGTACCTGAATTTTCATATGAGAGAAATCCATATTCGGTGATTCTTAGATTGGATTGGGATTTTGATACTGATGCAATAATCAATTTGAAGAAGAGAAAGGTGGTGTTTGAACAAGGTGATTTGAGGGTCGTTGTTCCTCTCAACCCATTAGAAGGAGTGCGTTATACAAAGACTGTCCAATTTGAGTAATGCGACATAGAGATTTAAAACATATATAAGATCACAGTTAAGGAGGAATATTTGATCAATCCCACAACAGATGAAAGGATAAGCTGGGAACAAAGCAATTCCTTTATTTTAGACTCTGATGAAGGACTAGAGAATCAGTAGAAAAATTTGCATGAAGTCTCTATAAGATTATGTAACAGAATCACAAGATCAATTTGCTGATAACTTTAGAGGTATGTAATTTTTCTTACTATGATGGGATAGGAGATGTTGTTACACAACAAATTTTCATTATCCATGTGCTCCCTATTTATGAATCCTGGAGGAACTTTAACAGTGACCCCTGTGTCTATTTTCCATCATGAAAATGTTCCATCACATCCCTTACAGTATACTGTAAAAATCTATGTTGACCATTCCTGAAGAAACTCCTTAAAAACATGTCAATTTGGAGCGGCACACCCTTTGTTTGTCTCACTCGCATTGATGCCTCATTTTTAGTCTAGATCAACGTTGATTGAAGCTAGAATGGAGATCATACCTGTGTCAATCCACTTCTGGAAGGTTTTTAAAAATGGAAACAAAGCTTCCAGATCTGGAAGCTTTGTGGGCGGAGAGCTAGTTGTTTTTTCATGAGGATAGGGCTGAGCTTCTCCCTTTGGGCTTCTTGTCCTACAAATGAGGAACCATGTAAGGATATAAACCATTTACCCACCTTAAGTGGATCCATTTTCCCTCTCCCCTCACTATAAAATGGGATTCCTCCCATAGCTCTGCTATTCATAACATATATATAATAAAAACAAAGAGATAATTGTTGCTTGTAATATCCCAAAATTGGGACTGCACATCCAGCCTGCTCAAATAACGCACTTCTGAGAATTTAGTTCACTGAAATGATTTGTAGCTCTTGGATCCCTTATATCAGCTAATCTAAGATCTAAATCCAAAAGGAGAGAAAAAAAAGGTCAAACTAGGTGGGTTAAACAGATCTCCCACAACCTATTCTAGTTCAAAAAAAACCCAAAGAGAGGGGTTGCAGCTATATGCAATGGACTGCTTCAGAAATAACACATATCCACTTAAGAAAATAAATAAGCTAATATGGGGGCTCAAATATCAGTTATATAACAGCAAATCAGATTTACATTACAACCCATACATTGTACAAGAGAGAGAGAATGGAAATATACAGGAGAAATCCTAAAAAATGAGGTGCTACAACCATAAGAAAAGACTACATAAACATGACAGCGTTATTTATTGGAGCTGAAGTAGCAGATTATTAATACTTAGATCTGTGTACAATAAAATCTCATATATACATTCCCCTTGGGGTTTTGTGCAAAACATGAAGCACAGAGAGTAGATCTGAGATCTAAAGTTGCAGATCTGCAGAATTATTTAGAAATTTCTGAATCATATAATAGGATAGCAGATCATATCTGAAACAAACATGGATTGTATGGCCAATCCATGGATCACCATAGTGATAGGAAGAATCCTAACACCGGAGATCTCTCCTCCAAAATGCATACAAAACACCCTGCAACTTCTCCTTTGCAAATAACGCAGTCCAGGGAGAGAAAATGTGTTGTAGAATTTGAGAATGATTTGGCCTAAGCCTCCTTTCCCATTTATTCATCCATCTAGATTTAAAAATAAAAATTAATATTCCTATTATTTGTAAGCTAATTTAGGAATATTATAGTCTCCCCCTCCCAAATGTTGCTTGTCCTCAAGCAACTGCAAGAGTGCTGCAAAATCTCCCCTTATTCTCTTGTGGCCTCCTCATCCGATAGTCTCCACCATTGCTTCAGAATTTTTGCAAGATTTATGTCTCCCAATGATCCCTTCCCAATATGAAATTTGGCCCTTGGTAAATAAACCCAATGGCTCTCATCATGAAAGAAGGGACTTTTTTTATGGAAACCTCCTTGTTGATCCATAGCCCCTCCAAGATAGAATTGATGACAATCATGGGGAATTCCATTATTCATGAAAGACTCCCATCTCCATGCTATCATCCAAATGAAGTGGATCACCTCCTAGCTTGGAAATCCATAGAAAAACTCCTCCCCAATACATGTGAGAGGCATGTACCCAACAACCATATGGCTCACTCTACAAAGAGACAAGTGATCTCCCAAGGGGACCATACAATATCTCATGCTCCCAATGAAGCATGTAGTGCAAAAAGAATGGGGAAATACTTCCCCCAAGGACACATCCCACCAATGTGCCTCCCATACAACCATGTTCCCAAGAGTAAGAACATTTGTAGCACATGGAATCATAATTAGAAGCATGCTAGCTACCATGTATGATAAAGGATAAGGAAGATGTTCCCTCATGTGCAACCAGTGTATTTTTACCCTCAGCTACCATAGAATAGGATATGACAAGTGCCTCCCCCAACACTTGTTTGTTGCCCCATCCCTCTTGAATAATTGATGAAGGTACATCATAGTTGGTGTAAAATAATCACACCATGAAGGATAAAATATCTTCCCAAGATCCTCCACGGAATGACCTGCATTAACATAGTTCATGGCCTTGAGTGGTCCATGAAACCCATCATAAATAGTGCCCCCTCTTGGAGCAATGTTTTGCAAATGAGTTGTAGAAAAATATAAGAATATAGGAGATACATCATAGTATTTAGAAAGACAAGCTCCCCTATATGCTTGTTTTACATCAGTGAGGTAACTCATGGATGAGTTCCCTTTCACACTCAATGAGTAAGGGGGTGTGAATGATGGCTCTTCCCAAGAGCTATGCCCCTCCTCATCTAGTAAGCAATCCATGCACATATTCATATGAGAATGCACCTCTTCCTTGAAACCTTACCATATGAATCCACTTAAGATGGTATGATATACTCTAATGAAACCAGTGGGTTTGGAAAGCAGGATCTCATAGGTTGCATTTAGTAGTCTCTCCTTGAGCTCAGAGTCTCTAACCAAATAGATAAGATTATAAAAATATATGACTCCATAAACTACCTTAAACCTCCCATCCATTACCTTCCCATCAAGAATCCCACATGTGAAAAGGTCCTTGGATTATTCCATCATGAGTTGGGAATCCCAGTAATGGTCCAGGCTTCTAAAGAATGACAGCGTTGTAGTGGTCTGGAATGTTTCCCCTGTCATTTCATGGCTCCCCTATTTGACATTGTTGATGTCAAAATCACATGTTGGAGCATCATAATCTCCCCTTTGCTTCCTCATTTGTAGTTGATCTTGCTCAAGACAATATTTAAGCAGATGGAAATCAACTTCCCCTCAGAAAGTCCTTGTCTTCCAATACTTCCTCATTTTGGCCCATGCATGCAAGAGGGTTAGCATCCCCTTGCCATGTTCAGAAATATTCTTTGTGAATGAATATATCATGTGCTGCCCCAAAGTTATGGATTTTCCATGTATTCCCATGCCCATGCCATCATAGACTTCTTATCTCTCCTCTCTCAGCGCAGATAACTAAGTGGGAGGTAGCAATGCCCCTTTCAGGAAATTTCTCACCTCTCTTCTGAATTCATGAGATATTCTCTGCATTGTGCTAGATTCTCCCAAGGCTCCCTCCTTAGCCAAGTATGAAAATGTTGGCCATATTTGAGTAAACCCTTTAGTTTCCCTCCAATCAAGAGGTGCTTGAGGTGCTTTTGTTGTGATTGCGTTATTATATCCTGCCTTCGCTTCCTCCTCTTCAATAGTTGCAGCTGCCCCATCATCAATAAGAGATTCTAGCTATTGGTCTTCTATTAAAGGAGGAACCTTCTTGCTTCCCTTTTGAGAATAAAGCCCTTCTTCAAATGGAGATCTTTCCCTTGGCAAGGTATCAAACAAGCTCACACCCTCTTCCATGGTCTTCAAAAATGGAGTCGGATCTATAGATCCTTCCAACTCATGCAAAATATTTGTTTGATATGGTTTGATAGTCTCAGTTGGAGATGTCACACATGAAGTCTCATCAAACCTCTCTATTAATCTTGCAATAAACCTTAAATAAGTAGGTGTATTTGCATTCCTTAAGGAAAAAGACTCAAACAACCACCATGCATATGCTTTACGTTCAAAATGTAGCACTGCTATTCTGATGGCTTCATTTTCTGAAACTTGATGTCGCTACACAAAGTTTCTTAGCTCCTCCACCCAAACCCTAACTGGACAATTAGGTGATCCATCAAAAGTAGATAAAAATAATATACTCCCACTAGGCTACTCTTACTTTGTGCTTCTATCCTCCTTGATCCTATATAACCCTTGGAAGTTCAATTTATGTCTGAACTCCTTAGATTGGGCTTCATACTCCCGCAGATACTCTCCAAGAGTCTCCTCCTTGGGCACACACCCTTTCTTCCTCTTCATGAAGAATTCATTGATAGAACGTTGAAGATTTGATGATATGGATGATTTCACATATCCATGAGATGAGGATTTAGAATTATCCTCATGCATAGATCTTGTATATTTGGTTGAGAGATTTTCCTGCTCCCGAAACTCTCTAGGAGTTCCACTGCTCCTTCTCTCTTCTTCTTGTCTAACCTCCTCAGAGAGTTTCTTACTAGATCTAAAAATTGATGAGATTAATCTCATTCTATTCATCATTTTGACCTTTCTCTTTGATTTATATCACTTTGGCTTGAATCCCATAGGCTAAGCCAAAGATCTTTCTCTAATACCACTGTAATATCCCAAAATTGGGACTGCACATCCAGCTTGCTCAAATAACGCACTTCTAAGAATTTAGCGCATTGAAATGAGTTTTCAGCTCCTATATCCCTTATATCAACTCATCTAAGATATATATCCAAAAGGAGAGAAAAAAAAAATCAAACTAGGTGGGTTAAACAAATCTCCCACAACCTAGTCTAGCTGAAAAACACCCAAAGAGAGGGGCTATAGCTATATGCAATGGACTGCTTCATAAATAACGCAGACCCACTGAAGTAAAGCAATAATATGATATGGGGGCTCAGAGATAAGTTATTTAACATCAAATCATATTTAAATTACAACCCATAAATTGTACAAGAGAGGGAATGGAAATATACAGGAGAAATCCTAAAAAATGAGGTGCTACAACCATAAGAAAAGATTGCATAAACATGATAGTGTTATTTATTGGGGTTGAAGTAGAATTTTATTAATACTCAAATCTAGAGAAGATATTTACATTAAAGGATATATCTAATTCATATATATGTACAATAAAATCTCATCTATACATTCCCCTTGGGGTTTTGTGCAAAACATGAAGAACAAAGAGTAGATCTGAGATCTAAAGTTGTAGATCTGTAGAATTATTCATAAATTTTTGAATCATATAATAGGACAGCAGATAAGATATGAAACAAACATGGATTGGATGGCCAATCCATGGATCACCACAGTGAGAGGAAGAATCCTAACACCGGAGATCTCTCCTCCAAAATGTAGACAAAACACCCTACAACTTCTCCTTTGCAAATAACGCAGTCCAGGGAGATAAACTGCGCTATAAACTTTGAGAATGATTTGGCCTGATGCCAAGGTATAGATATGAAGCTCAATTAGCTAATGCACTCTTCCAGGAGGTTAAAAGACACACTCACTGAGAAGAGACACTAGTATAGTCTAGATCTGAACAAATCTAGTGTCTTCCACTACTGCAACTCACAAGGACAACCCCACCCTCAACAGGATCAGTGATGTAGGTGTAAGGTGAAGCTTGGTCCAAGCTTGATAGTGGAAAATATAGCACAAGTCTCCTCCAAGAGTTTCTCAAGGAAGCAGGTGGGATTCCTAAACAGGAAGACCCAATAAGGGATGTCTTCACCTTCAGAAAATGATAATCTTCAACAACCCTCTCTTGCTGCTCTCCTCCTCCTTTTATAATATTGGAGTATTTTCAAAACCCTAAACCACTTCATTAGTTTAGCCTCTTTCACATGTAAAGTATTCTTCTATAATTGTGCTATCCCTCAAAGAGTTTCAATGCATCTAGACTACGTTGTAGATATGGTCATGGTTGACTTGGTCAAGTGATCAACCTCTTTCACACTCAAGGTGTCTTCATTTTAACTAGCTGGCTTGATTTTCATTCACATTGAGCTGTCTTTATTTAGGATCCACTCTTTGAGAATAAATGTTGTTGACTTGATCAAACTTGACCTTGTCCACATAATTTAGACATTGTTCACACATGTGGATTATTGATCTGGTTATTTCATGATCCCTTTTCACATTAGGAGGGATTTTTATTCATACTTGAGAAATTTATGAGCCTTCTTGCCCATTTATTCATCCATATAGATTTCAAAAGAAAAATTAATATTCCTATTAGCTATAAGCTAATTTAGGAATATTACATTGCTATAGGTGTTGAAGGAGAGTTGAGACCTTTGGCCTTTTCGTATCAAGTTGAAACGAGTTATTTTGTGACGTGCCTAGATCTGGACCCATTGAAGGAGAGCTATGACATCAAGGCACGGGTTGTATACCCTTCCCTCTATATTAATATGATACAACTGAATTTTTCTTTCCACTCTTGTCTATAATGTATTACTTGATTTCTAGTACTCCTTGATGAACTAGATAGATTTTTTATGCGAAATACATGTTATGATTTCACGTTTTGTGTTGTTTGATCTCTTGTATAGGTAACTAAGTGCTAGTGACAGCGAGGATCTGACTACGAAGTGAAAATGATCAAAGGATTCGAGTGAGGAATAACATCGGATCGAGGTAGGTCATATATATATGATTTTTTTCCATTTGAAATCTAGGAATGTAGGCATTAGATTGTTCCCTTTTGTTACTAGACCCATCCTACGGCTAAATGGATTGTCTCTGCCACAGATAGGATTTTCCTGCATAACAATTTGGTGAATCTACTGGGGAGTGCTTGCCTTTAGTAACCTATTTTCAGTCGTTGATTTTTCATTTTTTCATCGTTATTTTATCGAGTGTCCATATCCTTTTATTTGTAGCTTCTATAACTGCTTACAGACATTCATCTCTCTGTTGAAATGATAAGACTGGTGTCAGTTCAATAAACACTTTGATTTTTAATTATTCTCCTCGATCGGTGTTGGTATTGCTCTGACAGTCACACCAATCAATTCTGAATGCATTTACACAATTGTGTTTTTCCTCTTCGAGCCTGGGTTGCAGCCTCTCGACTGCATTGATTTTTGTGTATGTATTTTTAGAGTTTCTTCCTATTTGTCTTCCAGTGTATCTTATCCTTCTGAGTTTTCTTCTCTACTTAAATAAATATTGTTCTTCTTTCTTCAGTGAAAACTTTGACTCAATTTCTCCATCTTTGGTCTTAACTATTTCAAAGCAAGTGCATCCTTATTGTCCTAGGGTTTCTAGGTGTTTTCGAGCCATCAGAATGGTTTCATTCTTTGTTGATTTCCAAAATTGTTATTGAGTCAAATATTGTCATATATTTCAAGATTTTTTCTCGATTTAGTTTTTTTTTTTTCAGTTGATTCTCACGATTATAACTTTCAAGTGTTAACATTGAGTGCATTTGAGTCTCTTTTCACCAACAATAATAGAACAAAATTGGTTGCTTTCAACTAAAGTTTTTATTTGAGTGTTGTTGAGTGTTAAAATGAAGAGTGTATTGTTTTGAGGAAGTGATTTCGGGTCTCTCTTTGATTTTCAAATCTCTGTCCCTTGTAGCGTTTTGAGATATTTTATTATTACTCAAAGCGAGTGATTGCTTTTGATTTTCAATTCACATTTTGTATTGTGATTATAGAAAAAATACAAAAATATTTTTGTTTCGTTTTTTATTTAAGAACAAAAAGTTTCATTTCGATTCACTTCTAGTGCGTTTAGTGAAAGAAAATAAATTGAAAAGATTTTTCTTTCGCTTTAGGATTGTGCACTTGAAGGAAAAATTGAATTTCATGCCATTCATTTATCTTCATTTTTGTGTTGATTGTATGAATTCCTTCTCCCCAATTAATGTAGTCTTCATCAAAATGAATGATTGCTTCTCTCATTTAGCTACATCTTAGGGGTTCAGGTGACAAAGGTAGGATTTTTAAACCAAGACATAATTTAAGATCAACTTTAAACGAACCTCAATTAACCTAAGGATAATTTTAAACCTAATGCAAAAAATTTATAGGTCTAGGCTAGAGACATGTTTCGACGTCTTTAAGCATAGGAACTGTCGCTAACGGTATGTGTTACAATTCGGGGCTGATATCCCATCCCACATATGGAAGTATATTGATGCATGATGGTATATTTTGGATGCTCTCATCGAACAGTTATGCTTCAGAAAAAACTACTACAGACTTGGACTCCCATGTACCATTGAGTATATTTTGGGAGACACCACTAGGTTGCAAACCCGCTATAAGTAACTAAGTCTGCCACCTTGTAAACGTGATACACCGAATAAAAAATTCGGGGAGATTGGATGTCGTATGTTAAGTCCTTGGTAAATTTATTTGCTAATGTGTATATTTTAGTTCACAAATAATTGGTGAACCCTCTTGCCTATTTTATCCCCTTTTTTATTCTTTTTTGTGTTTAATTTCTGAAATTTAATGGCCACGATAAAATTTTACCCATGCTGGTCCCCTTAGATGATCTTAGGTTGATATTAATAGCAATGAATGCTAATTTTATCAACCAAGGAATCCCCTCAGATGGGAATCCTGGTTTGTTTCCTTCTTTCGAAAACGTTGGTGCTCCGTATATGGCAATTTTGTCCCTCCCGGGATTAACCATTGGTTTGCCGGTTTCGAATGTAAAAATAATTTCTAAACCGAGTTATCCTCCGCCTGAACCATGCCAAACCAATTTTGATATTAAGGTTGAACCCTAGCCTTCTTCACCTATTTCTCCACCTTTTTCTTCATCTTCGCCTAGTGAAAGTCTGGATTCTAGTACCCAGGTGGCTAAGAAGAAGAATACAAAGTCAAAGAAGAAGAAGAAAAATAAGAAATGGGGAAAACAAACAACCATCGCTACCCATGCGATTGGTACTGGAAAACACCCCACTCCATCCCGTAGATTCAAATTCCCTTGCAATCTATGTGAAGGTGACCACGTTCTTCATGACTGTCTTGGAATTCTCAAGGTGTTAAAAGTGTGGTTTGTTGGTCCAATTCATACTTTTTCATCAACCTCTAGATGCCATGTTGATGATGAACCTTTAGCTAATGATAACAATACTCATAAGAAGCAGGGTAAGATCAAATTTTCCTGTAGGTTATGTGAAGGGAACCATCCCATTCACCTTTGTCCTTGTCTGGATGAAGCCTACAAAGTGTTGTATACCATTTCAACTTCTAAATCATGTCTTCCCATTGGTTATCAGAATTTTTCTTTGAGTCCTATGCTAGTTGATCAAGTAATTGATTGGGAGTAATCTCCGGTAAATTCTGCTCTCTCCGAAAGTCAGTCTCATGAGTTTGTTTCTGACCAATCACTAGTTGAGAAAAAGGTCGACTTGATTCCACCCACAGTTCATCTGATCTTTTCCATAGAGAGTGGATCTCATCCCACTCAGGTTCTTTTTGTTTCCTTTCATCCCCCAGGACCGAAGCGAGATCCTCCCATCCCCATGAACCAAGAGGGTGATCCTCTGACTCCCATCGTCGCACTCCAAGAAAGTGATCCTCCTTCTCTCATTCCAAAATTCTAGGAGGATCATATTTCTTCTCCCGTAACGCAAGGGGATAGTCCTATTATTCCTATGGCACCCCGTCCATGTATTTTGGTCACTTCCTTTGATTGCAGTCGATTCACAAGATACCATCTTCCTCCTTACATGCCAAGATACCATCGTCCATGTATGGCTTGCAATATAGCCATACCAAGCATGATTATATGTGAAGGAACATCTATTAGTATTATATCCTCAACTACCTTGCAAGATTTCAATTCTTTGTAGCTTGTTCCTCTTACTCAGAATATGTTGGCTTTTAACAGAGGAACTAGTCAACCGTTTGGAATCCTTATGAAGCTACCACTTTACGAGGAAATATTGTCTATATAGACATGATGGTTGTCCAAGGCCCTTTGGATTTTAACTTATTCCTAGGGCATGACTATACTTATGTCATGGTAGTGCTTGTCTCTTCCTTCTTTCGTGTGATATGTTTTCTACATGAAGGTTGGATCGTGACCATTGATCAACTTTCATTCGTTGGACCTAATGTGACATCTAGTCTACAATTTTCCATTCCTGGTCCTTACTTTTCATTGGTGTATTCCCCACCACAGGTTAATTATGTGGCCATTTGTTCATTTCCTGCATCCATTGAAAGTGTCGTCATGTACTGTGTACTGGGGGCGCTAGATCTTGGTTACCAAAATGTTTTTCTCACATTATATGAGAACCTCTTGGAAGCCATGAATTCTTATATGTCTTGATTAGGTCTTCAGAGCATAGTTCACTTTCTTGTGTCACGCTCCTTAAAAAATGAAATAAGCTCTTCAGAGCAAATTTCCTTTCTTGTGTCAAGATCTTTAAACAATAAAACAAGGTGTCACGAGGATAGTTATTTTATGATGTCAACCTCATTAAAAAATGAATTCAGTCTTAGAGGATAGTTCTTTTATTGTGTCAACCTCGTTAAAAATGAAACAATTTACCCTTCAATTCGTGTATTTCACTTAATCTTGTAACTGAACCTTCACTCCATCCATATTGTTAGTAACCAATAGTTTACTTGGGTGAATGAAATGAAGCTTGGGGGGCATGTACCTCAAATTGAGTCACCATGTTAGGGGCATGCAAAAAAATTTCAAGCATAGTTTATCTTTGTTTCAAGCTTGTGTAAAAGTGAAGCCAATTCCAAACATAGTTTTCCATGTTTTCAAGCTTGTGTAAAAATGAAACCATTCACATTTTTCCTCTCGTGATTGCCCTTTTATCAGCCTATTTTTCCAGATGAACCTTGGTTTTCTCATTCCATTGTAACCATTTTCTTGGCCGATCATACACCTTCACTTGGTTTCTTTACCCATTACCGAGGAATCATTGCAATGAATGGTATTATTAGCTAGCCTCCTAACCTTTACTTGTTCTGAGAAGTTCCACCATAACTGGAACCAGTTGCTATCCTTTATACCACTCGTTCCTCCAGGAGGAGTCAAATTTTAGCTCTTTTATGACTCTTGAAAAATGAAAACATTGCCGAGTTTTTTTCATTTTGAACTCGTTAAAGTGCATGAAATATAATTTACCAAATACATGTTTACCCCCTTTTCGGCCTGAGATAAATTATTTACAAAAATGGAATACCTTAGTCAATCGCAGCTAAGAGATTCTATCCGGATTTACTTTCTACCTTTTTGGATTTGAGGGACTATTTACGAAAATGGCCATTTGTAGTTTTCTTTCCTACTCTTTTCAAACTCTATAAACATGAAAAGGAACCGAGTTTCACCTTTTTTGGACTCGTTAAAATTTAATGGCATTGGACCCGTCACCATGAAGACACCAAGTTCCTCCTTCCTAGGGGTCATAAAATGTACTAGGATGGATTTATCCGAAAGAAAAAATTATATGATAAGAATATGCTATCCCCTTAAAGCCCGTATTAAAAAATAATTGGGGTACTTGCTAGAAATAGCGGGGAAAAATGAAATTATTTATCAGTTTTGTCAGTAGTATGTCGCTCTTGAACATGACACATCCTTTGTTTCATGTTAGGTTGGGGATATCCTACATTCGTCACTTTTTGTCCATGGGTTTGGGAAATCTATTTTCCTATCATTTAATTAAAAATTTCATCAACATGACCTCCGATTCCATTTGAGTTATATACTGCCAAACTTATAAGTCGTGTCGCCGATATGTTCAAGAGAAGTTCCCTCTATGTATTTTCATTGCCTAGTTCTTTTTCCACAACCATCATCATCTTATTGCCTTTGTCTTGTGTCGATGATGTGGGACACATTATGGCCCTCCTTTAGTGGATCGCTTCCTGTCAACTTCAACTCATTATCTGGGAAGTAGATCTTGGATCCCTTTTCAATACCTTAGAGCCTGCATGTCCTAATGGAATGTTGTTCATGTCTGACGACAAGTTCATATCATTGGTCGTTGATCATATTGTTTCATGAGCGTTCGACATAAACTCCTTATTCCCATCTCATGGATTGTACTGCTAGTACCTTAAGGGCCATTTTCATTATTAGTGGTCTCTCTCATGTATATTAACAATTTACATCATTGACTAGTAATTAGGTAATTTTATTGCATTTTCGACTTCAGTTCACTCATTCACATGCCTGAATTTGTACTTGGTCAGGTCATGAGGGAGTGCAAGACCTTGGTTTTTGTCTGATAAAGCCCAGGTTGCGAGGCGATATGTATTATTCATGATTGTACACATGAATATTTTATCTGGATGGCTGCAACCATGCCTTGATTCCATATTTGTGATCCTCTTTATTGTTGGATGGTTGTGACCATACCACGGATCTTGTTTCATGATCTCTTTTACAAATGGCTATGTCCATACCTCATGTCATGTGTTTATCTTAGAGATTTCAGTTATGTATATATTTTATTTTTTTAGCAGGTTTTTGGACGATGGTGTCTTGATCCTAGCATGTACTTGTAAAGCAGTTCTCCCCTCACTCTCGTTTGGCCTTCATGCTTTAGGGGGCATCTGTTACACAACAAATTGTCACTATCCCTGTGCTCCCTATTTCCAAATCCTGGAGGACCCTTAAGAGTGACCCTTGTGTCTATTTTCCATTATGAAAATGTGCCATTACATCCCTTCCAATATAATACACAAACTCTCTATTCACCATTCGTGAATCAACTCCTTTAAAACATGTTAATTTGGAGCAATGTGCCCTTTTTTTTCCTCACTCGCATCGATGCCTTATTTTTAGTCTGGAGTAGTGCCGATCGGCATTGGAATGGAGATCATACCTATGCCAATCCACTTATGGAATGTTCTTAAAAATGGGAACGAAACTTTTAGATATGGAAGATTCATGGGCAGAGAGCTAGTTGTTTTTTCATAAGGATAAGGTTGAGCTTCTCCCTTTGGGCTTCTTGTTCCTATAAAGGAGGAACAACCCAAGGAGATAAACCATTTCCCCACCTTAAGTGGATCCATGTTCCCTCTCCCCTCACTATAAAATGGACATCCTCCCATACCTCTACAAGTAATAACAGAGATGTAAGAACAACAGAGAGAGAATTGTTACTATAGGCATTGAAGGAGATTTGAAACCTTTGGCCTTTTTGTATCAAGTCAAAATGAGCACTTTGGAGATATGCCTGGATCTAGACCTGTTGAAGGAGAGTTGCGACGTCAAGGCGTAGGTTGTAACTCCCCCTCTCTATATTAATATGATACAACCGATTCTTTATTTCCACTCTTGTATATAATGTATGGTTTTATTTCTAGTACTCCCAGATCGTCTAGATAGATTTTTATGCGAAATACATGTTATGCTTTCACGTTTTGTTTTTTTTGATATCTTGTGCAAGTAACTAAGTGCTGGCAACAACAAGGATATAACTACGAAGTGAAAAGGATCAAAGGATTCGAGCGAGGAATAACATCAGATCAAGGAAGGTCATTGTTAGGTCCCTATATTACTAGTATAGTCCCTTATTGTTATTAGTGTAACCCCCTTATTGTTATTATTGTACCCTTGTAACCCCCATTTTGTTATTATTGCGCCCCTAAATTATTATTGTTAGGTCGGCTAGGATTACATTGTGGCCCACTAGGATTACATTATGGCCACATGGACTCCTATATATAGAAAGGAGGTTTTGTAAATTGTATCATCCAATAATTTTTCATTTATGTAATGTATTGGAGTTTTCCCCCTCAAAGTGGCTTATTTCTAAGGCGTTGATATCTCTTTTCTTCTTTTTTTGGATCTGGTTACTCAACATTTGGTATCAGAGCTTTGGATTCTAGGGTTTCGCTGCTCCAAACAGGTCATTGTGGAATGTTCACTATAACTATTTTTATACGAAGTTTCAGAAGCTGAAATTTTTAGGGTGCGAAGCCGAAATCCGAAGGAATATTTTCTAAAACTTTCAGAGCTTGGTTCGAAATATTCTTTGAGATATCATCTGTGGAAGTTAGGTCTTTTTTCAGGCTCCTAAACAGGTCATCGAGGAATTTGTGCTATAACGCTTTTTATATGAAGGTTCATAATTAGAAATTTGTATGGTGAAAAGATAAAATCCTGAGGAAATTCGTCAAAAAAATTTAGAGCTTGGTTCGCAATATTTTTGGAGATATGATCTGTGGAAGGTAGTGCTTTTTCAGGCTCCTGAGTTTCATCTCAAAGAGGTGATCATGGGAAAATTTCAATAAATCTCTCTCTGGACATCGGATTGGAGTGTCGTAAAAAGTGGTTGCAAGTACACGGACTATAGTTTCTTGGATATAAGTTTTAGAGACAAAGGATGAAACAGTGACATGCGGCAATTCGTACAAGTTCGCTCTACTGAACCAGTCCAGAATTAGGTCATTGTGGGAGATTGGACACAACTTTGTCTTGGAGAATCCAAATCAGGTCAGACCTATGGCATTCAAAAGATAATTCAGAGGGCTACGTTGATACTAAAATTAAAATATTGAAGTGCTGCAATCATAGATATTATCCAATTTCAATATCAAGCTCCTCAAAAAAAAGAAAAAGGTGTGTATATTTTTTTTTCTTTCCAAATTGCATAAGTCTTCTTTGAAGAATCAATTTGAATTCATTCCAAGGGCATATTATAGAATATATAGCAGTATTGGGTTCTAAAATATGCCCCGTAAAAATAATTCAACACCCATTAAGCCTTCAGAAGGCTCTACTATGACTCATGAAGATGAAGAATTGCAACATGATCTATCAAAATTACAAGAGAAAGTGCGACAAATTTCACTCTCGCAAAGAGCAACAAAAAATGAAATGGAAGTTTTGAAGAAATGCTTGGAAGTGAAGATGGAAGGTTTGAAGAAAGGCATGGAAGCTAAGATGGATGGTGTGGAAGCTAAGATGGATGGCATGGAAGCTGGCATGGAAGCTAAGATGGATGACATGAAAGACAACATGGAAAACATGAAGAATGATCTCAAAGCAGACATCGAAGGTTTGACAAGGTTGATACAAGAAATTTTTCCTAATGGTGAAAATATAGTAGAAGAACCTCATGATGAGAACAAAATAAATGTTAATCGTGATTTCATAAACTCTAATGTTGGCGGGAAGAACCACCATATTCCAAAAATGGATATGAGGAAGTTTGATGGAAAGGATCCTGTAACATGGATACTACGGATGGAGCAATATTTTGATCTCCATAATGTGCAAAACACACAAAAGGTACGCATTGCAACTTTACATTTAGAACAAAATACATTTGTATGGTATCGATGGCTTTGCTCCCGTAAAAAAATTGTCACTTGGTCGATTTTTACGGAAGAAATGATAGCACATTATGAGGATACAAAGAGCAACACCTTCTTTAGCCAATTGATAAATCTCAAACAAAAGGGTTTAGTGGGGCAGCACATTGAGGGCTTCCAAAAATTGAATATAAGGGTAACTGATATTCCAGAGGAACACAGGATTGATCTCTTCATAGGTACTCTAAAGGATAACATCCAACATGAAGTTCGTGTTTTGGAACCTGATTCATTGGAGAAGGCATTCAAGTTGGCAAGAAAAGTTGAATGTAAAATTATGGCAACAAGGAAGCCTACCACTCAATTCTATAAAGAAGGAAGTGTGGCTACGCCTAGATTTCCACAACCTACAAGGTTGACACCACAACAATTGGAAGAAAAAAGAGCAAAAGGGATTTGCTACAGTTGTGATAGAAAATACACTAAAGGTCATAAGTGTGCTGATAAGAAATTATTTTACATAGATTGTGAAGAGGAAGAAGAAAATGAACAAGAAGAGGATATACACCAGGAACCAGCCCTAGAAGAGGAAGAAATGAATCCGACCATATCGTGTAATGCACTGGCAGGAATTACCACTCCTCAAACTCTCAAGATAGTAGGAAAAATCAAGAAGAAAAGGTAATAGTGTTGATTGATTCAGGTAGCACCCATAATTTTATTCATTGTAAGGTAGCCAAGGAATTAAATTGTTTCCTATATCCAGCACCAGAATGTCAAGTGATGGTTGCAAATGGAGGAACTATAAATTGCTCTGGAAAATGCCATAATATCAAGCTAACCATGGGGGAATATGTATTGACTAGTCCAACGCTTTCCATTCCTATGGGAGGTGCTGATGTTGTACTAGGAGTACAATGGTTACAATCTTTGGGGACGGTAGCTTTTAATTTTCAAGAACTTTTCTTGAAATTTTTTTCAGAAGGAAAGGAAGTCGAATTACGGGGTATTGCGGGGAAGCGAGGAAGGATAATAAGCTCTAATGTCATGACAAAGCTTCTAAAGAAAGAACAGCGAGGCGTAATTGCACAATTATGCTCACTAGAAGTTCCAACATCAAAATCATCTATTTCTGCAGATCTCCAACAAGTCTTGGCCAATCATTCCAAGGTGTTTGAAACTCCCAAAGGACTCCCACCTATTCGTGATCATGATCATGCTATTCATTTGATTCCAGGAAGTGTTCCTCCAAACATCGGGCCTTATAGATATCCTTACTTCCAAAAGAGCGAAATTGAACGTATGATTGCAGAAATGTTAGAGGCGGGTATAATTCAACCTAGTCAAAGTTCTTTCTCTGCTCCTGTAGTATTGGTACACAAGAAGGATGGATCATGGCGAATGTGTCCGGATTATAGGGAGCTCGATAAGCTCACCATTAAAGACAAATTTCCCATTCCTGTGATTGATGAATTATTGGATGAATTACATGGAGCAATTTATTTTACCAAGTTGGATCTTCGTTCAGAATATCATCAAATTAGAATGAAGACTGAAGATATTCCAAAAACAACATTTCGAACTCATGAGGGTCATTATGAATTTTTGGTCATGCCTTTTGGCCTTACCAATGCACCTTCTACATTTCAAGGGTTGATGAATTCCATTTTCAAACCCTTTCTTAGAAAATTTTTGCTCATATTTTTTGATGATATACTAATCTATAGTAGGTCTTGGAAGGATCATGTTGAACATGTTGACAGGGTGCTCAAAATATTGTACGAGAAACAATTATATGCAAAAACATCCAAATGTTTCTTTGGAGTACAAGAGGTGGAATATCTGGATCATATTGTATCTCACGAGGGTGTTAAAGTAGACCCTAACAAAATTAAAGCCATTAAGGAATGGAAAGTCCCAACAACCATAAAGAAGTTGCAAGGATTTCTCGGGTTAACAGGGTATTATCGCAAGTTTGTTAAGAATTATGGGAGAATAGCAGCACCTCTAACAACATTATTGAAGAAAGATGCATTTTCATGGACTCCTGAAGCAACTAAGGCCTTTGAACATCTTAAAGAGGCAATGTGCCTAGCACTGGTCTTAGCTACGCCGGACTTCACAAAAACCTTTATTGTGGAATGTGATGCCTCAGGAAATGGAATTGGTGCAGTTTTAATGCAGGAAGGAAGACCCATTGCTTTTGAAAGTCATCCAATCAAAGGAAAGTATTTACAAAAACCTATTTATTAGAAGGAAATGTTAGCAATACTGCATGCACTAAAGAAATGGCGAACTTACCTAATGGGAAGACACTTCAAGGTAAAAACTGATCATGATAGTCTTAAACACTTTTTGAAACAAAGACTATCGTCAGAAGAGCAGCAAAAATGGGTCACAAAGATGTTGGGTTATGACTTTGAAATAATCTACAAAAAAGAAAAGCTTAATGTTGTTGCAGATGCACTCTCAAGAAAGAATGAAGAGGTGGAAGCATTGCTTTGTGCCATTTCTATTATCCAACCAGATTGGATAACTGAAGCAAGAGATGAATGGAAGAAGGACAAAGATGTATGGATACTCATTCAAAAGTTGCAGCAAGATCCTAGTACATCTGATACATTTAGTTGGAAAAATGATTCCTTATGGTACAAATATCGCTTATATCTTTGTAAGAATTCCCAACTAAAACAAAAGATTCTTCTAGAATTGCACACTTCTCCTTTAGGAGGACACTTAGGATTTTTAAAAACTTACCACAGGTTGAAGAAAGAATTTTTTTGGGATGGCCTTAAATCTGATATTCAAAATTTTGTAGCGGAATGTTTGGTTTTCCAGCAGAATAAAGTTGAGACAATTAAGACCCGGGGACTTATACAACCTTTATCCATTCCAAGTCAACGTTGGGAGGATATTTCAATGGATTTTATCACAGGTTTACCTAAGTGCGAAGGAAAGAGTGTCATCATGGTGGTAGTTGATAGACTTACCAAGTATGCACACTTTTGTACATTATCTCATCCATTTAAAGAAAGTACAGTTGCTACTACATTTATGGACAGAATTCAAAAGCTACATGGAAGCCCAAGGTTTATTGTGAGCGACAGAGATCCCATTTTTACTGGAAATTTTTGGAAGGAGTTATTTTCTTGTTTGGGTACTCAATTAGCTCATAGCTCATCTTATCATCCTTAATCTGATGGTCAAACTGAGATAGTAAATAAATTTTTGGAAGGATATCTTTGTTGCTTTGTATCTAATAAACAAACACAATGGGTCAAGTGGTTACCTCTCGCTGAATGGTGGTATAACACTTCCTTCCATACTGCAGAAAAAATGACCCCATTTATGGCACTTTATGGATATCATCCACCATCCATCACATCATATTTAAGGGAAAATTCAAAGGTTCAAGTAGTGGAAGATCACATCGAGCATCAACAAGAATTTCTCCAACTCTTAAAGGATAACCTGAATTTGGCACAAAATCGAATGAAACAACAGACAGATCAACATCGCAGCGAGAGAATTTTTGTTGTAGGAGATTGGGTATTTTTACAACTACAACCATACAAACAAATGTCCCTAAAGCAAGCTAAGAAGGATAATAAATTATCGCCAAAGTACTATGGTCCTTACAAGGTGTTGCAAAAGATTGGTACTATGGCATACAAATTGGAGCTTCCTGCTTCTTCGCGAGTACATCTAGTTTTCCATGTTTCATGCTTAAAGAAAGTTATAGGTGAAAATCTTCCAGTTCAAACAATATTGCCAGAACTTGATGAGGAAGGAAAAATCATATTGGAACCTGAAGTGGTCACGGAAACAAGAACTCGACAGCTACGGAATCGATCAATTTTAGAGTATCTCGTCAAGTGGAAGAACTTACCGACTGAAGATTCTACATGGGAGGATGAGAAGTTTATACAGAAGCACCTAGAACTACTCAAACGTTGAGGATAACACTTTTTTGAAGGAGAGGGGCATGTTAGGTCCCTATATTACTAGTATAGTCCCTTATTGTTGTTAGTGTAACCCCCTTATTGTTATTATTGTACCCTTGTAACCCCCATTTTGTTATTATTGTGCCCTTAAATTATTATTGTTAGGTCGGCTAGGATTACATTGTGGCTCACTAGGATTACATTATGGCCCCATGGACTCCTATATATAGAAAGGAGGTTTTGTAAATTGTATCATCCAAGAATTGTTCATTTATGTAATGTATTGGAGGTTTCCCCCTCAAAGTGGCTTATTTCTAAGGCGTTGATATCTCTTTTCTTCTATTTTTGGAGCTGGTTACTCAAAAGTCATCTATATATGATCTGTATCCATTTTCAATCTAAGAAAGCAGGAATTAGATTTTTCCCTGTTGTAACTAGACCCATCCTAGGGTTAGATGGATCATCTCTGTTTGTAGAGAGGATTTTCCTACATAACAGATGCCAGTACGTTTATTATGAATTTGAAAGAGAAGTAACGGGGGAAAAAAAGGTTCCAAGCATTGGATGCAGCTCTGAGATCTACACCTACTAGATGATGGGGTACTCATAAATAAAATATAGGAATTTGGAAAGAGTATCATATATCGATGAATATTAAATTGGGACAAGTAAACACCAGAATTGAAGTAAAATATAATGGAAACAATGAACCCCAGGAGCATATTTTTTGTTGGACTTCGGTTTGGGGCTAGATCTAGAGCCAGAGTGGGTACAAATATTTTTTCACACATTGGACCTGATACCTATGAATTGGTATCATGATATATAACTGTGACATGGAACAATGAACTGGACAGATTTGGTCAAAGGGTTCGTACGAAACTTTGGTTTTGAAGATGAATATCCTTGCATAAATAAATTTCTTCAGGTAGCTAGAGCAAGTATTTTTAAGACTACAACTGCACTAACTTGGACACAACCCAATTGAAATGTGTAGTTGCAGCACACATTGGAATGCTACAAGGTGACAACTAAATAGGACGTTGAGGATCTGTGCAATATTGATATCCCAAAAATGGAATGACATTGTGAATTTTCTAGACCAGAACTTGAGATCCTTGACATAACACAGCTCGTGAGGAAAAAGAAGGTGAATATTGGGTCAGAAGAAGAACCAAAATTTGTGTTTATTGGAGATTATTTGGATGGAGACACAGTTAGAAAGGTTGCAGAATTGGTGCACGAGTATCAAGAAATATTCCCCACGAAGTTTTTTTAATTGAAGGGTATAATAAGAAACCTAGGATTTGTGAGGATTACGCTGAAACTTGACATGAAGCTAGTAAATAAAATACCTTATAGATTGACTCTAAAATATAAGGAAAAAGTGAAGGCGGAGTTATAAAAAATGATCAAGGCAGGGATCATTGAACTGTTCGAAGAATCTAAATGGGTAAATCATATGGTAGTTCATCAAAAGAAGGCAAAGGGAGAGATCAAAATATGTGTGGACCTAAGGAAATTGAATGATGCATGTGTGCATGACCCCTTTCCCACACCATTCACGGACGAAATATTGGACAATATGGGCGGACAAGAAGCTTATTCTTTTACAAATGGATTTTTATGTTACCATCAGATTAGAATTGCGCCAGAATATAAACATAAGACAAATTTTGCTACAGAGTGGGGTTGTTACCAGTACGTTGTGGTGCCTTTTGGTTTGAATAATTATCCTGCCATATTATCCAAAGTTGTAGCCACATCTTTCAAGGAGTACATACACAAATTTTTGGAGGTTTACTTTGATGATTCAACAATCTTTGGGCTGTTGAAGAAACATGTTTCAAGGTTGAGATTAATTTTGGATACCTATAGGCAGTATAATATATCGTTGAATTTGAATAAGTGCATATGTTGTGTACCTTTTGGTATACTATTGGGGCATGTTGTTTGTAAGGAGGTATTGATGGTAGACCCTGTGAATATTTCTGCTATTATGAACCTAGAGCCACCTAAAATAGTGAAGAAACTACACATGACATAGTGGCTATTATAGGAAGTTTATACGTATGCATAGATAACTGTGCCGATGGAGAAAATATTGAATAAATATGTTACTTTTTGTCGAGATGAAGAATGATTGTCGAGATGAAGAATGAAAAAAGAACCTCGACATACTGAAGGAGAAGATGGTAACTGCGCCTATTCTAGTTTTACAGTACTGGAATAAGGAATTTCACATACATGTTAATGCCTCTTGCATAGCTCTGGGTATAGTATTGGCACAACTAGGAGAAGGATAAATTAATCACCCCATGAAAGCAGAAAACTTTCCAAGGTGAAGAAGAACTATTCTATGATAAAAAGAGAATGGTTGTCTATGTATTATGCATTACAGAAGTTCAAGCATTACTTATCGGGAGCACACTTCAAGATGTTCATTGATCACTCCATGGTGAATTATTTAGTGAATAAGCTTGTTTTGGGAGGGAATATATGTCAATGGTTGTTAGTTTTTTCAAGAGTATTACTTTGAAGTTATAGTAAAGCTAGAAATATTTAACGCTGGACCTAATCATCTGTAAAGGATAGAGATAGACTAAGAACCCACGAGCATTGAGGAGAACCTACTTGATGCACTTCTATTCAAAACAAGGGTTATATATGATCATTTTACCAATATTATTCTGCTTTTGACCACAGTGATGGCACCTGCAAAGTACACTACATAGTAGAAGAAGGATTTGGTAGTCAACGCAGCTAATTTTTCACTAATCGCAGGACATTTGTATAAGATGGGGCTAGATGAAATACAGGGTAGATACATATATGTGCATAAATGGGAGAATATTTTGGAAGAATCTCATGGAGGAGTTGCAGGAGGGAATTATGTAGGGAATCCCACTGCATGGAAGCTTTTTAGAACTGGGTTGGGGTGCCCCACAATGCATAAGGATGCAAAGGAGTTTTGTAGAGCTTATGATGCTTGCAAAAGAATAGGAATACTATATAGAAGGTATGAAATTCCACTAAATCCATAGGTGACGTTACATGAATTTGATAAGTGGGCTATTGACTTTTTTGGACCTATTAACCCATAAGGAAAGAAGACCGATGCAAGGTATATAATTATTGTGACCGATTATTTGACAAGATTGGACGAAGAAAAACCAGTAAAGGATTTCACTACAGACACCATTGTGAAGTTAATATTTGAGTATATTATGTCCATATTTTGATGTACGAAGATCTTGATGAGTGATAGGAGTTTGAATTTCCTACACAATACTATTGAGGTGATGACTAAATAATTTCAAGTGTACCATTAAGAAAGTCAAATGGGATAATCGAATATTTCAATAATATTTTAGAGAATTCACCCACAAAGGTATGATGTGTGAACATAAATCACTAGGATCTGAGAATTCCAATAGTATTATGGGCATACAAGAAAACATGCAAGAAATTGACAGGAAAAACACCTTTTAGGTTGGTCTATGGCCAAGTAGCAGTCCTTCCTATGGAATATATAGTGCCAAGTTTAATAATTGTAGCATTCACAGACATGGCAAACCACAACAAAATGGAGGAAAGGATGAAGAAATTGCTAGCTCTTGAAGAAGACAATTTTATTGAAGGTTATCGTCAGCAACTACAAAAATCAAGAGAGAAATCTTAGCATGATATTTATATCAAGTGGAATACATTCAAATTAGGATACCTTGTACTATTGTAAGGAAACAAGTTTGTGAACTTCTTAGGAAAGTTTCAAGAACATTGGTTAGGACCATAAATCATCAGGCACATCTCTGAGGGATGCACAACTCAACTCATGAAGTTGGATGGAAATTTGATGCTAGGATGAGTGAATGGTAGTTGATTGAAGATATACAAGGATGACCCTATCCATAGGACCTCACCTACAGTTGAAAGTGGGCACTAGACTATAAAATACTATGTAGAAAGGAGTTTCACTGAAGAAGGAGCATTGCGCGGTTTTTAGGAGTACGGTGAAGTTTGGAGGAGCAGTGTCAAAGGATGATTACTACGCAATTTTAATGGGAAGATTGAAGTCCAAAAGAACTGTGGCGAGGGAAGAATTGCTGCGACACAAGGAAGGTTTGTCAAACTTAACCAGAAATATGTCCGTTGGAAGGAAAATGTTGATGTAAAAGGGGATTTCCTATTAAAAGGATTGTGGGAAGTGCATTTATTGAGTATAGATGATTGAATCTAATGCTATATCTACATTAAATGAGCCAAATATGAATCAAATATTGGGGTCTGAAATTCAAATTTGTTATAAAATCAAGGTCCCGCTCCACATTTTCCTCCTCATATTTCAAATTGAGAGTTTACACCTGATGCAGGAGCATCAGAATTGGGCCAGAAATGTGAAAATTTGTTCACATGTTGTGGCTAGACAGAGTGAATTTCATTGACTATTTGGTCAAATTTAGTTTTACTGAGGAGGTCGATTTCTCAAATAGTTTTTTATTATTGTAATAAGTGAGATTGTCTTATTTAGATTTAGTGATAATATTTGTTAAACAGGTGTAACCGAGAGTTAAGAAATAGGAGATTCTGTTAAGATCTTTAGGAAAAATAGGGAATTTCTGTTAGCTATTAATAGAAGGATTAATGAGAGAAAAATGGATGAGTGAGAGAATTAGTAGGGGTTGGAGTAGAGCGAAAAGCTCAGAGTGTTGTTGGACTGTATTTTTTTGTGTGCAACAGTAGTTATTTTCGTGGGTAATTGGAAAATGTTGAACTTTGTCCTGTTCTATATTATGAATAAATTTAATGTTTATGTCTCAATGTATGATGAGTTGTGAAAATGATGCATTTTCTTTCCTTTGTGTAATTGTTTGAAATAGTAGAAATCTGTGCATTTTGTTTTAAACTGTAAAAATTCCCCTAATTAAGGCAAATCTAGAATAATTGGATTGTGAGTTGGAACAGCTTTTAATACAGAAGCTGGATGTAAAACGACTTTACAAAACTTGTGAGCAGATTTTATTAATGTATATATTTGGTTTGAAATTGCATTAGGTCTGGAATATCACTTCGGCACTGTGGTAATTGTCGACAGTTGTGGCATTCAAAAATATTACGACCTGAAACTTCCGATAATTATCGCATCGAAGCAGGGAGTGTTGGAAATGTTGTCATTGATGGCAAAGGAGGCAGCGCTCAAGCAAAGGAGGCAGCGCTCAAGCAAAGAGGCAGCAAAGAAGTAAATGAAGGCAGAGGAAACGAATATAATAGAGGCAGAACCGTTATCTCAGCAATAGAGGCAGAGGCAGAGCGACAGGAGCAGCAGAGGCAGAGGTAGAGGCAGAGCGACAGGAGCAGCAGAGGCAGAGGAAAAAGCAGAGCCGTTATAAAATTCCGAGAATCGCCCAAGCCAGCAGATACAGTCGTATGTATAATTCCGAGAATCATACCCCAAGCCGTGCGTTACGCATATAATGCAAAACCAAATTCCGGGAATCGCACACTCCAACCGGCGTTATAGATTTAACATAATTCATAAACATTATTCCGGGAATCGCCTAACCCGATGGGTGTTACATATAATATATAAACCATATTCCGGGAATCGCTTAACCCTTTGGCAAAGTATACATATATGTCTCATGAGACATGGAGTGCACAAAACAAAGTTTTAGATGGTGGGGACCTCTCCCACCCGCAATTGCAGATCGCAGGACAAGGAACAAAGAACAGAAAGCATTGGCATCGGAAGGCCGACCATCGAAAGAGAAAGAGACACAATGCAGGAGCTAATTCCATCCCCGAGATTGATCGCAAGTCTTTTTGTTATATGCTCCATCGAAGGCTTCGACCCGATCGAGTTATATGGCACAGTTTATGAGCTAATCGCATCCGAGTTCCCAATCACAATCGGAACTCTCCGATTGATCGCACGACTTTGTAATATGTTGCGATTGAAATGGCGGACCCGATCTTGTTATAAGCGGGAGTTGATATATGCAAATCGCATCCGGAATCTCAATCGCAATCAGAACTCTCCGATTGATCGCACGACTTTGTAAAATGCTGCGATTGAAGCCCGGACCCGATGGGCTTATTAACTATGATTAACAAGTGTTTGAGTTCCAGTTCTAATCACAAACGGAAATTTGTGAAGGCGCTGTTATATATAAATATATATATATATATATATATATATATATATATAAAGTTGTTGCGATTGTATTAAAAAGTGCCGCGTGGTCTGTGTCGCGTGGTCGTGGACCCACGGGCCTCGGCTTGGAGTGGAGGGCGATTGTTTATATATCAAAATAATTAACATGAGATATATAAAGCTTATGGTTGCGTTATATTAAAACTTTATCAGTGATCACCATAGACCCACGGGCCTCAGCTTAACGGGAAGGCGATTATTAATGTAATACAATTGTAATATATGTATGTTTCGACCTGCGGAACTCGCCACATCAACAAGACACTTGCTGCATGTAAAGGATTGAATTACAGTCAGCAGATTCATTTATATATAAAGCGCGGGTATAAAAATAAAATAAAAATGTAGTTCATAAATTCAGGAGTTACGCAGCAGCCATAAACAGAAAGGCATAGAGAGAAGAGAAAGGGACAAAGAGACAGGTTAGAAGAAAAGACAAATGCGCAGCAAACCAAGAGACAAAATAAGTGAGCTGGAATTCATATTGTAATTCGAATGTAAATGTTTTAATTGTTTTTATTGTTTTTGATGCATTGGCAAGTCTCCGAGAGAAAACAAACTCCCACTGTAATGTTAAAATTGACACCTACAGTTATAATTTCTGAGTAAGCTGATAAAAGGAGTGAGAAAGCAGAAGGCAAAGAGACATGACTTTCCATTTCGAATTCCAAGCAGAATACAAACAGTCATGTGAGGAAATCTATAAATAATATCATCTTGATATGCAGAGAGAGTTTTTTTTTTTGAGAGCAGAGGTGAGAGTAAAGAAAGAGAAGGCAGAATATAGAAGAGTGAAGCAGAGAAGATCAAGAAAAGAAGAGCAGAAAGAGGAGCTACAGAACAGAGCTGATATCAGAGGTAAATCAGCAAACATTCAGTTTGTTAAATTGAGGAAGTTGGAGCTTCCCTATCAAGTTGAAGCTTGATAGCTGTAAGTTGTAGCTGACTGAGGTTGGAGCCTCCTGTAGGTTGGTGCCTGCAGAAAATTGATGGGAGTTGGTGCTTCCTTGCAAGTTGTAGCTTGCAGAATTGAGGATAGAGCCTCCTGTAGGTTGGTGCCTGCAGAAAACAGTGGTGAGAGGGAGTTGGAGCTTGCCTTTGCATCACGACAATAATAAGATGTGGTTTTCTCCCTTTATGGGTTTCCACTTATATCTGGTGTCTCTGTGCATGATGTCTATGTGTTGATGTGGTTTATCTAATCTGCTTAATACTTTTTGCTCACATATTAAGACTGTTGTTACATTAGCAAATCTGTTTGATACTTGCTGCTCACTAATAAAGATTGTTCACATATTAAGTTGATCATGAAGTGAAGGTGTAAATAAGTTTTAAGAGAAAGTTTTAAAAGTCCATGTATGTATTAAACTGATTCACCCCCCCTCCCCCCCCCCCTCTCAGTTTAATTAAGGTTTCAACAATTGGTATCAGAGCAGGTTCCTTTGTACAAGTCTAACAACGGAAAGGAGATCCTAGGTTCCCAAGATGGCTAGTAAAGAAGGATGCTCAACCAATAAAGCCCCTTTCTTCACTGGTGAAAATTATGCTTTCTGGAAAATCAGAATGAAGACATACATAATGTCTCTAGGAATAGAATTATGGGCTGCTCTGGAATTAGGATATGCCCCGAAGTCAACTGATACAGAAAAAGAAGCTAAAGAAAGCTTTGTAGCTAATGCAAAATCCATGAATGCCATCCTGAATGGATTATGTGAAGCAGAGTTTATTAAAGTAATGCACAAAGACACTGCCAAGAAAGTATGGGATACTCTTGAAGGCATACATGAGGGAGACCAGAAAGTAAAAACTGCCAAACTTCAAGTATATAGAGCCCAGTTTGAAAACTTAAAAATGAATGATGATGAAGATGTTGGCTAATTCTTGAGATTGCGAGGGAAAGACAACAATGTGAAAGCTCTTGGGCTTATACAGAGAAAAAGTGGAAGTGTATATGCAAAATATTCTAAGATCAGGCCCATCCAGTTGGCATCCCACCCTATGCATTAGAAGAAGCGTGAGTTAGAGTAACAGTATGAATAGAGGCCCTACTGAAATCTTGACATGAGATGAGGCTCCACGGAAAGAGTCAAGCACAGGGCGTTAAAGCAGAAGAAAGAAGAAAAGGAAGATATATGTTCTTGCTCTGATGAAGAAGAGGCCAAGTTTTTCAAGAATATGGATAGAGGCTCAGGTAAATATAAAGGTAAACTTCCATTCAAATGCTTTAGCTGTGGAAGAGTTGGACACTATGCTGCTAAGTGTCCTCCACCAAAAGAAAGTAAAAATCAAGTTCAGGAGCTCGGAAAGACATAAGCTGGCAGAAAAAAGAAGTTCAATGAGAAAATCTTTTTTATTGCTCACCAGAAGACAATCGATTACCTCAGAGACTGGGATGAAACCTCAAGTGAAGAAGGAACACCTCAAGTTTATATTGTTCAGCCATAGAAGATCTTGAGGGACTCTACCTAGAGATGAAGAAGAAGAAGGGAGGCGGAAGCTAGAGATAAGAGATGCTCTTGGAGGAGCTTAGCTTGAGACTCAAACTATCATGCGAAGCAAAAATTCTCCCTAAAATGTGTGAAGAAAGAACAAAGATTGGTGATCCTCATCTGAAATTTAAGAGAGTGGCTTAGAAGAAGCTGAAGAAGACAGAAAAAAGACAGAAAGGAATATGTTACTTGAGAAATCGAAGATAAAACTGAAAAACAAGAGAAAGTGAAGAAGAAATTCATGTATCAAGAGAAAGAAATTAGAAAAAGCTCAATAGAAAGTTTCTATATACCCTTCTCAAACAACAAGCTCTATTAAGTTGAATGAAATTTTGGTTGCTCAAAGATCCCCTATGATAAAGACTGGAATAGGCTACGAAGGAGAATCAAGTAAAGGAAAAGAAAAGGTTGACAGAGAGATTAATTTTGTAAAAGCAAAGAAGGATGAAGAAGTAGCTCAAATAATTCCTACAAAAGAAGAAATCTGCAATAAGAGAGACAGAGAGCAGAAGAAACCTCTAGTAACAAAGAATGCAATAACTACTAAGATAACAGAAAAAGGATCATATGCTCCTGAGTATGTCAAATTTGGAAGCCATCAAAGGAGATTCTTCCCTCCTATGAAGAATGCCACATGTTATGTCTCTCACAAGCAGGGACACATTGCTGCATATTGTCATGCAAGGAGGAATGATTCAAACCAGCAAAAGAGGCAAGCATGGAAGAGACAACCTTACATCAGGTATGCAAGTAATTTCTATGGTTATTGTTTTTATTGTAAGGATTTTGGCCATAGAATTATTGAATGTAGAAAGTATGGACAAAGACTGATGTTCAATACCTCAAGGAGGGTTATGAGTCAAAGCAATTTTTCTCATGCTCACAATTCTGCAAAAACTATAATCAAATGTTGTATATGCAATCAAATTGGGCATATATCTTCCAAGTGTTCTCTAAAGGGATATAATTCATCACCTCACAAAAGATACCAAACAAAAGGGGGCCTCCAGTGGATAAAGAAGGCGAATAAATGTGACTTGGCTTTAACTGCTCAAGATTTGAAGAGTCAATGGTATTTGGACAGTGGCTGCTCTAAACACATGACAGGAGATAAAAACAAGTTTTTAACTCTTGACGAAAGGAAATCGGGCAATGTCACTTTTGGAAATGACAAATCAGGAAAGATCAAGGGAAAAGGATCAGTCAGCATAGAAAATGGCAGAGGAAAGGCCCAAGATGTATTATATGTAGATGGGCTGAAAGAAAATTTACTGAGTGTCAGTCAGATGTGTGATAAAGGTTGTGAAGTTCTCTTTAGAGAACAAGATTGTGTATTCAGGTCAAGCACAACAGGAAAAACTCTACTCAAAGGAGTTCGAACAGAAAGTAATGTGTACATAGTGAAAGAGGAAGATGAAGCCTGCCATCTTAGCAAACTTGAGGAGTCGTGGTTGTGGCATAGGAGATTGGGACATCTCAGCTTTGACCATATCATCAGACTGAGCAAGAAGAAAGTTGTAAGAGATATGCCAGAAATAAAAATGCCTTCAAGTACTATATGCAAATCTTGTCAATTGGGGAAACAGACTCGCACATCCTTTAAATCTAAAGAAGAGATGTCAACAAGAAAACCACTCCAGCTTGTGCACATGGACCTGTGTGGACCTGCTAGAACTCGGACACCAAGTGGAGAATCCTATTTCATGCTGATAATAGATGAATTTTCCAGAATGACATGGGTTTCTTTTCTCAAAAATAAATCAGAAGCATTGGAAAAATTTAAGATATTCAAAGCATTAGCAGAAAATCAAACTGGATGCAATCTGAAATGTATCAGATCAGACAGAGGAGGAGAATTCACAGATTATGACTTTGTAGACCTATGTAATGAACATGGAATAAAGCAACAATTTACTATTGCAGGGACACCTCAGCAGAATGGAGTAGCAGAGAGACAAAATATGTCTGTACAACAAATAGCAAGAGCTATGATGCAAGAGAATAATATTGCTCAAACCTTCTGGGCAGAAGCAGTGCACACAGCAACACATATCCTTAATAAAGCTCACTTAAGGCCAAGCAGTGACAAGACTCCCTATGAACTATGGCATGGAAAGCCAGCCTCAATAAAACATTTCAGAATCTTTGGTAGCAAGTGTTACATAAAGAATAATGATGAAAACCTTGGGAAATTTGATGCAAGAGCAGATGAAGGAATATTCTTAGGATATGCATCCAAAAGTAAAGGGTACAGGTGCTACAACAAGACTCTTCGGAAAATAGTTGAATGTATTGATGTGAGATTTGATGAAGAACTTCCAAACAATACAATAAATACAGACTGCTGCAGTCCATCAGACAACCATGAAGAGGAATACAAGGATGATGATGAAACAAGCAAGACAACAGATGATGCAGAGCTGAGCTCGAAAACCCCCTCAAGATACACTCAGAAGAATCATCCTGAAGATCAGATCATAGGAGACAAGAAAGCAGGAGTCCAGACAAGAAGGCAGCTAACAGAACAAACAGAAGAAGTATACATAGCCATATTATCACAAATAGAGCCAAAGAAATTTGAAGAAGCTAGCAAGGACAAGTATTGGGTAAAAGCAATGAATGAAGAATTGGACCAAATTGAGAGGAACAATACCTGGGAACTAGTTCCTAGACCTATTGAGAAAAATATCATTGATTCAAAATGGGTATTCAAAAACAAAATGAATGAGCAAGGAAAAGTAATCAGGAATAAATCCAGGCTGGTCTGCAAAGGATACTCACAAATTGAAGGACTTGACTATGATGAAACATTTGCACCTGTAGCCAGAATGGAGGCTATCAGAATGTTCCTGGCATTTGCATGCTACCAAGACTTCAAGGTATATCAAATGGATGTAAAGTATGCTTTTCTTAATGGAGATCTAGAAGAAGAAGTGTACATGGAACAACCAGAAGGCTTCTCATTGACAAACAAAGAAGACTATGTGTGCAGACTGAAGAAGGCCCTATATGGACTGAAACAGGCTCCTCGTGCTTGGTACTCAAGACTGGACAAATATTTGCAAAAACAGGGCTTTAGGAGAGGTGGAGTAGACAGCAATCTATACATAAAAGCCCATGAAGATGAACTCCTGATTGTTGTAGTATATGTTGATAACATTATGCTTGGAAGCAACAAAGATGAACTAGCAAAAGGGTTTGCTGATGAAATGAAAACAGAGTTTGAAATGTCTATGATTGGAGAGCTCAGTTTCTACTTGGGACTACAAATTCAGCAAAAGAACACAGGTACATTTATTTCACAAGAAAAATACATAAAAGAAATGTTGAAAAAGTTCAAAATGGAGGACTGCAAACCTGTGTCAACTCCCATGACCATAGGTTGCAAGTTGTGTGCTAATGATGGGTCTGCTGACATAGATCAAGGACTTTACAGATCAATGATTGGAATTCTATTGTATCTGACTGCATCAAGACCAGACATCATGCTAGCAGTAGGATTAGTGGCTATATATCAAGCAGCGCCTAAACAAAACCATATTCTGGCAGTCAAAAGAATATTCAGATATCTACAAGGAACAATACAGTATGGACTTTGATATCCTAAAAGCAAAAACTTCACTTTATCAGCATACACAGATGCAGATTGGGCCAGCTGTATGGATGATAGGAAGAGTACAATTGGAGGTGCATTCTATCTAGGAGAAAGCCTAGTTGCATGGCTAAGCAAGAAACAAACATCCATCTCTCTGTCTACAGCTGAAGCCGAATATATAGCAGCAGCAGCATGTTGTACACAAGTCATGTGGATGAAGCAAACTCTTCAAGACATGAAGGTAAGCATTGATGAACCTATTTCAATCAAATGTGACAATACAAGTGCTATAAGTATATCTAAAAATCCTGTGCTTCATTCAAAAACCAAACATATACCAATCAAGTATCATTTCCTCCGAGAACAAGTGGCTTTGAAAATAGTAAAGCTGGAATATGTACCAACGAAAGAACAGACAGCTGATATATTTACCAAACCTCTTTCTAGAGAACCATTTCAATACTTGAGAGATAAACTAGGGGTAGTATCAGCAGATGCTACTCTCTAATATGAAGAGAAAGTACAGTCTCAGGGGGAGAACAAAATGAAGATATCATTCCAGGGGGAGAATAGCCAGCAAGATAAGCATAAAACAAGTCCACAGGATCACATTATCAATATTATCAGCATTCAGAAGAAACAAGAACCTGTCTGCAATCTAGCACATATTACAGGCACTACAAATGAATCACAGCTATAAAACATATATCGGCTCACTACACCAAAGTGTTCTCTCAACAAGTCTCATACATCACTCTGGAGCAGCATAGTACAATTTCAGCTGAAAAGGACCTAAACGTAACTCAGAAAAAGGAAGTACAACAACAGAGCCCATACAGAGAGATGAGGCGTCGTCCTTTGCCATTGATGTCAAAGGGGGAGGAAGAACAAACAACAGGAGGAAGAGCAGGCAAACAGAAAGAGCAAGCAACAAGAGAAAGAGAAAGCAAACAGAGAAAGTGGATTGCCATCAATGCCAAAGGGGGAGACTGTTGGAAATGTTGTCATTGATGGCAAAGGAGACAGCGCTGAAGCAAAGAGGCAGCAAAGAAGCAAATGAAGGCAGAGGAAACGAATATAATAGAGGCAGAACCGTTATCTCAGCAATAGAGGCAGAGGCAGAGCGACAGGAGCAGCAGAGGCAGAGGCAGAGGCAGAGCGACAGGAGCAGCAGAGGCAAAAGCAGAGCCGTTATAAAATTCCGAGAATCGCCCAAGCCGGCAGATACAGTCGTATGTATAATTCCGAGAATCATACCCCAAGCCGGGCGTTACGTATATAATGCAAAACCAAATTCCGGGAATCGCACACTCCAACCGGCGTTATAGATTTAACATAATTCATAAACATTATTCCGGGAATCGCCTAACCCTATGGGCGTTACATATAATATATAAACCATATTCCGGGAATCACTTAACCCTTTGGCAAAGTATACATATATGTCTGTTATATTATGGAGCGCACAAAACAAAAGTTTTAGATGGTGGGACCTCTCCCCAATCGCAATCGGAGATCGCAAGGGCAGCGGAACATCACAACAGAAAGTTGCGATTGCGATCGAAGGCCAGACCCGATCGAGTTATATGACACAGTTTATGAGCTAATCGCATCCGAGATTGATCGCAAGTCTTTTGTTATATGCTCCGATCGAAGGCCGGACCCGATCGAGTTATATGCCACAGTTTATGAGCTAATCGCATCCGAGTTCCCAATCACAATCGGAACTCTCTGATTGATCGCACGACTTTGTAATATGTTGTGATTGAAATGGCGGACCCGATCTTGTTATAAGCGGGAGTTGATATATGCAAATCGCATCCGGAATCTCAATCGCAATCGGAACTCTCCGATTGATCGCACGACTTTGTAAAACGCTGCGATTGAAGACTGGACCCGATGGGCTTATTAACTATGATTAACAAGTGTTTGAGTTCCAGTTCTAATCGCAAACGGAAATTTTTGAAGGTGCTGTTATATATAAATATATATATATATAAAAAATTTGCGATTGTATTGAAAAGTGTCGCGTGGTCTGTGGACCCACGGGCCTCGGCTTAAGGTGGAGGGCGATTGTTTATATAAAATAATTGCTGTGAGATATATAAAACATGGTTGCGGTTGTATTAAAACATGCCGCGTGGTCTGTAGACCCACGGGCCTCAGCTTAACGAGAGGGCGATTATTAATGTAATAAAATTGTAATATATGTATGTTCCGGCCTGCGGAACTCGCCACATCAACAAGACACTTGCTGTGTGTAAAGGATTGAATTACAGTCAGCAGATTCATTTATATATAAAGCGCTGGTATAAAAATAAAATAAAATGCAGTTCATAAATTCAGGAGTTACGCAACAGCCATAAACAGAAAGGCATACAAAGAAGAGAAAGGGAAAAAGAGACAGTTAGAGAAAAGACAAATGCACAACAAGACAAGAGACAAAATGAGTGAGCTGGAATTCACATTGTAATTCGAATGTAAATGTTTTAATTGTTTTTATTGTTTGTGATGCATTGGCAAGTCTCCGAGAGAAAACAAACTCCCACTGACACCTACAGTTATAATTTCTGAGTAAGCCGATAAAAGGAGTGAGAAGGCAGAAGGCAAAGAGACATGACTTTCCATTTCGAATTCCAAGCAGAATACAAACAGTCATGTGAGGAAATCTATAAATAATATCATCTTGATATGCATAGAGAGTTTTTTTTTTGAGAGCAGAGGTGAGAGTAAAGAAAGAGAAGGCAGAATACAAAAGAGTGAAGCAGAGAAGATCAAGAAAAGAAGAGCAGAAAGAGGAGCTACAGAATAGAGCTGATATCAGAGGTAAATCAGCAAACATTCAGTTTGTTAAATTGAGGAAGTTGGAGCTTCCCTATCAAGTTGAAGCTTGATAGCTGTTAGTTGTAGCTGACTGAGGTTGGAGCCTCCTGTAGGTTGGTGCCTGCAGAAAATTGAAGGGAGTTGGTGCTTCCTTGCAAGTTGTAGCTTGTAGAATTGAGGATAGAGCCTCCTGTAGGTTGGTGCCTACAGAAAACAGTGGTGAGAGGGAGTTGGAGCTTGCCTTTGCATCACAACAATAATAAGATGTGGTTTTCTCCCTTTATGGGTTTCCACTTACATCCGTTGTCTCTATGTGTGCTTCTTATGTGTTGATGTGATTATTTCAATCTGCTTAATTTCTTGCTGCTTTCAACTTAAGTATGGTGTCACAATAAATTAATATTGGCTGCAAATAAGATTGTTCACATATTAAAGCTGTAAATAACTCTGGTGAAAATTTAAAAGGCTAATGCATGTATTAAACTGATTCACCCCCCCCTCTCAGTTTAATCAAAGATTCAACAGGGAGAGACTTCCATATCACACTTTATAGCCATAATACCCAGACACGAAGTATTATAAATAGGTTTGAAGGTGAATCGGGTCTGGAGAGATCGCATCGGCGTTGTAGAACCAGCGATAATCAAGTGACATTCCATCCTGGCGAACTGCGATCACCGATTGATTCACATCAGTGTATGTTGAAGGTGGAACGTATTGGAGATTCGATATATGTATTGATATCACATCGAAGTTAATATAAGTGGTGTCATATTGTCCATTTCCGACTGGCGAGTTGGTTTAAACAATCGAATCCACCAAATTTGGAATTGCTGTGATATATATATATATGTATGAAACTGTTATGAAAAGCGTTTAACGTTGTTTTAATGGTATGAATGGTTATATCAGAACCGTAAGGAGAATTGAGATGTTTATTTGAAATTATTATAAAAGGAATTTGGTTTCGATCTGTTCAAAGGGAAATTATTGACAACAGTGATCCATTGTGAGTGTTCGGTGAAGAGTCCAGAGCTACTGTTGCATCAAATTTTGGTATCAAAGCAGAAGAAATGGATATTTGCAGCGAAAATGCCACCGAGAAGGGGAATTTGTCGAGGGAGACCAAAACCAAAGGCAGTTCTATTGGAATAAGTGCGGAATTTACGTGCACGAATGGAGACAATGGAGACAGCCCAAACAAGAGCGCCTGATGATGGAGCTAAAAGTTCTTCAGAAGAATCTGATGCAGATGTGGAAGCAGAAGAAGAGAACGAAAATGTCAAATTCATCAAGATGCTGGCAAAGGTTAGAAGCAAACCCAAGATGGATATTCCTATGTATGAAGGGAGTTTGAATGCAGAAGATCTTATGGATTGGATCAGATCCATAGATCAGTACTTTGATTATGAAGAGGTTGAGGAGAATAAGAGGGTAAATTTTGCAGTCACTAGATTGAAAGGCCATGCAGCCATCTGGTGGAACGAGGTATAGACATCAAGAACGAGGAAAGGGAAATCTAAGATCAAGTAGTGGGATAAAATGGTAAGTAAAATGAAAGCCAAATTTCTGCCTAAAGACTATCATTTGAATCTTTTTAAGCAAATGCAAAACCTGAAGCAGAAAGGGATGTTTGTTAAGGAGTACACAGAAGAATTTTATAGATTAAGTATCAGAACAGGGCATGTGGAAGATGATTTGGAGAAAATAGCTAGATATGTAAATGGGCTAAGGTATGAAATACAAGATTAGATTAGCCTGTTAAGTCTGAAAATTGTTGAGGATGCTTATCAAGCAAGTCTGAAGGCAGAAGAGAAAATATTGAGGAGACAAAGTCAAAGGAACAGAGGGAAGAGCTCAGCGAGAGGTAGAGGAGCTGTTAGATCCAGAGGAACATAGCATCAACATGAAGCAAGAAGTTCAAGTGGCACATCACCACAGACGGGTGAATCTAGTAGAGGAAGGTTCATGCCTAGAGGAAGAGGGCGAGGAAGAGATGTTAGATGTTATGCTTGTGGAGAATGGGGACACATGTCAAGGATTGTTCTCATAACAAATCAACAAGCCAGAGGGGTGAAAATGTGGCTGAGGCAGAGCCAGAACCACCTCGACTTGTGGAGAAAGAGGAACCACCTGAATAAGGTGAATCACTGCTGCTTAGAAGAACTTTGCTTAGATCAGAAAAAGAGACTGGAGAACCTGCGCAAAGGAAAAACTTGTTCAGAACTACATGCAAATCAAAGGGTAAGTGTTTTAAAGTTATAATTGATAGCGGGAGTAATGAAAATCTTGTGTCTACAGAGATGGTGGAAAAACTTGGGTTAGTAATGACAGCGCATCCTGCACCTTACAAAGTATCTTGGCTTCAGAAGGGTCATCAAGTTATTGTGACATAGCAGTGTAATGTGGAAATGCAGATCGACACATACAAAGATGTGATCCTATGTGACATAATTCCCATGGATGTATGTCATGTGTTATTGGGGAGACCATGGCAATTTGACCGGAAAGCGATTCACAATGGGAGAAGGAACAAATACACCATAGAGAAGGACATAATTAAACATACGTTGCTGCTAGTGAAGAATGATGTTGACAAAGAACTACCTGAGAACAATATTATGATGATAAGTGGAAAATAACTGCTACAGGAGGTTGATAAAAGTGAGGAGGTACATTTCGCTATCATAGGGGGGCCCAAGGTAATATTAACCTCAAAAAATTTAAATGATTTGCCTGAAGAAATTCAAACTGTGTTAAATAATTTCATGGATATCATCGTGGATGAATTTCCAAGTGAATTACCACCGATGAGAAGTGTGAGCCATCATATCGATTTAATACCAGGAGAAAGTCTACCTAATAAAGTTGCATATAGATTAATTCCCCAGGAAAACGCAGAAATTGCAAGGCAAGTACAAGAGCTGATGAACAAGGGGCTGATTCGCGAGAGTCTGAGCCCGTGTGTTGTGCCAGCGATACTTAGTCCAAAGAAGGGAGGAGAATGGCGCATGTGCACCAATTCCAGAGCTATCAACAAGATAACAGTCAGGTACAGATTTCCTTTACCCAGAATGGATGATTTAATGGACTGTTTAAGTGGATTCAGGTGTTTTACTAAGATATATTTGAAAATCGGGTATCATCAGATCAGAATTTGGGAAGGCGATGAATGGAAAACAGCTTTCAAAACCAATAGTGGATTGTATGAGTGGTTAGTGATGCCTTTTGGGCTTACTAATGCACCCAGCACATTCATGAGATTAATGAACTAGGTCTTGAAAGAATATACAGGTAAATTTGTTGTTGTGTACCTTGATGATATTTTGGTTTTTAGCAAAAGTAAAGAGGAACATTTGGAACATCTGAAGTTAGTCTTGAAAACTCTACAGAAAGAGAAACTACTAATAAATTTGAAGAAATGTAGTTTCATGAAAGAGGAGCTGGTATACTTGGGATTTGTGATTTCCAAAGAAGGTTTGAAAATGGATCCGAAGAAGGTACAAGCAATCAGGAACTGACCTACTCCCAAGAGTGTATTTGAGGTAAGAAGTTTTCATGGACATGCTAGTTTTTACCGAAAATTTATAAAAGGTTTTAGTCAAGTTTTTGCACCAATCCTTGAGACAATCAGGGAGGTCAATCAGCCATTTCAATGGACATAAGCAGCTGACAGGAATTTTAATCTGCTGAAAAAGAAGATAACAAAAAAGCCAATTCTAGCATTGCCAAATTTTGAGAAAGTCTTTCAAGTGGAAACCGATGCAAGTGGAGAAGCAGTTGGTGAGGTGCTAAGCCAAGAGCAAAGGCCGATAGCATATTTCAGTGAGAAGTTAAATGATGTGAAAAATAAATATTCTTCCTATGACAAAGAATTTTACGCTATTGTGCAGGCATTGAAAAAGTGGAGGCATTACTTGCTGCCAAAGGAATTCATCTTATATTCAGACAATCATGCTTTGCAATTTATTAATAATCAGCCAAAGCTAAATCAGAAGCATGCCAAATGGGTGGAATTTCTACAAAGTTTCAATTTTGTAATAAAGCATAAAAGCGGTAAGTCTAATAAAGTGGCAGATGCATTGAGCAGGGTAAGTTTTCTTCTACAAGAATTTAAAGTAGGTGTTGTAGGCTTTGATGAAATGATAGAAATGTACAAGGATGATGAGGATTTTAAAGACATCTACACAACAATTCAGAATCCAATGAATCATAACAGAAGTCAATGGATGGACTACCTTATTCAAGGAGGCATGTTATTTAAAGGCAACAAATTATGTATTCCCAAATGTTCCATGAGAGAGAACATAATTAAGGAGAAGCATAGTGGAGGGTTATCTCGTCATTTTGGACAAGATAAAACCTTCGCTCAGGTAAATTCTTTTTATTATTGGTCTAAAATGCAAACTGATGTTAAAAAATTTGTTGAGAAATGTAGGGTATGTCAATATGCCAAAGGAAGGATTCAGAATACAGGTCTATATCAGCCATTTCCCATACCAGATCGACCATGGGATGTAGTGAGTATGTACTTTGTTCTGGGTTTACCAAAAACTCAGAGAGGAAATGATTCTATTTATGTTGTAGTGGACAGATTTTCGAAAATGGCACATTTTATTGCTTGTAAGAAGACTCATGATGCAACATACATAGAAAATTTATTGTTTTCAGAGATTGTAAGATTGCATGGTTTACCTGTAAGCATTGTATCATATCGAGATACTAAATTTGTAGGGAATTTCTGGAGGACACTTTGGAAGAAGCTGGGGACTAAACTCAGTTTTAGTTCAGCATACCATCCTCAGACAGATGGACAAACTGAAGTAGTGAATAGGAGCTTGGGAAATATATTAAGAAGTTTGGTACATCAGAATCCCAAATAGTGGGATTTGGCATCAGCTCAAGCTAAATTCGCTTACAATGATACACCAAACCGAAGCACTAGAATGAGTCCATTTCAGATTGTCTTTGGAATGCATCTGAGAGGAGTATATGAGCTTAGAAACTTGGGAAAACAAGAATCCAAGAGTGCAAGTGCTGAAAATTTTGTTGAACAAATGCAGAAGCTACAGGAAGAAGTTAAAGGTAAATTGTAGGAAAGCAGCAGAAGATACAAGAAAAGAGCAGATCTGAAAAGAAGAGAAAAAGAGTTTCAAGTGGGAGATTTAGTCATGGAATATTTGAGGAAAGAGAGATTTCCTACAAAAAAATTATAACAAAATGAAAATGAATAAAATAGGACCTTGTAAAATCAAAAGGAAATTTTCAGCCAATGCATATGAAATCGAGTTACTGGAAGGGATCGGAATATCCCCCATTTTTAATGTTTTAGACTTATATCCATTCAAAGAGGCAGAGACCAAATTTTAGAATGAATTTATAGGTGATGAAGTTCAAACTGTAGACTGGGAGGAACAGGTACCAAAAGCATCCAAGAAAGAAGTTGAAGCTATCTTGGATCAAATAATATTCAAGAAAACTTGAGGGCAAACATATTTTCAATATCTAGTCAAGTGGAAAGAGCAAGCAATGGAAGACTCTAGCTGGTTGACAGCAGCTGAATTACAGAGATATGGAATAAACCCAGAAAATCTGAAGGACAAATCTTTTCTTCCCCGGGAGTCTGATACAGGAGCATTGGAATTAGCCAGCAATGTGAAAATTTGTTCACATGTTGTGGCTAGACAGAGTGAATTTCATTGACTGTTTGGTCAAATTTAGTTTTACTGAGGAGGTCAATTTCTCAAATAGTTTTTTATTATTGTAATAAGTGAGATTTTCTTATTTAGATTTAGTGATAAGATTTGTTAAACAGGTGTAACCAAGAGTTAAGAAATAGGATATTTTGTTAAGATCTTTTGGAAAAATAGGGAATTTATGTTAGCTATTAATAGAAGGATTAATGAGAGAAAAATGGATGAGCGAGAGAATTAGTAGGGGTTGGAGTAGAGCGAAAAGCTTAGACTGTTGTTGGACTATATTTTTTGGTGTGCAACAGTAGTTATTTTCGTGGGTAGTTGGCAAATGTCGAACTCTGTCCTGTTATATATTATGAATAAATTTAATGTTTATGTCTCAATGTATGATGATTTGTGAAAATGATGTGTTTTCTTTCCTTTGTGTAATTGTTTGAAATAGTAGTAATCTGCACATTTTGTTTTAAACTATAAAAATTCCCCTGATTAAGGCAAATCTGGAATAATTGGATTGTGAGATGGAACAGCTTTTAATACAGAAATTGGATGTAAAACAACTTTATAGAACTTGTGAGCAGATTTGATTAATGTATACATTGGGTTTGAAATTGCATCGGGTCCGGAATATCGCATCGGCACTGTGGTAATTGTCGACAGTTGTGGCATTCAAAAATATTGCGACCTGAAACTTCCGATAGTTATCGCATTGGAGCGGGGAGACACTTCCATATCACACTTTATAGCCATAATACTCGGATGTGAAGTATTATAAACAGGTTTGAAGGTGAATCGGGTCCGAAGAGATCGCATCGGCGTTGTAGAACCGGCGATAGTCAAGTGAAATTCCATCCTGGCGAACTGCGATCGCTGATTGATTCACATCGGTGTATTTTGAAGGTGGAACGTATTGGAGATGTGATATAAGTATTGATATCGCATCGAAGTTAATATAAGTGGTGTCATATTGTCCATTGCCGACTGGCAAGTTGGTTTAAACAATCGAATCCACCAGTTTTGGAATTGTTGTGATATATATATGTATGAAACTGTTATGAAAAGTGTTTAACGTTGTTTTAATGGTATGAATGGTTATATCGGAATCGTAAGGAGAATTGAGATGTTTATTTGAAATTATTATAAAAGGACTTTGGTTCCGATCTGTTCAAAGGGAAATTATTGACAGCAGTGATCCATTATGAGTGTTCGGTGAAGAGTCCAGAGCTACCGTTGCGTCAACGCCTAAGTAAGAACATAAAATTTTTATGTATGTGTGGGAAGAGCTCAGAAGAAACTTCTACAGAATTGGTAAGAAGGGGATTCACAGGAATCTTGAAAACGAAGCCACCAACCGTCACAAGTTTGATGTCACCATGTAAGTAGCCAACTACAAAAGAATCAAAACCAAAGAAAAAGTATGTTAAGGGACTAGTTGCGTCCCCTGGAGTTAGACAGTCTCTAAGGAAGGAAATCACCAAGTAGAAGCATAAAAATAAATGAATAGACAAGAAGTAGAAGAAACCAATGGAAATTATGGACAATGAGAAAGAAATTGCGACCCCGAAAGTAGAGATACCGGAAGGTCCGCAGGAAGATGATGTGGAAGATTTATCTAAGCAACCCCCTTATATACTACCAAAGAATTCGGGTTCCAAGAAAGTGAAAGACCCTGATAATGTGGAATATGATGTGTTCACTCCATTGTTGCCCAAAGATGTACCATATGAAGGATAACCATTGGCAAAAGTGCCACAACTAAAGATGAAGGATTTGGATTTTAATGACAAGAGTAAGTATCCCCAATTTGAGCCCAGTAGATACCTGCACTAGGTTTACTACCTAGAGGATGAAGTCACTAGATTAGAGCCACATAGGTGGGGGATGAGAATACAAAAATTAGGGTTATTAAACATGTCGAATGTTCTGCACTTTGGGAAAATTAATATTAGAACCATTTTTTTTCCCATCTACTTGCTTTGGTACATGATGGGTCCCTCTGGCTAGGAGAAAGGATACCCATCGATGACATGTTGATCATAAGAATAACCACGCTTCCCTACTAGGGAAATAACCTTGTTGAGGAGTTTGTAGGAAATATTAAGGAAAAGGTCGTCACTGATGAAATGAAGAAGAATTATGAACTGGTAAAGAAGTCGAGGGGCTATGACACTAGATCCATCAATGGTCTAGCAGTGCGCTTCACCGTGCACATCCTCGCATGAAAGATAATGCAGAAATTCACATAGATTAATTTCCATCAGTTGTGGTGTACTTGGCTATGCAGTGTAGTAAAGGGGTCCAATATAACTGGGTTGGATACCTATGTAGACAATTTTTAGAGGAATGTTGCAAAGCACAAAATGAAGAGAAGTTATTCCATTATGCATGGTTGCTGCTGATCATTGCAATGATGGCTTGGAAGGAGCCATAATAATCACAATTCCCTACTATGTACTAGGATGTGTGCGAGGCTGTGAGGTACGCCTCGCTCTGGTTTTCTAAGGAACCAAAGCGCACAATGGAGAATGTAATTTTTTTTTGTGTTAATGGAGATAGATCTGTGCAGAGTGGTGATTCAACGTACCAAGCTATCACCTACATTGTTTGAATATTATCAGGGAGTTTCAAATTTCAAAGATAATTTTCATAGAGTGTACATCAAGGCGCGAAAGGATCTAGATGAGGTACAGGGAAAATTTTAGGGGCTAATATTCGCATGTGGGCTAATATTCCATGCTTTTTCCAAAAAAAAAAGATTCACCAATTTCCATTTTTATAGAAATGAATTAGCCCAAATTTTTTAGTATAAAATTATTTTACCTTAAAAATCATCAACATTATATATTTTCTACTATAAAATTATTAGAAATATAAATTTTTTTACAAAATTATCTTCAAAAAATTTAAAATTTTGATATTAGGGACTATTAAGATGCGCCAAGGTTCCTAAAATTTAAGATAAACTTCCATGCTTAAATTTTTCCTTGATGAGGTATGTTACCCTTTTCCATACTTGGTTACTGAACTTGACGTTGTGCAAGTCATAAGGAATTTTCCAATCGACTGGCTGGCTCCACCCACTAGAAGCACTACGATAGAATATGAAAGAACCAGTGGAAACTATACACAAGTTGGAAAATATGCAGAAAAATAAACAAAGAAGAATGGCAAAGAGACTGGAGGCACAGAGCAGGGTGGTCAGGTCCCTCCAAGCGATAGAGAATAGGAGGAGTCCCCATTTATTATGAAGATATAGGCCCCTAAAACATCTATGCTAGTTGTGTGGAAGGAGCATAAGGCATATAAATCCACACGCGTAGTGCCAGTGACCCTCAATGAAGGGGACATCGATGAGATTGGAGATAAGGTGTTGCATATCATAGAAGATACATGGACCATGATTGAATATCAATACAAAGAAGCATTCACATAGGTGCAAAAAGGAACGTAGGAGCTTAAGGTGTTGGCACAAAAAAAACCGTAGGAACAACTAGCCATTCAATCAATACAATTGAGCCAACAGGCGCATCCAGAGCACCGATTTGAAATAAATTTGGATGTTCAGAGTTTAAGGTACCAAAAGGAGCACTTCAGTTCGAAGCTGCATAGGATCAAGAACAATCCAAAGGATGGGAAAGCATCCACATGAACCTCATAGTTTTTCCCACCCCAACACTACATGAATTTCAACAAGATATCGTCAAAGAACTGAAAGGGCGAGAACAATGCATATTTTAGGCCATCAATGAAGTAAAACATGACAACAAAAGTATAATGAAGGAACTGGATCATATAGTCATGGAGAGGAATGAAGAGTGGCAGCAACACAAGAAGTTGGAGGATGCCATAGGAAATACTTGACAAGAGATTCCAGACATCAAGGTTTGCACAGAGGAAGCCCCAAAAAATGAAGTTGTGAAGCTCTCCCTCGCGATCAAGGATTTGAAGAACAACATGGAGAAGATGAAGTTTGAGTACCAAATGTAGATCACTGAGCTGCAAATGAGGCTGCAACCAACCACACCACTGGAGGTATGCAAGAAGAGGGAAATGGATATGAAAACTACACTAGAATGTATCTCCACCACAATAAAGGATTGTGGTAACATGTTAGAAGATAAAATGGAGATTTAGACCTCGTTTTAGGAGGATCCAAAAATTCAGAAAATTGAAAACGAGGTCCACGAAAAATAGAGGTAGTTGTACAAGATTCAGGAAATTGTGAGGGCTTTAGCTCCCAGGCAACGGCTCGCTCGTATCACTGAAGGGAAAATTCTATAAAGCCATATCGAGGATTTGTGAAGGAAAGAACAACTAATCACCACAAGGAATAAACCATGGGAGGAAGAAACCATCCAAATTTCACAGAAAATGGATGGAAATATTAATGAGATGAAGTAGAGGTAGAAATACATGCTTCAGAAGATCATTGGGCAAACGAATGAGATGTTATTAGATGAATTTCACCAAGAAGAGAAGACTTTTGCAGAGATGATTTAACCATTTACTACAACCTACACCAACATTGCAGCTAAGGTTCAGGGTGCACTAGTTGAGTGAATTGGGACGATTTAGATGTGAGTGTTGGGCACTTGATGGGCATGGCGTAGCTTGGTCAAATTTTGAGTCAAATAATCCGCATTTTGAGGAAGTATAGTGTGTTTTCCAGTGAATATGAATCTATCGCGCGAAGGTTTGGGGCTTCAAGCCGGGTCGAAGCCCCTATTTTGTAAAGGGTTGTAATTTCAAGTCGAAGTTGGATATATCTTGAAATTATTGTTGAGCTCAAGATATTGAATATTTGTTTTATTTGGTTTTGTGCATTAGGATAATGCTCCACAGTTCTATGCATGGAGGCCTTGAAGAGTCTGCAACTTTGTGTGCAGGCCACCTACAATTATGTGCATAGGTCGGAGAAAGTATATGTATTGAAGGGACTTATCATAATAAAATAAGAAGAGTAATTGAAGATATATATGAGTTAATTTGTTGTATTTTCTTATTATCTGTGTTGTGAAGTTATTTCAATGCTTTATATTGTGTTTTAATGACAAAGGTGTAGTCATTAGGGGAATTTTGAGGTCTAAAATGGACCTCCCAAGAAAAATGTACAAAGAAAATAAACTTTATAAGAACCAATAGGATTCAAGATGATGATGTCAACCATGGGGGATGATTCACCATTTCTGATGTAAAGAAGTAAAAATATTATAAAATAATGAAATAATAAAACTACTTTTTCAACTTGTATTTTCAACTTATCTCTCTAATTCTTTACTCAAATTTCGAGCAAGAGTACTTGCTGGATGCAAAATTAATTCCTCGTCCAAGGAGTACCCATGTTGCATACTTTTGATGGACAATTCTACATAAAAAATAATAAATACATGAAAAAACATGTTTACAATTACGTTTTTCATGTATTTCTCATTTTTCATGTAGCAATTTCGATCAAAAGTATGCAAAATGGGTACTCCTTAGATGGGAAATCAAAATTTTCATCCAACAATTGTTTTCACTCAAAAATTGAGTAAACCCATAGGGAGATAAGTTGAAAATACGAGTTGAAAAAATAGTTTTCCTTTTTTTTCCTCTAAAATTTGATGATGTAATCAAATCTTATTTGATTATTTCCACTATTATTTTATAATTTCCTTAAGAGGCCCATTTTAGACCTCAAAATTTCTCTAATAGAGCATAATTATTGACCGATCAATGAATACTAAACTATTATACTAGATAGATGCATCCACGCAATTCAAAATAAACATAAGTATAAGTTCAAAAGTAGTCCACACTCCATCGTCCCTCTAGATGCAAAAACTTGGCTATGTATCCCCCAATATTTCGTTGGGTGAGACTGCGATCTGCACTACAAGTCGTTGTTGAAAGGGCCAGTAATAGAGGGTTTTTTTGGTGCACAGCTAACTCTAAACCTAGGTGGAAGCCCTCTCTGACCCCATAGGGATGCAGAGGACAAGTAGATACATGTGCCTTCTCCTCAGCCTGTGGAGTATTTTTTGAACAAATCAGTCTGACAACAAATTATATAGAAAAAATAGTAATGTGCAATGAATCCTATCTATCACCAATCTCAATAGTGTATGTAATGTTTAAGCTATTTTCCATTAAAAGGCAATGTAGAATATCTTCCTTCCATATTTTGTAAGACAAAAATATTATTTCCCTTGACTTATGCAATGCTAAATGGTCCAAGCCAAATATTATCAAATTTACCATGTTTTCCTCTTTCCTCTCTTCTGGCATCCCATTTTAAAACTATATCCCCTTGCCCAAAATCCATTTTCCTAGATTTCTGTCAAATACAATCTTCATCTTGTTTTGGTATTGCTGAATATTGTACCGAAATTGATCATTATATTCATTTAATTCAATGATCTGGTTGATTCTTCTTGAAAAATCATCATGCTCTTCATATGATTCCTGTAAAAACTTCAGAACATGAAAAGCTAGTTGTGTAGGAAAAATGGTTTCAGTGCCATAGACAAGTTGAAAATGGGATTTACTAGTTGATCTCTTAGGTGAAATTTTGTTAGCCCAGACTAAATATTTTATATGACTATCCAGATTCCTCTTATGATCTAAGAGTGCCTTTTTTATCACTTTTACCAAAACTTTATTTGATGTTTCTTCCTATCCATTTCCTTGAGGGTAATATGTGGTAGAATGATGCAATAAAATATGATACTTTTGGAAAAAATCTATCATTTTAACATTGTTGAAGGCCTGTGAATTATCAATGACTATCTGTTGAGGATAGACAAATCTATAATATATGTTCTTCAGTGAATTTTATGACAAAAATGTCTATTGCATTCTTGACAAGGATGGTTTCCACCCACTTGGTAAATAAGTGTGTAGAAGTTAGGATAAATCTGTGTTGATTACTGGATGTTGGAAATATATCTCCAATAGACTATAGTCCCCATTGTAAAAAGGGTGCTTCAATTAATACTGGAACAAGAGGGAGTTCCGCTAAACTTTTCTTTCCAGAAAAAATATGACATGGGATACAACTTCTGACCTTCGGTCCGACTTGTGAAAACAACTTCGACCAATAAAAACCTGCTCTCATAATTTTATATGTTGTTGCTATCCAAACATAATGTCCTCCACGTATACCTTCATGAAATTTATATATAACACCTTCTATTTCACTTTCAGTTAGGCATAAAAGAATAATATTCAATGGATCTTTCCAATACAGGTTAGCATTAACGATACAATATTTCACAGCTTTTAATCTGAGAGTTATGCATTGATTCTTTGTAAATCCAAGAGGATACTCAAAATTATGAAGAAAGTGTATAATATTAATGTACCATTCAGATAATATGAAATTTTCATTAATATGAAGTGTAAGAGGAGTTGAATATGTAGTATAGGAAGGTTCTTGTGTATTCTTCTCTCCTAAACTTTGGGAAGGTTCTTGTGTATTCTTGTCACCTGATACTTGCATGATAGTACTTATTCCCATAATTTTACAGTTGGACTCATCCAAAATTTTAGCTAAACCTTGTCCCTTCACCAACTTTCTATATTTGATATTTAAATCAAGTTATAATAGTTTTTCAATCCATTTCCCTCTCATACCATTGTATCAGGTTGGGTCAAAACAATCTTGACAACATTATTTGGGACATAGGTAGTAATAGGGGAATAAAGGACATATGTTCTAAAGGATGTTAAGGCTTGCACAAGAGCATAGGCTTTTTTTTCAATGATACCATATTTCAACTCAACATATCTTATAACTTTGCTAAAAAAGGCAATAGGTTGGTCATCTTCATTATCATTCTTTTTCAATAAAATAACAACTAAGGTAGTATCCGAGAAAAAAGAGAAAATGCTAAAGGGATTTGAATAATCAAGATTGGATAGTAGTGGGGCTTCAGAAATAGCCTTCTTGATTTGTGTAAAAGCATATCTTTCTTGCACTGTCAATTGAACTTCATGATATTTATTTATCATATCACTAATATCCTTGACTATCTCAGCGCAGTTTGGTATAAATATTCTTAAAAAATTAATCTTTCCTAGAAAATATTGAATTTCATTTTTATTTTTAGGTAAACCAATTAACTCAATGGTTGAGACTCATTTTGGATCAATCAGTACTCCCACTTTCAAAATGATGTGGCCAAGTAGTTTTACTTCCTTTATAGAAAATTGGGATTTATTTGGATTGAGAGAAATTCCAAATTTTCTGCATCTGTCACAAACCTTTCTCAAGTTTTTTAAATGTTTCTCATGAGAATTTGAATATATAGTCAAATAATCCAAATCAATAACAATAAATTTGTTAACCTTACCAACAAATTCTAGGTCATTTCTCTTTGAAAAGTATCGCCTACATTGGTTAGACCAAATGGAATCATTGCATACATGAATGTACCCCAAGGAGTTGTAAATACTATTTTTCCCTATATTTTAGACTTAACATGATCTTATTATATCCAGAAAATCCATCCATCATTAAAAATTTATTTGATCCTGAAACCCTTTGAAGCAGTTGATCCATCTTGGGCAATGGATAATTATCCTTTAAAGATAGTTTTTTTAGGTTCCTGAAGTCTACACACTAGCTTATTTCACCATTTTTCTTCCTAACTGGAACTAGATTTTCTATCCAATTAGAGTATCATAAAGAAACAATAATTTTTGCATCCAATAATTTTTTGAGTTTTTTTTCAATAGTTGGAAGAAAAATTGGATTTATTCTCCTTAATTTTTGTTTTAAAGGTTTAGCTTCCTCTTTGAGATGGTTTACGATCCTCCACATATTCATATTGTGAACTTGATAATGTTTTTTTGAGACATCATTATAGTCAAAGAGTTTTTCAAGAGGATTGATCCTTAGGAAACTGAATGATATCATGATCAAAAATTTTAGATTTAACTGTGAAGTTTCACTTTCATCATTTGACTTACTTTGATTGACTTATTCTTCTTCAATTTATAAAGATGAAAATTCGTCAATTATTTGTAAGAAAATTTTCAACTTCTCATTATCTTCAAAAACTTGCCAATGTTTAAGGTTATCAGTGATGGAAGGCCTATACTTTACTTGAATTTGATATTGAAATTGCATAGGATCAACAATTTTGAAAGAGATAGTAGAAACTTCCAAATAATCTACATGAATGTTTTCATCTCTAGGGATTGTTGTAGTATTAAAAGCTTGAAAATAATTTTCCACAAAATTCCATACTTCATTACCATAATATATAAGCCTAGGATGTTTAGTTTGGCATAGATTTCTAACTTGTTTCATAATAAGTTTTGAATCACCAAACACACTCAAGATTTTGACCTTTAAACTCTTTTCTAACTCCAATCCTAAGAGTAAGGCTTCATGTTCTTCTACATTATTTGTAACATAAAATTTTTGATTGAGAGATTGAGTTATATTCTCCTTGTATGGAGAAATTAATACAATTCCAGCTCCATCTCCATCTTTGGAAAAAGCTCCATCAACGTATAAATTCCAAACATTGGTGTTTATACCTTTGGGTTTATTTAAAACATGTTCAATATTGAGTTGAGAGTTTTTGAGGTCATTGGTTGTCAAAGTAAAAAATCAAAAATCCTGATCCACTACATAAATACGATGATTTATAACTTGATCAACTTTGCAAATAGTATTTATAAATATTACCTATATGTATAGTCTCAAGTGCTCTCCACCATAAACAAGAATTGTAGCAAAAGACCGATCCATTTGCAGACTTCCCCCTAACTTGGCACAACAAAATCTCAATAATAACATTTCAAATTTTGGAGAAATTATCTGTAACAACAATATGTTGAACTGCACTCTTAACATGTATCTAAGCAAGTGTTACAACTAGATCTTTGATTAGTCTGAGACAAGGTACTTTTTTTGAATCAAAGGTATATATATCATGACAAGGCCTTGTGATTTGCAGTTGAATTTGGTCCATAACCAGTTTAGACATGAGATTATGAGAAGCAGTAAAATCTAGCATACAATTATATAAAATGAAATCATGAACCTTCAAAGTGACATAAAAAGGAGAGACATTTTCATCAATCATATCCGAACTAGGACCCAAAAAAATTGAAGGTTTTTCATCTTGTAAAGCTATTACATCTTCTTCAACATCTAGGCTTGAAGAATGAATCCATTTTGACACTTGATTCTTATATTTATATTTTTAGAAAGTTTAGATAATGGAATTGGTATCTTAACTCTTTCTAATTAATTTTCCACATCAAAATCTATTGGAAAAAACTTTTGAGATGTACTCTAGTAATTTAAATGATTCAGTGGTTGAATTAATGTTTTTTGTATTTCAACTATTTTTACATGAGGTTCATTAATTGTAACAGTTTTGGTTGGTCTACCAGGTCCTGTTCTTGGTCTCAATTTGTATCTTCTCCCTAATTCATCGATAATATATTCAAAAAAGTCTTGATACTTTGAAACTTGATAGGCATCTTGATTTTTGACTGAAGGTTTATTAGAATAAATTGGGATAAGAGCATTTTATAATGATGTATCACCAAGAAAATTGATATCATTTGTATTTTATGGACTAGTTTCTTCAGGTTCTTGATCATAAATCATAAGTGGAGGTTTGATATGTTGATCAGTATTTGGTCTTTGCAATATTTGAGGTTGAAAAGGTCTCTTGTATTGAACTTGAGGTTTATTTGTCACTAGTTGAGGTGCTCTAGGTTGTGCTTCCATTTTTGAAATTCTATTTGAAATATTTTCAAATAAGGAAGCAATTTTATCTATATTATGATATTCATCCTTATTTTTTGAAAATTAAGTACTTTCTTCTCTAGTTTTCAACTTTCTTTCATATTTTTCAGCCATTTATTTAAGTTTATTTGATGTTGATATATTTGCCTCAAATTAAATATCATTTGTTTTCATATCTACCAAGGTAGAAAATATTATTTCTCTAATAATGGCAACAAAATCGTCATCAAAAAACTTTGAAAATATAACCTTGGCTACAACCACTAGTGGTTTACAGAGTGGTGGAATTTTGTTGAAAATTTTATTGAATGCTTTGATGAAATCAGAAAGAGGTTCACTAGGATCTCTTTTCAAATCATTAAATTCAGAGAGATAATAAAAATGGTCATTTTTTGACTCCCCATTGGTTTTTAAATATATGGATTAATTCATTCCATGTAGGAATAGAATGGGGTTGTAATTGTCTGAACCAAATTCTAACATTCCCTTCAAGACATTGAACAAATATTCTCATGTACACATATTCATTCTCAATATTCATATTATCTGCAAAATACAAAAAGGCAGCTAAATGATCTTCAATAGATAAACTATTGTTGGAGAGGTAAATCCCCTCTACAGACAGAGGTGATCCCTCCTAGCCCAGATCGGGTCTAGCAACAATCGTATCACGCTAAGGCACAAATTCCTAATTGCAATAGACCAAGTTGCGAGAAATGCCTACCTTAAGTCCAACGTTGTTGTTCGCGGAGAATATAGCACTCTAGTTTCCTTGCTCTAGCAGATCACAATTCTTCTGCTTGGTGCGATCGAACACCTGCACATACAAGAAACACGACGAACACACAAGCGTAAAGACCAATATATGCAATTATGTATCAGTCAGAGAATATACAACTCATAATCACAAAGTATGAACAATACGAGTGGAACCATAACCAAAGTCACTTATCATTAATCAAAACAAAGAAAGATACAACATGCGCTCTAACGCTGGATCTTCCTTCGGCGGGTCGACAGCGGAATACGTCTCGTTAAAATTCATCGGGAATGGGACAAGCCTATCTCTTTGATTGTCTTGAAAATAATCTCCTTGCTACTGATTTGGCTCTATGAGGACTATCAAGGCTCTTGCAACATTTTCTAGGCTATTGAAGGCTCTTGAAGGCTCAACCATTCATCCACTTCATCAATGGAAGATGGCTATATTTATAGAGGAGAGGATGAGGTTGGGATCCCTACAATAGTGGAACAGAGGCCTTATCCCTTGGGAGGTTCCCCATAAGGTGGAAACAAGAGGCCAAAGGAGAAAGGCCATGGTTATTCAGTCGAAACCACTCCTCATGACTCATCCACAAAGTTGTTGTAATCGAAACTTCGCCTCTTTTTTAAAAAAACTTTCCATAAGCAAATTGGCATGGGTGCTTAACTGGGACAGAGTGCCAACTGGCACGAGCTCAGTGTTAATTTTCCTCATTGGCGCGATTTCATAACGAGTTACCAGCGCCAAGGCAAAAACATGTGTTTTTAGAGGTCTTCTCAGGAAATGATCAACAGAAGGAATGTTGTCCTCATGGCAAGGGATGAAATGATGGTATTTGCAAGGCATGACACTACTTATTCATCATAGAAACAACCCTCCAATGGGTGAGATGTTGATTGCACGGACGGTGAAAAATTGTTGTGTAATAGATGCCCCCTAAAGCATGAGGCCCGAGAGAGAGAGAGGGGTGAAATTATTTACAAGAACGTGTCCAACTGAAAATACTGTCGTCAGAAAACCTGCGTAGACAAGTACAACTGATATCTCAAATACATGATATATGTGGTATAGGCGCAACCATCCATAACAGAGTATATAATAATCAAGATCCAAGGCATGGACGCAACCATCCAATGAGGATCGATAAATAGACACAGGTATGGTCGCAACCATCCAATCAATGAGTTATGTAACCAATCATAATAATCCAAAAAATCGCAGCCTAGATTCTAACAGAAAAAATCCAGGGTCTTGTACTCCATCTCGACCCGAACAAAGTACAAGTTCAAGCATGTGAATAAATGAGCTGAAGTCGAACATGCAAGAACATCGTCTGATTACTAGCCAATGATGAAAGCTATTAACAGACGCGAGAGGAACCACCAATAATGACAATGGACCTCAAGGTACTGTAGGTACAATCCAAGGAATGTGAACAATGAGCTGGCATCGAACACCCGTAGAATCATCCGATCGAAGGTCAATGATGAAAACCTTGAGTCGAATGCGAAGAACCTGCCATTGAGGCATGCAGGCTCCAAGGTACCGAAAGGGAGTCTCTAGATCAACTTCCTGGATAATGAGCTGAAGTCAATAGGAAGTGACCCTGATCGAAGGTGGGCCATATTTTTTCCCACATCATTGACGCGAGATAGAGGAATATAATGTTTTTGTGAATCAGGATCAGATGAGAATCAGAGGAGGGTTGAAACTTTGTAGAGGTCAAATTCTCTTGAACATATCGACAACAAGACAGTGGATTTGGTAGTATTTGACATCAAAATATTAGAGGTCATGTTGACGAGGCAAAGAGAAGATGAGAGGTCAAAAAGGATTACCCAAACCCAAGGAGGCAAACAGATAATGAGATGAGATGTTCCCAACCCGAAACGAATGCAGACAAGTGCCATGTTCAAGAGTGACATACTGCCGACATGACGACGATACTGGTTCCATTTTCCCCCACCATTTCTAGCGAGTACCTCTTTATTTTTACACAAGCTTGAATAGGATAGCATATGCTTGTCATATAAGTCCGTCCTTCGGACGAATCCATCCTAGTACATTTAACGAGCCCTAGGAAGGAGAAACTTGAATATCGTCATTACGACTAGATCCAATGTCATCAGCGTTTAATGAGTCTGAAAAAGGAAGAAATCAACGTCTTTTCATATTTAGAGAGTTTGAAAAGACTGCAGAAAAGTAAATTCCAATAGTCCCTTTTCATAAATAGTTCCTCAGATCTGAAAAGGTAGAAAACTATGTCTGAGAAAACCTCCTAGTTGCAATAGGCTAGGGTATTCCTTTTTCGTAAATAATCTATCCTAGCCCGAAAAGGGGTAAACGTATACTGGGTAGATGTTGTTTTGCAGCCACTTTTAACGAGATCAAAATGAAAAGTGACTCGAAAATCTTTCATGTTTAGAGAGTCAGAAAAGAGCTGAAAGTTGACTCCTCCTGGAGGAACGAGTAGCATAAAGGGTAGCAATTGGTTCCGGTAATGGTGGAACTGCTTAGAACAAATAAATGTTAAGAGGTTGGCTAACAATACCACTCATTGTAGCGGTTCCTCAGGAATGGGTAAAACAACCAAGTGAAGGCATATAATCGGCCAAGAAGATAATGACGATGGAGTGAGAAAAAACCAAGGCTCATCTGGCAAAAACAGGCTGATAAAATGACAATCACAAGAGGTAAAATGGGAAAGGTTTCATTTTTACACAAGCTTGAAATCAGGAAACTCTGCTTGAATTTGGTTTCATTTTTACACAATCTTGAAACAAAGATAAATTATGCTTGAAAAAGTGAGCATGCCCCCAGCATGGTGACTCAATTCGAGGTACATGCCCCCCAAGCTTCAATCCATATGAAAAGCAGATGGAGTGAAGGTTCAAGTTACAAGACCAAGAGAAAGACTCGACTGGGATTTTATGAGATCTTATCAAAGACTCGAATTGAACGGGAACGTGTTTCATTGTTTTAACGAGGTTGACACATTAAAAGAACTATCCTCATAAGAGCTTGTTTCATTTTTTAAGGAGCTTGACACAATAAAATGAACTGTGCTCCGACGACCTTGTTTCATGGTTTAAGGAGCTTGACACAAGAAAACGAACTATGCTCTGGACACCTTGTTTCATTTTTTAAGGAGCTTGACACAGGAAAAGAACCATGCTCCGACCTACTTGTTTCATTTTGTAACGAGCTTGACACAAGAAAATGAACTGTGCTCCAACGACCTGGTTGTTTCATTTTTTAAGGAGCTTGACAGAAGAAAACGAACTATGATCTGAAGACAACTCATCATGATGAATAAGAAGTCATGGCTTCCAAGAGTTGCCCATCCGATGGAAGGAAAACATCTTGGAAGTCTGGACCCAATGCCCCCAGCACCTGATGCACAACGGCACTATCACTGACTACAAGCACGGGGTAGGTAGCCACATAGTTGACCTGTGGTGGGGAAAATACAATGGGTGGATAAAAACTAGGAAGGGATGATGGCGAGATAGCTGCCACATTAGGACCAAAGAACGAAAGTTGATCAATGGTCACGATCCATCCTTCATGTGGAAAATAGACAACACAGAAAAGGGAGGAGACAAGTGCTCCCATGGCATAGGTGTAATCACGCCCCAAAAGCAGATTGAAATCCAAGGGGCCTAGAACAACCATCATGTCCATATGGATGGTTTTACCTCCCAATGTAACAGGTAACCTTGGAAGGATCCCTAATGGTTGACTAGTTCTTCTGTTAAATGCCAACAGATTCTGTGTAACAGGCATAAGCGATGGAAAACTGAAATCTTTCCAGGTAGTTGAGGATAAAATACTAACCGAAGCACCTTCATCTATAACAGTGCTGGGTACGACCAGACCAAAGGCCTATACCGTTATCTCGAAAGGCACATAAGACGGAAGGCAGTATCCCGAAAATCGATTCCAATCAAAGGAAGCGACCAAACTACTCAAAGGGGCTACCATCGAACCGAGATGTTCTTCCCCTAGGGTTACAGAAGAAGAAGGAGCATCCTCCACGACCTCCATCTCAAAGGTGGGAGGGGTATCCTCCGGGACCTCCATCACAGGAGGCAGAGGATCAACTTTTTGAGGTATAAGGACAGGAGAATCTTTCTCCAAGTCTGAGGAATCTGAAGAAACAAGAAGAACCCGAGGAATGTGAGGTCCACTCTCAATGGAAAATACCTAGTGCACCGTAGACGGGGCCAACTCAACCGATCCGATGACCAATGGTTGTTCAGAGATGGATTCATGAATTTGAATTCCTGGGGGAGTGGGATTGACCAAGGATGAATCTTGACCAATCGTAGGATCAGGTGGTAGAGGACTTAAATACAGCTGCTTATAACCAATCGGGAGGCATGGTGTAGAAATAGCTGAGTTGTCCAAAACTCACTTGGCTTCATCCATATATGGACAAAGGTGAATGTCATGGTGCCCTTCACACAACTTATAGGGATTAGTGAGCTTACCCTACTTCTTAAGAGTTTTACCAGCACTAGTTGAAGACATGCCCCCAACTTGACTCCCAGAAGCCAAAGGCAATAGTGGGCAACCGTTGGACCATACTTCGAGCACCTTGGGAATGCCAGGGCAGTCTCAAAGAAGATGGTTTCCCTAACACAACATGCAAGGGAACTTGACTTTCCACTGAGGGTTGGAAGGTTTTTCAAGAGGAGACGCTTCGGAAGCAGTAGCTGCAGCCTTAGCCTCTCTCTTATCAAACTTCTTCTTCTTTGTCTTCTTAGCCACCTGATTACTCGAATCCAAACTTTTTCCAGGCGAAGTAGAAGAGGAGGATGTAGAAATAGGCGAAGAAGGGGAGAGGTTCACCTTGGAATCAACATGATGTTTCTTAGGCGGAGGAACTGATTAAACAGTAACCGAGACATTCGGAACCACAGAGGTTGAAAACAACCAAACGAGCAACCCAACAGTTAACCCAAGAAGGGACAACGTCGCCATATAAGGAGTGCCAACATTCCCAAAAGGACGAAAATGACCAGGATTCTAATTGGAGGGGATTCCTTGGTTGGTGAACTCTGGAAAAGTTGCCATTAGAAAAAATTCAGCACAACACCCTAAGGAAACTAAATTTAACCGGGAATATTTCGTGGGCAGTTAATTATTTTAAAACATTGAAACAAAACTCTACCATTTCATCTTTTAAGAGTCCAGAAACAGGAAAAAGGTGACTCTATCTCTTTCAATTTTGAAACAAGTGTGAAAGGACAAGCGCTTGATGATTTTTTCAAATTTAATGAGTCAGAAAAGATCAAAATGGCTACTCTGGAACTCTAGGCAAAAGGGTGTACCAGATATCCATGAACTGCAATATCCGTGAGATTGGCGCAGGTGCTTAACTAGGACATAGCACCAACTGGCGCGGGCTCAATGTTAATTTTCCTCATTGGCGCGAGTACATAACGGGCTACCAGTGCCAAGGCAAAAACAGGTGTTTTTAGGGGTCTGCTCAGGAAATGATCAACAGAAGGAATGTTGTCCTCATGGCAAGGGATGCAATGATGGTATTTTCAAGGCATGACACTACTTATTCGTCACAGAAACAACCCTAAAATGGGCGAGATGGGGATTGCAGGGACGGTGAAAAATTGTTGTGTAACAACGATTTCTCCATTAAACATAGGTAAATGTTTATATATCCATCTCGAAAATAATTTGGATGACGAGGAAGGATTAATGCTACATAATGAGCTTGAATTATGGCTTGAAAACCAACCATTCTATTAGGTGAATGGGGTGAAGATGATGAAGAACTTGAAGTTGAAGAAGGAGATCAAGGTGTTGATAACCTTTCTTTGAATTGATGAGCAACACTTGTAGAAGTTTTTACAAATGGTGATTGGATACCAAATTCTTCACTTCTAGATCAAAATTTTCTTCACTTTCAAATAAAGGATTTGTATAAACAAAAATATTATCTTCAGGTTTATCATAAGTTGTTGGAAATGTATGAATGACAAAGGATATGAAATCACTTGGTTTCAATTCAGGTAATCTATCCATAATTTTTTTTTTTTCTGATTTAGGAGATTCTGAAGCAGTTTCAGGAATTTGATAAGAATCTAATTGATAAACAAGAAGAGATGATTGTTGATAAACCCCTTTGGATAAAATCTCCAACAATTTTGGTGGTAAATATGATAGTTCAGGAGGAATTGAAACATGGCTAAAAGGGCCAACATCTGAAACAATTTCAGGTGGAAGTGAGACAATAATTGAATTAAAAGCTTCCAATATTATCCTTAAAGAGTAAATTCTCATTAGCCTCTCTGGATCTGACAATGGAGAATAAAGATGAGGTTCTGAGTGAGATTTGGTATGCTTTTGTGTAGCCATCTTTATTTCATGGAATCATTAGGTGAAAATTTTTAACCTACTGACATTTTATTCACCATTAAAAGGAAAGCTTAATCGTTGTCCCAGGGAAAATAATTAAAATTTCTCATTCCCTGACAACAATGAAAATATGATGTTGTACCTATGTAGATAATTCTAGGTTAGGAATTATGGCAGAGCATCTAAAATGTTTTGTTTATTTTTAATTTTTGAATGACCAATGATTTAAACTGTTAAATAGGTGCAAATTATTAATTTGTTATGATTTATTAGAAGGGATGACTCTCCACTTCTAACATAAATTTTATTTGAGGAGACATGTAGGGTTAAAACTTTAGAAACTATTTGATTCGTTAGACATTCAAACAGACTATTTAACCAGTTATATACAATTGATATGTGTAAAATGATTTTACAAGAAAACAAAATATATTTATAACTTGAGGGAAAATGACAATTTAAATATGTAGAGGAGTTAATTTAAATGTAAATTCTAATCAACTAATATTTGTAATTGATTATAAATTTGTATGGTATTACAAATAAATTGAAACTCAACTTTATCATACCCATAATTCCCATAACATTCAAACATATGTAGATTTAAGCAAGGTGAAAGTATAGTAACAAATAATCACTCACAAGGACACAAATTGTTTCGAGATGAATCCATAATCCTTCTATTACTTTCAAAAAATATTTTGAGGATAAAAATCTTCTAAAGAGTCTATCACAATGGTTCAACCCCTCATAATTTGAGCTATAAAGTATTTATAAAACTATTTTTCAAAATATCTTGATTTTAATATCAAGATTTATTTACAAAATAACTTTAAAAATTAATTAAAAAAATAGTTATAGAAAATAGGAATCTTAAATTTCTTGAATATCTTGCACATAATTTGAGGCTTATGTTGATGACTAAGGCTAAAAAGCTGCTATTTTGTTCCCCTTTCCAATTATTTTTCCCTTTGCTCCGATAAACTTGCAATTTTTTTCTAAAAGCTTGTTACCTGCTGTCGAAAACTTGTTTGTTTGTTTAATAAATGAGATGACATATCGCTTTGCATATGTCTTCATCATGAATGGTATATTTTCTCAATTTTTTGTAAGTCTCATCCACATCGGTGTATTTCTGAAAGGTGGGTTTGAGTACAATTTTTTTTTTCTCATGTTGAATTAATAAATAAAAATTCAAACCTCCAATAAATTATTTCCCTGCAATGGTTCCTCTGATATTAGAAAATTTAGATTTTTTTGTAGCTATAGAATATAATCTTCACTAGAATTCTTCAAGAGTAACCAGCTTGTCTCCTATTCCTCTCAAACCTGGAAGTCCTTTATGTTGCAGTGCATTAAAATTTTTGTGAAACTTCTGGAGGCTAGCTTCTAAATTATGGGAACCCTAACCCTATCATATAATACCCTCATACACCTTCCCCAGACCGTACTCTATCATTCCCTACCATTCACAACTTCCATAAACATCATTCCCATCAAAAGCCTAATTTTCTACTATTTTTCTATTGGAAAACTAGGAAATCCCTATGTTTTCCTAATTTGATCACCTTCCTTACATTAATTTCACCAAATTTCTCCTGTATTTTTAAGCAAACTTACAACCCTACCTCCTGATTTTTTTTTGGAATTTTTCTTGGCTTCGTTACCCTTCATCTCACACTCCAAACTTACCTTATCCCTGTCCTCTATTTTTCCAAATTCACTTCCCATGCCCACTACATATAAACACCTAGGGTTTCATCCTTTTGATAAAAAATATGGAAAGTGAATAGAAAATCCACAAAGGAGGCCGCCACTTTAGATTTGAGCCATCTACCTTGCAAGAAGTCAATGCCTCATCTTTTTCCAAGAGATTCTTTGAGAGGACTGGATGTTTGAGGTTATGTGAAAGAATTATGGAATAAGGTTTTCATCTCCAATGAAAAACCTATTTTCCACTAGTTTCAGCATGGGAAAGGCCATCATTGCAGGTGTAGAGTCAAAGATATAGGCAAAGGTGATTTCTTCAATAGGAAGTATTCCTAGTCATGGAGATAATTCGTTCAAGGGCATGGAATTAGACCTTGAATATTACAAATTGTTCCTAAAACCTCATTCCAAAGAAAAACATGAGTACATTTTCCCTTTCAGGAACCTACTTGACAAATATGCTCCTATGATGAGGTTAATTATGAGATATTTCACATGTGAAGGGAGATTCTCTAGGTTGTACAAGTACCATGTCAGACTTTTGATGCATTTCACCTCTACTAAACCACTTGAATTTCCAAATTATTTGTACAAAAGTCTGCTTAAAATGACTGAAAAGGTCCAGAGAAAAAACAAAGATCATTATCCAAGTCTATTCCACCATGGCCTAGTCAAAATTATTGTGTTTCATCATCTCTCAGCCATAAAAATGAGTTGCGAAACCTTCATTGAGAAATTAGCAGCAAAACCCACTACAATTCCTCCTGTCCTTCATAGCATAACATCACCATCAATATCAAAACAACCAATGGAGGTTGGCTCTTCTAGGAAACAAGCTTGAAATTCAAAGGCTCCTAGTGGTGTTGAGGTCACTCACACCTATGAGAAGGGAAAGAGATGATTTTTTTCTCCCAAATCCATCAAAAGTGTATCTACACTTGATACTATAGTTGAGCATATAGAAATAGAGGACCAACCACTCATAAATCAAATTGAATCACCATTGCACCAACATGATGAACAAGAGCTCCTAGATGTTGAAATGGTAGAACGAGTTAAGGATAAATCATTTGAAGAAATCATTAAAGAGATATATGAGGAAATAACAGAGCTAAGGGAGGTGTTCTCAATTGAAAATTCTCAAATTACTTTCATACAGCAATAAAAACTTCAGTTAAAGGTAAAACTGCTCCTCCTAGAAAAACCTAAAGTACATGTTGATGCAGAAAAATGAAATGGAAAAGAGATTGTAGATGATGATCATATGGAGGATGCAGAGATTGAATCAAAAAGAAAAATAACAAGGAAAATATGTCTCAGAAAGGTGCTTAAGAGAGAAAGAGAATCATTAGCTCCTAAATCAGGTTGGCATACTCTTGATGAGTTAATTATTGATGAGATCTATCAAGATAGAGACTATTGGATTGATAGGGTCAATGGGAACCTTAAGAAGCTGTTGAAGAAATCCAAGAATAATAATAATATGTAAATACATATGGCCGACCATTATTGCTCCAGGAAGAAAATTTCACAAATCGGGCTCAAACAAGTGAAAAAGAAGCTCAAAGAGGCTCAAATGAAGCTTGAGGAGAAAGAAAACTTAGAACTCCTTGTTGAGGCATACATGGATGTTTATCCCATCCTCCACGGGTAGTATTTAAAAAATTTTGGACAATTTTTAGCACTTTTTTCATTTTTGGTGATCTTTGCACTAATCTGGAAATTCTGCCTCCACAGAAACGTAGTGCCAAGGCACTATGATTTTTCTCAGGACACCTAAATGAAGAGTGTTTTATATGGTTGGATGCATTTTGATTAGTACATTCCATATCTAGTACTATTTTTTCATGAAAATCTCTAATTTTAAAGAAAATTCCAAAAAACAACAGTTTTCTATGCTTATGCTAGTGTTTTTGACCAGGCACTACGCTTCTGGAGTAAGCTTGGGAGAATCAACTTTTGGAGGCCTTCCTATGGTTTTTTTCTCAAAATTCAAGATTTTCTAGAAAGTATACCTAGTTGACATATCTTTCATACTTGGATTTGGAGCCCTAAAATTCCCTCAAACTCACCTCCAAAGTGGCGCTATGCTTCTAAAAAATGGTGCTACGTTTCTATCAACAGGCACTACTTTTCTACATTGGATTCCCTCAAGACACTTGTCAAGCCTGAAAAAGTCAGTATTTGCAGTTTAGTTGTCCTTTGAGCTATCATTAGAGTGATTGATTTTTTTTCCTTCTTATCATGAGGAGACATGTAATTTAATGTGGGAGACACACACTCCTAGTCTTTAGCTGAATTTAAGGGAATGGTTTATAACTTCCGTAGATTATAGGAAGTGACTCATCTCATGTAATTATGGTGCATTTTGAATGGGATTTCAACTCTATGAGGTGTCGTTGTTCATATTTTCTATAAGTAGACCAAATTTAGTCTTTTCATGGGTTGGATAGTTCTTTTTTGCAGTGGAGCTATTATACAAGCTTATGGAATGAAATCAAAGGAAGTTTTTGTGTTGATACACATGTGGTATGCCTTGGAGAATTTTATATTTATTTGTATTTTAATCTTATCAAGTTGAATGATACAATACCCTATTTCACATATATTCTTCTATGTGTTTTTCTTATTAGTTTATAAGAAGAAATCATGCCTTTTCATGCTTTGTTTTAATAAGGTTTACATTATATTTCCTTGTTATTCTAAACGAATGAATTCACCTAAATGCCCATTCAGATTATCCTTCATTTCATCCTATACACAATGAAAAAATATGCATGATTTAAAGCTACCTACCTGAGCTCAACTATATCTCTGCAACTTGAACTTGAATTTTGACCTAAACCCTAGACCTAGTCTCCTAATTGTCATTTCCTATACATCACAAAAACATCAAAAAAAATCCCTATTTACTAAGATTATATACCTAGCCTAAGTTCATTAGATACTCATTCATTTCATTGACTACAAAGTGACATTGATAGAGCCCTCTCTAGTCCTAGTAGGGCTAGCTACCTAAACTAAAGCCTGGTCTCTCGTTACCTTCCTTCAATTTCATTTTTTAGCCTTGGAAAATTGGGGGGAATGATAAAAATTTTGAAGTCGTTGTTGGGGATCGATTTAAAAACCTTCTTTGGGAAAATTTTCTTTAGTTAACTGAAGGTTATACTTGTGGGTGAAAATTTCTAGCATTCGAAAAAGGTTAAGTTCCTAAATTCGAGCCAAAGTGAAAATTCCTATCTAAGCTGGCTCCTAAAAGACATACTAGGTCAAATCCAGACCCAAATCCCTCGCCAATTTTTAATGACCATGAGAATATTTTAAGAAAGTAGAAAACCAAGTCTCGAAAAGTTGGAAAGGCTATTCCTCCACTTGTCAAATAAAATTCCTTACCTATGATATTTGCTTCAAAATATTTGTCCTATAATTTTGAATTTGAAACATATTTGTTCAGGTCTAAGTCTAAAACTTTTCTTTCAGAAACTACCTTTGATCCTATTGATTTTGATACCTTTATATGATTTTTTTAGTCTTCTTATTTTGAGGTTGCTAGTGAAGTCTGGTCTAATTTCTACAAACTTAAATGTTTGGTTGATAAGTTTCAAGAAACTTTAGAGAGAGCTTATTTCTAATACCAAAAACATGTTTTTTCTTCACCACCTATTATTACACCTCACACAACTACATCCTCATCTCTTTCTTTCATTCCATCATTATCTTTGCAAGTTTTCACTCCATTAGCACCTTTACAACCCCATCCATTAATCATGGCTAGATTCATTCCATTGATCTTACCCCAACAAATAACTACACTACCTCATAATTATGGTAAAATATTGCCCCTTTTTTATGGAACATCAGAGGTCACTTATTACCAATGCACTATCAAAGTGGTTGATTTCATAGATCTTGAAGAGATTGATAATGATGATGCCAATATGTGCATCATAGAAAATATTTTCTCAGGAGAGGTTAAAAAATGGTTCCGCTCTCTTACAGCTGGTTCAGTAGCTACTTCACAGTAGCTGATTGACTTTTTCATGACAAAATGGGACGAGAAGAAGAATCCATTGAAAATCCTAGCTAAATATAATACCTTGAAAAATAATCCCAATGAGTCTGTTCAACACTTTACAACTAGATTCAATAAAATATATGATTCAATTCCTTAGAATATCAAGCCTCCTCCATTCCTTGCTTTACATCACTATCTTGATGGTTTCGATCCTGACATGTCTTATCAGCTGAGGGAAAGAAACCCATCAACTCTTGAATATATGCAAAGAAACACAATCAACATTGAAGTGAATGTGATTATCAATAAGTCAAAAATCAAAACAGAGAAAAGGGTAACCATCAAAGAAGAAAAATTTAATTCATCAGATGAAAAATTAGACACCTTGACCAAAACCATGGAGAATATGATGGATAAAATGACCATCACTCATAGAAAAGTTGAATTTTCCATTAGAAATCCCAATTTCAGGGGTGAAAATCAGCAACCTCAGTTTAGGATCAAGCAAAGGGAATAGGGGGGTTAGGATCCACAAAGTTAAAAAAAAATTCACACTCCATTTCAGCAGAACTAAATTAAAGGCCCTGATAAAGGATGTGAAGAAGAAATTTTTAGCGAAAATCATTTATTTGAGGAAAATCAGCAGCCCATTTTCCTCACTGAAGAATATTAGTTTTCTACATAAATTTATGCACCAGACGATCAGTAATATATCTTATCAAATGATGACATGATATCAATATGGAAGGAAGACTATCAGAGGGTATATCAGAATGCTCTTACTCAAGTACAGAGGCAGTATGGTTTGAGGAGTAGGAATGTTCATATAACCTCCAATCCGAAAAGCATAATTCTCAAATAGATGCTCATCATAATGAAACCACCACTGCAAATAAAAGAAAAAAAAAGGACCTGCAGTTCCTAATCATGCTAAAGGAAATTAAGCTTCCACCAGAAGTCAGAAGAAGTATAAATAAATACAATATGGAGGGTATAAGAAGGATATTTCGCACAAATATCATCCCGAGAAGAAAGATGCACCATTAAAAGGGGTAGAAAAACATTCTTCTCTTTTTAGTCTTCAAACTGAAATCGCAAAGTTGAAAGTCTATATTCATTTAAATAAAATAGTTAAGAATGATCAGTACAAATTTCCAGTAGATAATTTTCTTAGGGTGGATCAGATGTCTGACATGGTTAATGTAAGTGATTATCACTCGAAACTTCTATTTGGTCTTGCTGTTGATGGTGATTTAGAAGATAGTGAGGTCCCTCTCTTTTATCGTAGCCTCAAAATCCATGATTTTATCCTCCATAACACCATGATTGATTCTGGAGCCTCTCATAACCTTATTCCTAAGGCCATTATGGATATATTAGGCTTGGACATCACAAGACCTTACCATGATCTTAATTCATTTGGTTCGGGGAGGGTTAAATGTATTGGCATCATTAAGGACCTAGTGGTGTCTTTAGAGAAAATCCCAACTAGGAATGCCCTTGTGGATGTTAACGTGGCTAATATCCCTCCCAGATATGGAATTTTTCATTCCCGGTCATGGGGACAAAATATTATAGGTACTCTGCAACTCAACTTTTCATATGCTACAATTCTCATATTTGGGAAACTTAGAAAACTATAATGGGAAATTAAAATGAAGTACATTATTAGTAGCAAAGAAAAGCCTAATAAACACCCCATACATGTTTTCCACATGGATTTAGAGTCCTTCATCTTGTTCAATGATTAATTTTGAGCATCTATAGAATTTTTTATTGAAGAGAAAACAAAAAATTCAGAAGTTTCAAATTCTGTTTTAGAAATTGAAAATGCAGAAAATCAAGAAAAGATTCCAATTGGTTTGTAACCAAGTGAATCATCCCAAAATAGATATGATACAGTGGATTTAACTAAAAATTTTGGTACAACAAAACTCTCTCAAGCAATAAGTAAATTTTAGTCATCCAATTTGCAGCTTCTAGATGATGAAATTCGTTTGTGGACCATGGACTTCGATGACGCCTTGGGAAAGGAAGGGGTTGGAATTGTAGTGTGGATTCACAACCCTATAAATAATTCACTTAGCATTCCTCCCAATGTTATAATGTCCTCTTACAAGTTTGTATTCGACTCCTCAAACAATGAAGTAGAGTATGAGGCTTTGATTGCTGGTCTGAAAATTCTCAGGAAGTTAGGTGCCAAGAAAATTTTTGTGTATGGCGACTTCGAGCTGGTAATAAAACAATTCAAAGGGGAATACCAAGCCAAGCATTCTAGGATGCATGCTTACCGAAATTCAATGTTATAGATCCTTAAGACATTCACCAATTATACTTTGTCATTGGTACCAAGGGACAACAATGTTATTGCAAATTCTCTTGCTACTTCGGCCACCATGCTTAAAATTCCATAGTATCCTAATAAGAAGTATGAGATAAACGTCAAACACCGCCCTACTATTCTAGATAATGTTCAGTGTTGGAAGGTCTTTCAATATGATAAACAGATAAGAAACTTCTTATAGATGGAAGATGAATTTGTGAATTCGTAAATAGATAACCAGTTCTACGAATATAACTAAGAATTCCATGCAACAAAAATGCAATTAATTCAGCTAAAAGACAAATCCATTCCAAGAAATCCAGTGCCTTTGGAGGAGATTTTTTATCAATATGATATTACATGCAAACCTAGCATGCTGCCAAAAAAAGTGGGAGTGGAAGACCTCAATCTTGGCACACCTGAAAAGCCAAAGATGGTCAAGATTTCAAAATCCTTGAGATCAGAGATGAAAGGTAAATATGTAGCCCTCATGTCTCTGTTTTTCGACGTATTTTCTTGGGAATTTTATGATCCAAAAGTGTACGATAAGGGTAAAATCCAACATAAAATTCCATTAAAGTTGGATTAGAAGCCTTTTTGCCAGAAATTAAGGAGAATGAATCCCAAGTTTCTTCCCTCCATTCAAAAAGAGGTAAACATATTATTTACTGTTGATATTATAGTTCCATTTAATTTTTAAAATTTAATTTCTAATTTGGTACTAGTAATGAAGAAGACATGAGATATGTGTTTGTGTATAGATTTTAAAATCTGAATAAAGTGTTGTTGAAAGACAATTACTCACTACCAAAGATGGACCATATTCTACAAAAGGGTAGTTGGATCTTCTAAAATTTCATTTCTGGATGGATATTCTGGGTAGAACCAAATTCTAGTTCACTCAGATGATCAGGTAAAGACAACCTTTACAACACCATGGGGCACCTTTAGGTACGCCAAAATGCCCTTTGGATTGCAGAATGCATGGGAGACTTTTCAGCGAGCAATGGACATTGCTTTTGCCAATGAAAAGGATTTATTCTTGGTCATATATCTTGATGAAATCACTATTTTTTCCAAGATAGATGAGCAACACTTACAACAATTGAAAATAATTTTTCAAAGATATAGAAAATTTGGCATATCACTAAACCAAAAGAAGATCTTGTTTTCTATAGAGGAAGGTAAATTTTTGTGCCATATCATATCAAAATATGGTATCCAGATAGATCCTTCAAGGGTTGAAGCAATTCAAACCTTGGACTATCCTAGGAGCAAGAAGGAAATTCAGTTGTTCAATGGAAAAATCATTTTTTTAAGAAGGTTTGTTCCCAATATTGTTGAACACTTGAGGAAAATTATTGACTTGCTGAAGAAAGATAGTGAAGTAAAATTGTTTGAAGATGAAAAAAAGTCATTCAATCAAGTTAAATTGGATTTATCGCATGCTCTTATTATTATTAGTCCTTACACACTTGATTTCATCATTTTTTCATTTACTTCAGAGCATACTCCGTTGTTATCCTTATGCAAAAGAAAAATCAAAACACATAGCAGCCCATCCCCTTCTTCAATAGAACCATAAGGGACACAACCTTTAAGTACAATATAAATGATAAACATGATTTGGCATTAGTTAAAACATTGAAATACTTCCGGGTCTATATTATCCACTCTCATGTCAATGAATCTATCCCAAACGTTGTTGTCAAAGATGTTCTCACGCAGAATGATCTTGAAGGGTGGTGTGGAAAATGGATCACTGTTATGTTGGAGTATGAATTTGAAATCAAGCCTAAAAATATGATTAAGTGACAAGTCGTGTCCAAGCTTATGGCAGACTAAAATCTACATGCCTTGAATATTGACTTTATCGTTGCATTATCTGAGGAACAAGAGGCTGAAATATTACCTATGGTATCTGAAATATTTTCTTCATCGCCATGGTATGATGATATTTTCCATGTCTTCAAACACTTGAAAGATCCTCCCGGATTTCCTAGTAATAAAGCTAGATCTTTGAAGTTGAAAGCTCTTAAGTATTTCATTATTAATAATTTCTTGTATCGGAAAGATCCCGACAGAGTGTTGTTGAATTATTTGGTAGAAGGAGAAGTTGAAAAAGTGAAGAGTGACTTTCATAAAGGTGATTCTGGCGGTCATCTTTACTGGAAGACTACAGGAAATAATATCTTGAGGGTGGATTTATATTGTCCAAGTCTATTCTTTGATGTCTATAAAACAATCATGAGTTATCATGAATGTCATATCTTTCAAGGAAATAGAAAGCTCTTGCCTTTTCCCTTGAAACCAATTAAAGTGCAAGCACCATTCTGGTAATGGGGACTTGATTTCATTGGGGAGATCCATCCGCCATCATCAGCCTAGCATAATTGGATACTCAATGCCACTGATGAATTCAATAAATGGATTGAATCCATCCCCATGAATAAAGCTACGGATACTGTCATTATTCAGTTTTTATAGAACACTATCTTGTCTCATTTTGGCTGTCCATATAAAATCATTACTGAAAAGGAAACCTCCTTTAAGTCCAAAAGGATGATTAAATTTTGTGATAATTATCACATTAGAATTGGTCATTCTACAAAACATTATCGTCAAGTAAAAAAACTAGTTGAATCATCAAATAAATATTTAGTGAACACAATAAAAAAAAAATTGCAAGAGAACAAGAGAAATTGGCACAAAAAGCTCACAAATTCTCTTTTGGCGGACAAAGTTAACACAAAAATATCAATCAAAATGTCACATTTCTAGCTTGTGTATGGTGTTGACATAGAGTTCCCAACTTCTTTAATTGTACTAGTGATGAAAATTATGCAAGAGATCGACAATGAACCAAATGATATCCAACGAAGAATCAACCAAATGATTCATCTACAACAATAAAGATATGAAGTTTTCAGTCACACTTCAAAACCTCAAGATAAAATCAAGAATTTTTATGTTAAGAAGACCAAAGATGATGATTTTAATCTAGGAGATGGTGTTCTTCACTGGGATGCCCAAAATGAGGACAAAGATAAGCATGGAAATTTTGATAATCTATGGAAAGGTCCTTATAATATTACCACATAAAGAGGTAATAAGAAATTTTTATTAGAAGATCTTGAAGGGTAGCAATTTTTGGGAGGACAAATAAATGGTAGGTTCCTCAAACATTACCTTAAATTATCATTGAAGAAGAGGTTCATTTTCATTGTACATATCACTTTTATTTGTTGTCCAAGAAATAAAGAAGTTGTTGTAGAAGTTTGAATCCCGAGGAGAAGGACATGAGACTTCTATATTCAAATCATATTTTTTCTTTCAAAAATGTTTCAATAAGTTTTTAATTCAGAGTCAAGTCTATTTTTGAGTCAAGTCATTTCCAATTTTATTTCATCATTTCAAGTTTGTTAAAGTTTTTTTTTTAATTTTTGACACCATCACCCAATGGTTAAGGCTACTTGATATACGGTGTTCTTGACACTTCCTGAAGGAGCTTCCATCCCCAGATAGAGCCAATGTTATGGTCAATATGTTGAGTGATAAAATATGCTCTTTTAGTTTCCCTTTTAGTAGTCCTAGGTCAAATTTTTATTTTTTCGAACAAGTTTTCAAATAAATTTTGGTCACTGCATATGGTCTAGGTCTAAAATACTACTCCCATCATCCCATTCATGGCCATAATCATCTCATAGGTCATTTAATTCATTTTCATATAGATTCATAGATTTGTCACTCCATCTCCATCTAGGTCTATGTCTAAGTGTCCTTGTTTCCCACTAAAAATTCTAATTATGTCATCAAACAAGGAAAGCAAGACTTCATTTCCATCATACCAGAATTTTAAAGGGAGTTAGCATAGGTAGGGAAATAAGGTAAGAGAATTAGTATTATTTCAAAGCTTGTTACATTGTCAATTGTTTTGAAAGAGGTAAAACTTTCATCAATTTTTTTGGTTTCATTAAAAGACAAAAAAGGTCATTTCGAGATGTTATAAAGATAAAAGGAGGCTTATTAAACTCATTTTGTATTTTCATGTTTGGTAGAGCTCCTCTCAAACCTTCAGATTGCTCCATAATATGCAAGGTTTGGAATAAAATAAAGAAAATTTCTCCAAAAACACCTCTGCTATGCATCTGGAAGCCTCTGCTACGCATCTGGACACCTGCGGTATGCATTTATGAATGTGCTACGTTTTTTTGCATTTGGCTCCTAAATCACTCATCCAAGCTCCAAGATCAATGCAATAAGTTTCTAAAGCTTCCTCAAAAGTAAGTTAACTCCCCACATCCTATTACACAACATTTTGTCACCGTCCCTGCAATCCCTCACCCCGCACATTGGAGGGTCTTTCCCATGACCTGTGAGCATTTTCATCCTTTGAAAAAACCTTCTTTGCATACTTTTGTACAAGAACATCATTTCTCCTATAGAACATTTTCTCAAAAAATCCCATAAAAACCTATGTTTTGGCATTGGCGTAGGTAGCCAGTTCACCCCTCGCGCCAATGTGGAGGATGTACACTAGAGGCCACCCCAAATGGCACTCTATCTCTTTGTTGTGCCCGCGCTAGCATTTTTGGGAATTTTTTTAACAAACTAGAGGAAAATTTTTCCTTCAACCACATCAGGGATGAGTCACAGGAAGTGGTTAACTGGATGAGCCACATATATCCCTCTTTAGGTAGTGGTTTCCTCCTCCCATGAGACACTCCTAGAAGATAGGTCTACCTTCCATGATTATAGGGATCATAACCTCTCCCTGTCCCCCTATATAAATTAGCTTTCTCCCATAATGAAAGCTAGCTAAACAAGATTATACAGCTAAAATGTTGAACTTGGAGAACTAAGCCATAGTTGAATAACTGAGAAGGTAGATCAAGAAGGAAGTCCATTGAGAGGTCCCTTATCCCGTCCAAATTCCCCGACGAGCTTTGAGACGTGCTTCGCCCGAGCCCCACTGGAGGAGACTACAGCATCATAGCATGGTTGTATCTCTTCTTTCTACCTATTAATATAAGTGACTATTTTATGGTTCCCGTCTTGTGTTTTTTCTTTATCGAATGCAATATTCTAGTCTTCTCTGACTAACTAGTATATTTTGGATGGAATTAGTATGTGGTATGTGGTTATCATTTTATGATCTCTATGCAGGTGTTCAAACGTGATAGGCGAAGGGATTGTGACTTGTCATCGATCAGGAGCGAGAGTCTGTCATCATCACTATAGGCGTCAACGATAAATTTGGACCACAGGCAGGCCATCTTATATCGCATCCTCTTTCATTCAAATATTTAGGAACCTACACTCTATCATGATTCCTTGTTTCTAGACCCACCCTAGGGCTAGTGGGGTCACCTCTATCTGCAGAGGGGATTTACCTGAGTAACACATCCTCCTTAAGTCAATTTACCAGGTAGAGTATTGGTTTTCTTTCTTACCCCCTCTCCCACTACGTTTTCATTTTTTCCTATCATTGAGTGATTTCAGTGGACTAAACCCTAATCCTATGATCTAATGCCCTCATACATCTTCCCTAGACCATACTCTATCATTCCATACCATTCACAACTTCCCTAAACATCATTCCCATCAAAACCCTAATTTTCTACTATTTTTCTATTGGAAAACTAGGAAGTTGTTGTGTTTTCCTTATTTGATCACCTTCCTTACATTCATTTCACCTATATTTTGAAGCCAACATATAAACCTACCTCTTGAAATTTTTTGGGAATTTTTCTTGGCTTCATTACCCTTAATCTCACACTCCAAACTTACCCTATCCATGTCCTCTATTTTTCCAAATTCACTTCTCATACCCACTACATCTAAATACCTAGGGTTTCTTCCTTTTGATAAAAATTATGGAAAGTGAAAATAAAATATAAAAAGGAGGCTGCCACTTAATATTTGATCCATCTACCTTCCAAGAAGTCAATGCCTCATATTTTTCCAAGAGATGCTTTGAGAGGACTGGATGTTTGAGGTTATGTGAAAGAATTATGGAAGAAGGTTGTCATCTCCAATTGACAAGCCTATTTTCCACTAGTTTTAGTAAGGGAAAGGCCATCATTGTAGGTGTGGAGTTCAACATATTAGCAAAGGTGATTTCTTCTGTTACACCAATGTTTGGTCATCTAACCATTTACAATTAGATGGATCGAAGTACACCATGTAAGACAAATTTTACCTTAGTAAATTTTCTTTCACTATAAGAAATAATTTAATAAACCATATTTTATTAAGCTATTTCTGGTTCAAATAGGAAACCTCATGAGGAATAGTTAAATAAATCCTTATTTATTTGATTTTCCTCTAGGAATAATTAATTAAATCACTGTTTAAATCATATTCGTGGTCATATTTAACCTAATTAATGAGAAATAATTAGATAAATCATTATTTATCTTATTTCTCTCTAGGAATAATTAATTAAATCATTATTTAGTTATTATTCCTTATTAAATGTGACTAAATCACCTAGAAATAATTAAACAAATTGTTATCACTAAGTTGGTACAGATGGGCTGCTCCACCAAAGAACCTAGAGTAACTCTTGCAAACCAACTTCTGGATGAAAATTATCCATTTCAGCCTGAGAGGGCTCTCTCAAAGATAAAAATGATTTTATTAAAATGAAATTCCATATAAATCTGAGAAAAAAAATTTAAGTATGTTTTTATGCAAGTGAAATATGTATAGAAATCACTACCATTGGGCTTATGGAGTTAGTGTTAAGAAACTCAGTGACATGGTTCTTCTTGTGGAAGCTAAGGCATATATATTCTTTTATGAAGAGGAAACACACACAGATACACAACAATCTAATGCTTGAAGGATGTTAGAGCATGATGTACATGAATTCTAAGTAATCAAACATCAAAGTACTGAAGACAAAATAATAGGATAAATAGGATAGGTGATCATGAAATCATCAAATGAATCTCAGGCGAAGAAAGAGCCAACAACCATTGTATATTACTGATAATAAAATGTTTACAATAGTAATTTTGTAGTCAGCATAATTCAACCCTCTATTCTTTGATATTTTTCCTATTAATAGGCTTAAGAATATTTACATTGGATTTTCCAACATGGCTAGATCATCGAGTCTCTCTATTGACACCTCATCTAACAATAAAAAAATTACATGGAAATAAAACTGACACCTACTAACTTTAGGACTTAGAGACATACTAGGACTCTGTAACTTATTTATTATATCAACAAACTGAAAGACTTCATATTTAATTCGATAATAGTCATGTGCTTGGGTGGCACTAACCATGATAAAAAAATAATTGCCTCCACCAAGTCAGGAGACTTGTATTCCTACTTTTAAGGAGGTGGTGTCATGATAAATGATGATTGTCTTCATGATGAGCTGGTGAACTCAACAAGTTTATAAAATAACATGCCTCCACCAACATATTCCTCTGATGTCCTTTAAGCTTTCCACATGGCTGGCTTACCTCCAAGAGACCATCAAAACTAAAAAATGCTACAAAAAATTTCTTGCTACAGAAACATGGGAGGTAAGGCAAGTTTGTAGAGAAATTCTATACCAATTTGAGTTTACCTATCTCAGCCACTTGTTAGCTCTATTTTCTAATTTGGAACTATTTTTTAAGTCAAAATATCTAAATAAAAAAATTTCCTGCCTTGATTATGACCATATCTGTGATTTATAACAAAAATACACCTACAACGAGTTCGTAGAAAAATCTAGGATTCAAGCTTGAGATACACTACAAACTTGCCTAATTGGTAATAAATTCAAAAATTTTCCTTTCTTCTTCAAAATTTGGCCTATGGATCTACCAATGTTGATTTTGAATGATGAAAAAATGTCAAAAGGGTAGTTTTTCTACTCTTCAAGCTTTAGAAGCTTCACCTTTGGCAGTAGGAGCTTGAATCTCTTCAGGTTCATTTATGCTATGATTTTAAGACATTTCTTCTTTAACTCTGACTATATCATCTCCATCTACTCTTCTAGCTCTTTGACTTGGATTTTAAGTTTTTTTCTTTCAGCTTGCAACCATATATTCCTCTTTCTTGCATGATTCATTACCCTTCATAGAGGAAGTGTCTTTTTCAATAGTTTCTTGGAATTAGCAAATGATTCATCATATTGATTGATTTTCTCATTTACCTTCTCTTTGAATTATTCCAATATTTTCCTTCCTAAACTGGCTTCCTACAATTCCAAATTGGTTTCAATAACCTCCTCTCTAGCTTCTCTTAATTGTTCATTTAACATTTGTACTTCAGTTTTCTCAACCACTTTCTCTTTAACCTTCCTCTGCACAATGATCTCTTCTTTTGATGGAGACAAATCAATGATATCCTCTGTCATAGGCTACTTTCCTTTGTCAGTAGCCTCTGTCCTTTTACTTTCCATGACACCTTTGGCAAGCTGCAGCCTGGTGAGTGCTTTTCTTGGTTGAAATATAAACCCTGCATGTTCCCCTTAGAAATCAATATTTTTAGCAGTTATACCCTTCTTTTTATTCTCACTCCCTTTAATACCTACAAATTTGACCACTAGAGTCTCCTCAATATCTATGTCTTGAAGAATATCTTCAAGTTTTCCTTTCCCAATTGTTTGGATTTTCGTTATCCTTCCATGACTCTTCTTGTTGATATTTTGTTTCCTAGTTGCAGGAGTAGGTTGTGGAACTTTTGTCTCTTGTGCGGGCTCTATTCCAACATCCATTGGCTCTATAATGGGCTCCATTTCCTCCTCATTCACACCTTCTTTTTTAGCTACAGGTTTGTCACTCTTGCTTGAAGGAGTGCCTTTTGATTTTGGAGTCTTCTTGGGTCTTAACGTATCTACCTCATATCAATTGAGAAAAAGGAATGTGGCCCAGTCAATGTTTAGTTTTTTCAACTCCTCCAACACCATAAGTTTGATCAACCCATTATGGAAAATTGAAGTCTCGCTACTTTCTGGTCTAGCCTAAAATTTGTCTAACATCTTGCCTAAGCTCCTAAACAGGAAAAATGGAAGGTATAGAGATTACATACTAGTGAAGTACACCAAGAGCCTAAAATGGTATTGATAGACCATATGGAACCTCCCATCACATGTGAAGTATTTTTGAATTACAAGCAGCAATTTGGAGTAGTTCTCTTTAAGGTAGCTCCATGGGATTCCAAATGTCATGTCTTCTCCAATGTGTTCGGATTTTATAAATTCATCATAGTTATGTATCTTGAACTTAGTGGCTTTGAACCACTTTTCACTCATCCTCGATATCTTTGTGGCTTGAGAAATTGTCTCAAGTGACACTAAAAAGCTCAACACCCCCACCTTCAAAGATGTACCTACGAAATTCACTGCAATATATTTTGAGACATGAGCATGAAAACCTTGTCATTTTTGGCAGAATATCTTGCATCCAACACTGCTAAAATCTTCTACAGTGCCTGGGTCCTCATTGAGTAACTTTAGATCCATAGGCTCATATCTTACACAGGATCCCCCTTTATTGGTTTTCTTCTGCATAGACATCTCCGTTAGTATTATGCTGGCTTCTTAATGATGTGACCCTTGCAAAGAGAGAAATTGAAAGCAACTTGCAATGAAGCTGGAATTCTCAAGGATGAAAATCAACAAATATACACAGAGTTTGAAAGAAGGATGACATAGAGTGGATTTGGAGGTGAATTTAAAATGTGAAATTAAAATATGGGATGGATAATGACAAATGGGAGGATTTAAGTGTAATGGTGAGTGTCACTTATGATTACACGTGTTTGGATGACTCTACTAACCGATCACATGACCTCAAATTTACCCTAAACCTATATAAACTCTATACCTCATATTTCCCTTTATTAGTGAATAAAAACATGATTATGCAGTGTTTTCCTTTATAAATCTCAAAGATTCGCTACAAACTTGTCAGGTGAGTCTGTAGCGAAAACAACTTGTTTATAGTTATATTCATCTTAGACTCAGGAAAAAACATACATGTGGCCACTACCTAATTTTAAACCAATGCATGTAGACCTTTGGTCGATTTTGATATATTTTACCATGATGACATGACAAATGGACTCTCAAAACTTAAGATAATGACCCAATCATAAGTTTTTATCAATTTCATGAATGAGATAAATGAAACCTATGCATAATGACCCTATTAATCAAAAACTGAAATTTTATTTGTGATAACACAAATCATTGTTTGTTAAATTATTCCTTAACCCCATTCTTGAAATGATAAATAAATCATTTATTTTTTTATTATTTCTAAATAAAGGTATTTAACCAATTTAAATTCCTTTTCCCTCCAACAAAATATACTAAAATATTCCAAGAAGTTAGATCTAGATCCTGGTTAATAATATTTTATTATTCACCATTATCGAAGATAACTCAATATTTTGTTATAAATAGGAGGGTTTTCATTCATTCCTTAATTTTACCACTTTCATTGTCGCGCTTTGATCATTCTCATTGCTGCTACTATTTTCTTGCTTCTTGAGCTCCCATAGAGTTCAACACGTCTTGTGTTTTCTACACCATTGAGAGAGAGAAATTTATGGATCTGAAGCATTGAGGATAGCCAAGAACCTATCCCATTAAGGGGGAATGGTAACATCATTCTTTGTTCCCTTCCCATGTGTTAATACATATAAAATTCTTTATATACCTTGTCTTTTCCATTGGATATCTAAAGAATTTTTCTTATTTCCTTTTACTGTTTAGCTACTTTTACTGCATAGATTGGGTTTCTAGCAGGATTTGTTTTGAATATTTATTGCAGATCTAAGGAAGGTAAGCAACCATATTTTTTCTTAGGGATGTCTGTCACGCACAGCTAAAGTGAGCTCTTTTCGTACACTTGCGTTAAGAATTTACGCTAACAATTGGCACCTCCGATGCATTTTATTCAGGTCCCTGCATGACCAACTGCTTCAGTAACTAGGGTTTTTCTTCAGCTACTTTTAGTCTCTTGATGTTTTTTTTTACCTTTTATGCCCTAAAACAATAAAAATTTCAACTTCCACCTGTTTTCACGTGTTTTCCGTAGGTAATAGGTATCAATCACACCAAAGAAGGAAAAGTTTTCCACAACCTGCCGCCCAAGGATTGTGAATCTAGAAATCGCACTTTTTGGCCCAAAACCTGTGATTTCTGCCTAAACTCGTAGCTATCAACCCAAAATTGTGATTTTCCTAGCTTACAAGTTAGTACCTATGAGTTGCAACGTTTTTCGGGATTTTTTCCATGATTGTCACGGTTTTTCGTAAGCACTGTTCTGGGATGTTTGAACTCTATCTCAGCCCATATTAGGCCTATATATCATCATTTTGTCTCCTTTAAGTATGACCAAACCACTTAGGGTTTCATTACACTTCCACCTTTTTAGGAGGGGTTTAGCTGAGTAGGTATTATGATATTTTGCAGTGCTTTTAGCCATTGTTTAGGGTTTGATATATCAGGTCCTTTTAGATCAGTTATTATTCCATCCAAAACCGCTTCTTGAGTTTTGTTTGGTCTCTCCCTTATGGATCCCTTTGTTTCCCTTAGGGTTTTAACCTTTCGCCTCCCATTTTGCAGTAGTTTTCCCTCTGGTTTGTTTTTGTTTATACTACTTTTACAATAGATCTAAGTCATTAGATCCATGTCCCTTAGACATTATATATTTTGGCCATCTTGTGTGTTTTGAGTCAATTTCACCTGCCTCTTTGATCAATTGTTTGGGAAGCCTTCTGTTGGGTTGAATTTATGCATCCTTAGTTGTATATTTTATTGTCGTTTTAGTGTTATTTATAGTTATTCAACATTTTTTCTTTTTCTTTATACAACCATTTGGGATTAATCAAAATTAACACATGGATTTCACCCATGCACACCTAAACCAAAGAGCACTTGGCTTACACTGCCAATACAAGACATAAACACCATAATTAATTTATTTGCCTCACTGAGCCTTTATTTATCACTCTTCACCCTTTCATGTCATTTGCGTCTTTCCATCATTGTACCCCCAAGGTGTTTATCTCAGATACTCCAAGGCCTTCATCCTCAGTTTCCGTTAGGAATACTTACTCCATCATGTATAATCCAAGTTCGTTCTCCGCCGAGTCCCCATACCGACTCTGATTCTAGTTCATCAGGTCCTTCCTCTGATTCTGAACCTAGTTTCCCTCCACCTCTTTTCGTCACCATGTCAGGTGCAAATGAAGGTGTTGGTCCTGAAGATGGTGTTAGCCCCAAACCTAATGTTGGATTTTATACTAGTGGAACCTCTACCAAAACTATTATGACTACTCCTTTTCTACCTTTTATGTTAGATTTAAGCCTTACCAATTTCATCCAGTTAATTAACGACCCTATAATCCACAATCCAGGTTGGCTTGCTATGCCAACTAAGCTTCATTCATACATCCATAAGTTTGAAGGAAACACTAGATAGGACCTTACTAATCATGTCTTCTCCTTTCACATGTGGTGTTCTTCCAATTCTATCACTAATGACTCCATCCATATTTGATTATTCCAAAGTATGCTCATTGGAGAAGCTGAAACGCATTATGTTGACCATATCGCTACCTCTCATTCCACTTTTGCGACTCTTACTAAAGCATTTTTGTCCTACTTCCATTTACCTATCTGATATGATACTGGTATGGATTTGTTGACCGCATTCTATCAAAATTCTGCCACCTGCCTTTCTGACCATGTTGAAGAATGGCGTAGAAGTAGGAGCTTGTCTTGAGCCCCTACATTTGACAAACATGTCTATATGGATTGTTTCTCAGAACACTTTGGCCTTCTATTGGTAAATATTTTTCATCTCACTTTCCTCAAACCGAGGAAGAAGCTCTCCAAGTCACATGGAAATATGATTTGATCTATGCCCAATCTGGTTATGTTTATACTATTTTACTAGATATTCCCAGACCTGGTGGTGCCAACACACTGGGGGCATATCACGCCAATGACGATATCGTTGGATCTCTTTCACATTTTTATAATCAACCTGCCATGAGTTATGGTTTCCCTTAGGGAGGGGCCATATCTTCTAGCACTTATCCCCCTCCTGGGAGCATGTATCTAGGACAAAGCACACCTTATGCATTTTCCCAATTTCATCAACCGATGCTAGGGCCAGATATTGCTCAACCTGTTTACCCCAATGTTGCTCAACCTCCTTACTATCCTTATCCATAACCCGACGCTCTAGCCCCTCTGACATCAATAACTCACCCTCCCGTGCATTCTCAACCTCTACCACAGTAGCCACCTCCCCCTCAATGTTAGGTGTATGTGCAACAGAGTATGACTAATCCTCCTAATTCCAAGAAAAAGAGGAAAGGAAACCAAAATCAACTGGAAAAGGGTAATCAAGGGCTCCAAGGTAACCAACCAAACACACCCCAAGGGAACCAGCTAACACTAATAACTAGCAACAGGTAAATCAGCCAAAACAGAACATACCTCTTTGTATGAATGAGCCTTGTTCTTTTTGTGGTGTCCATGACCATTATACTGATGATTGTCCCCTTTTACCCCAAATGCACCAGTTTTGGGAAGCATAAGCAACATCTAGAGGACAAAAAGCCACTACTTCGGCTCCTCGAGATACTCTGCTGGCTCAACCAAATATGTTCACTAATCCTTTCCCTCAGCAAGAATATGTGGCTGCCCAAACCCCTCAAGGTTAGACCACCTCTCAACCTTCACATTGTGGTACCCATGAATACCAGATTATCATGATTAGTTCTAAAAATTTCAATACCGTTGATGTCAACCTCCAAACTTGGTCGTGCCAATATGACAATCCACTTGCTACGTCTGCAACCATGTAATATTCCAAAATTTGCACAAAACAATTTGGAATATTAGATTTTCCTACTTTCAACTAGGAGAGGAATAAATGGGTAAGGAGGCCCATGAACAATAAAATTATGAATAAATTCCACCTTATTAAGGAAGGAGATTACCTTAGGAGCTATTTTTACACTTCCAAGTGTGAACAAGGACAAATTAGATGGGGACATAGTCGAGTTTGACTAAGTCAACATGCATCTTGAGGAGGAAGAAAACACTCAAGTAAACTAGCTCAATGTGAATAAGGATCAGCCTAGACACACATATGAGAATCGGATTGAAGATCCCTTGGTGTGAACAGAGGCATTTCAGGAGGATTGGTTCCAGTTGACCAAGTCAACAGCACTGTCACAAGAGGAAGGAAGCTAGCTAGGGCAGCGCAGTTTTGAACAAGGAAGCTTCATGAAGAAGTCACCTCAACATTGTGTGGGGTCTGGGGTGAGGCCGCTCACCAAAGATAAAAGTAAGGAATAGAATCAAAGGGATGGGATTCATCTATTTAGCTATTTTTTTCTTGAGACCACTTGCATGCTTCAACTATTTAGCCAGAGTTGTTGCACTTCTTAGTGCAAAGAATTCTCATGCAGGAATTCCATCCTCTCTTTAGATCAGCTTGCTTAAGGGATCAAAGGGGAGTGATTTGAGCTTCATTTCAGTATTTTTCTTGGGGCCATTCATCCATACTCAGCCATAGCGTGGTCTCCTTCATAGAACTGTGCCTTTTATACAAGGGCAGCAACAACAGAGTTGCACCCTTTGATTGTATGCTAATTTTGAGGAGGAGGTGCTTATTTCCCTCTGAGAGATCCAATAAGAAGGCATAGGGCCATTTTCTGTATTATTTAGCATTTATATGTCATATTCAGTCATTTTTAATATAGTGTTGCAGTAAACTACATTATTTTCTACAGTGATGCTTTGTACATGCATTTTGCTGGAAACCTTTGTCGGGTATCTTGTTTCTGTTGTATACGGGGTTAAACCTCCATTTATTTGTTGTATGATTAATTTAAACTCTAAATAATACTTATTTATTCATTTTCTACAGAAACCCTCATTAGAATAACTCATTCCTTGCTTAAGTAGTTGTTGCATGAGTTAGGCTATGGGGTTTTGGCTTATTTTAGCTGCATAGACTTGGGAGATTTGTTTATATGAGCTAGAGTGATTTATTTCACCTCTAATTATACATGTAATTTTTATACCATGTCTTCTAATGGATCCAAGTCCCATTTATCACTTTCATAGCATTATTTTCTGAGGACAACTGTTTTATTCCCTGTATTGCTGCATTTCCCCACCCGGGAAAGAGAATATAAGCCATCTTGTTGTTGAGGTTATTTCATCTGCTGGTAAGATGTTAATTTAAAACTAAAGAGCTGCTCTAAATTTTCATTCTCATGATTTTCTAAAGCTCCACATTGGTAATAACTCATATTATTCCCAATAGTGTAGTTGTTCCCATTTTGGGATATTACAGTGGTATCAAAGTTGTCATCTTGGTTCAGCCTCTGGATTTTCGATCTAAACAGAAGATAAGAAGGATAGGAGAAAAAAATTATGGAGAGTATCATCTTACTATCATCCATTTTCAGATCCAAGAAGAAAGGAGAAGAGAAATGCATTAAAACTCCAAAAGGGTTTCAAGGAGGAGAGAGTTACAGTGAGACCTCTAGAAGGTTTCGAGAAGCAGAATACGATGCATGCAATTCCTGGTCTCATAGAGGAGGTGGAGAGAAAGGATACCACTTAGAGCATGAAATCCTGAGTGGGTATTTGGCAGAATACAAGTGCCAACCTAGGGCTTTCAAAGAGATCCTAGATTTTCCTTATTTTATTCAACTGAGAGAAGAGAGAAGACCTTGCAGCAAAGGAGAGATCAAAGATAATAGATTCCTATTGTCTAAATTTGATGGGTCAACTATAGTAAGATCTTGGGCAATAAAGCTTGAGGGATTCTTCCTACTTTATCTAGTGGAAGAGAGGGAGGTAGCAGAAGTTGCAGCACTGCACCTAGAGGGTGAAGCCAATGCTTGGTAGTGCAGTCACTGATCCAGGGTAAAATATTGATACCCCTTAACCAAGACCTTTTAATTCGGCTGATAAATAGAATTGCATTTACTTAAGACGTTAAAGAACTGAAATGAACAATTGTAGCTGTAAATAAGAGGAACATAAATGAACAAGATCAGCAATCATAAGAACACATCGTTTGATGACGGAGTTCGTCCAGGAGGGACTACATCTCTGGGCCTCGGTGTCAAGATGGTGTAGGCCGCTGCATTATTTATTGTGAGAAGAAGATGTACATGGATATGTTTCCCTATGACATACAAGGAAAAATTGTCCTCACGCAGGAGTGGCTTGACTTCTTTAAGAGATGTTCTACTGCAGAACTCTCATACATAAAGAAAGAATCCTATCAGTATGACCATAGCTGACATGTAGCAAATGAGAGTATCCCGCCAATCCTGGCAAACAAGGGATCTCAAAAATACACATAGAAAATAAGAGCATCCCGCCAATGTGGCATAAAAGGGGCTCATACATGACACAAATCCATAGCTGAAAGTACATCAAAAACAACACAAAGCAAGATCCCATGACTCATGTATCAACCGGGATCTGCAAGACATAATGCATCTCAACGAGAAATAAATGAAGAAGTACATGGAATACACATCATATACCTCATGCGGCCATTTACTGAAGGCTGAGAAGCTTTGCGGCAGAATCTGAAAACACCATCAATCTTGTGGCGTCGAGAAAGTGGAAAACAACTGCTCACATGTGCAAATCCGACACCGGCATAGCCCACTTCTAAAAGTGGCTGAAAAATCGAAAACTCAGATGCAAAAACTGAGCACGCCATCAGACTCGTGGCGCTGAGTAGTGCTGAAATGACATAAAATTTGTCCCATTTGGACAAAATCAAAAGTTTTCCCTCCTGAAAATTGAGCCTCAATCAGGGTTCCGCCTGCCTCTTTTCTGGCTCATGGTTCCACATGACCTGCATTAAAAAAATATTAAATCTTGAATTCCGTGCACGCTGCTCCATTCCCTGGGTGCACTGATCTGCAATTAAAAAATATTAAACTCGAATTTCGTGCTCCATCTTGTCCTCCTCAGCCTTGGGCGCACTGTGCAAATTCTGAGTTTAAATAAAAATTCTGGGCAGACTTATCCAATTCAAGCCCATTGGCGCGTTGGTAAAAACGAGCTGTTTGTTAAGGAGAGGTCAGGGGATCAAATCCCGCCCCTCCAAAAATATGCATGCGTTTTGTTTTAAAAACCCAACGAACAATTTAAATGGGGGGTCGGGCCCGCCTTGGGCGGCCCGCCCCCAACCACCTCCGTTATATATATACCACAACTATTTTTTTTGTTTGGGATTCGTTATGTGTTGGCCCGAGGTGTGGAGTCGCCGCGTGGGCGGACCGGCAGACCCGCCGGTGGTGGGTTCGACTCCCACTGGCTCCAATATATATATCATATATATGTTGAATACGTTTTGGTTGCCCGCATGCGTGGGGTCCGGCGGGGGTCATGGCCCGCCGGACCAATTTAATATATATATTTTTTTGTTTTATTTGTTATTTAAAACAAATAAGTTCTTTTCGAACCTTCAGATTTTTGATCGAAGGAGTGCAATTAACGGTCCCACAAATTCGCTCGGAATCTGGCCTGAGTGTGCCGGAATCCGGTGGCCGGGTTTGGTTCAAATTGCGTCCTCTTTAAGGCTGCCCAGTCACCAAGTCAACCTGGAACTTTGACCGCTTATAACTTCTTCATACGGACTCGGAATTGAGTTCTGTCTGCGCCGTTGGATTCAGAATTACGAGATCTAAATCATGAACTTATTTCGAGAACAATCCGAACACTTTGATTTTTGAGCCTTTTACTCAAGCCTCTTGTACCTGTACCTGATTATTCCACCTGGATCAAACCTCCCCACTGAGGAGCTTTTGGTCCTCCAAAAGCATCAAGCTTTACGTATCATCAACTATCTGCAACTGTCGTTGAAAGGCACATCCCCACATGACTCCTTCACCTGGCGTACTTCGGAATCAAGATGCAAAGCCATCATGTACAACTGCTACAATGTGATTTCTGAAAAGGCACATCCCTTGAAGACTCCTTCACCTTACGTACCTCAGAGTCAAGATGCAAAGCCAACACCTGCAACTACTGAAATGCGATGTCTGAAAAGGCACATCCCATGAAGACTCCTTCACCTCACGTGCTTCGGAATCGAGATGCAAAGCCAACACCTGCAACTGCAAATGTCTGAAAAGGCACATCCCTTGAAGACTCCTTCACCTCACGTACTTCGGAATCAAGATGCAAAGCCAACACCTACCTAAAGCTGCAACGAACATTACATTCTCAATGTGACCAATAATGACCCAGATATTTTCATACTTGCCACGAGCTTATAACATGCACTCGGTGGTCAAGCTTACAGCAAAATGGAAATCATATATCAACAAAATTACAAGACCAAACCTCATCGTCACATTTCGAAGTGATGGAAAAACTCCTCATCACTTTTACATGAAATAAATGCATCAGACGACTCATACAACATGACCAAAAACATAATTTTCACGTCTCAAAGTGATGGCAACACATCATCACTTTTACATGGTAGAGATCTAACACACGACTCATAAAACAAGGCCAAAAAGAAATGTCATGGTCGCTTAAACGAGTGATGGAAACACATCACCACTTTCATACTAAAAATGCGACAAAAGACTTACAAGCATGGCCATGACAAGCTTAACATCTCTAGAAAAAAACAATCTAGAAGAACCACTTCTCATTTATTAAAACGAGCGGATCATTTCCCTGTGGCGAACTTGCTTGTCGATCAGCTCTTTCAACTTGTGCATGTACGGGTGCTTTGTCTTTACGGCGCTGCTCTGGATGAAGTTTCCAGCATGTGGCTCTTTGGTGGCCACTTCGGTCGCAATGGGTGCAAAAGTTATTTTTCCTCCAAACCTGCTTAACTGATTTCTTTTCCTGTTGGGAAGAAGGCTTTTCATGCCTCTTCCTTCTTTGTGCTGCCATCCTCTTCCAGCACTTAGAAATCACATGGTTATTTAAACCACAAAAATAACAAGTTTTATGATGCCATATTTTACGACCATGGTTATCAACATTCTTGTAATCAAAATGCACTCTGGAATAATGAGACTTAGTATACCTTCTGGGGTGGTCTCTGGTGCGCTCATGATGATGGGAGCTCGCCTCGGTTCCTTCACTGCAACGTTCACTGCCATGGAATGATGGCGAAGTGTCCCTATCATTCCTCTTCCTTGGAGAGTTCATCATTATCTGTTTGCCCTTGATGTCCTTCTAACATCCTTCACCATTGTACCCCAAACCTGCATAACGAGGTCGTTGCACAACCTCCAATGGTTCGGTGATGCCTTGGCCACGAATGCCAAGTCCTCCTCCTCTGTACCCCATTTTGGTGAGGAGTTTCATGCCGATACATGTGATGGGTATCTCCACACTTCCAACTGAAATTATATCATGTGAAGAAACTGAAGAAAAATAAACATTGTTTACCTTAGGTGTTGATGGCGAAACAGATGAAGAAAGCTGTTGTAAGCCTTCATCGCGCTTCACTTCTGTCACTGCCTCTGACACGGCTTGTAGCTGAAGCTGCATTTGTTGCATCTCCTCCTTCTCTTTCTGTAGGAATGATTTTAAGACATCATGATATCTCTGAAGAGTTTCGTTGTTGCGTTTCAAATCTTCCCATGCCTCTGTCGTGGCTTGCAACTGAAGCTGCAACTGTTGCTTCTCCTCCTTCTCTTCATGTAGGAATGCCTTCAAGGCATCATGATCTGCTTGTAGAATTTCATTGTTGCACTTCCAATCTTCCAACTCTTCTGTTGTGGTTTGCAACTGAAGCTGCAACTGTTGTTTTTCCTCCTCCTCTTTGTGTAGGAGGGTCTTCAATTCTTCATTCTCTGCTGCTTGTTTTTCGTAAGCCTCGTACAGTATGTCCGCTTTCTCGGACACCCTGAGCATGGTTTCATACATGTCCTTCACATTCTCCATGGCTCAAATTAGCAAACGTTCAATGTTCACGCCTGCAATCCAATCAGCAAGAATACCTGCTCCGATACCACTTGATCCAGGGTAAAATCTTGATACCCCTTAACCAAGACCTTTTAATTCGGCTGATAAATAGAATTGCATTTACTTAAGACGTTAAAGAACTGAAATGAACAATTGTAGCTGTAAATAAGAGGAACATAAATGAACAAGATCAGCAATCATAAGAACACATCGTTTTATGACGGAGTTCATCCAGGAGGGACTACATCTCTGGGCCTCGGTGTCAAGATGGTGTAGGCCGCTGCATTATGTGTTGTGAGAAGAATATGTACATGGATATGTTTCCCTATGACATACAAGGAAAAATTGCCCTCACGCAGGAGTGGCTTGACTTCTTTAAGAGATGTTCCACTGCAGAACTCTCATACATAAAGAAAGACTCCTATCAGTATGACCATAGTTGACATGTAGCAAATAAGAGTATCCCACCAATCCTAGCAAACAAGGGATCTCAAAAATACACATATGAAAAAGGAGCATCCCGCCAATGTGGCATAAAAGGGACTCATACATGACACAAATCCATAGCTGAAAGTACATCAAAAACAACACAAAGCAAGATCCCACGACTCATGTATCAACCGGGATCTGCAAGACATAATGCATCTCAACGAGAAATAAATGAAGAAGTACATGGAATACACATCATATACCTCATGCGGCCATTTGTTGAAGGTTGAGCAGCTCTGCGGCAGAATCTGAAAACACCATCAATCTTGTGGCGCCGAGAAAGTGGAAAACGACTGCTCACATGTGCAAATTCGACATCGGCATAACCCACTTCCAAAAGTGGCTGAAAAATTGAAAACTCAGATGTAGAAACTGAGCACGCCATCAAACTCATGGCACTGAGTAGTGCTGAAACGACATAAAAATTTTCCCATTTGGACAAAGTCAAAATTTTGCCCTCCTGAAAATTGAGCCTCAATCAGGGTTCTGCCTGCCTCTTTTTTGGCTCATGGTTCCACATGACTTGCATTAAAAGAATATTAAATATTGAATTCTGTGCGCGCTGTTCCATTCCCTGGGCGCACTGATCTGCAATTAAAAAATATTAAACTCGAATTCCGTGCTCCATCTTGTCCTCCTCGGCCTTGGGCGCACTGTGCAAATTCTGAGTTTAAATAAAAATTCTGGGCGGACTTATCCAATTCAAGCCCGTTGGTAAAAACGGGTTGTTTGTTAAGGAGAGGTCGGGGGATCAAATCCCGCCCCTCCAAAAATATGCATGCATTTTGTTTTAAAAACCCAACGAACAATTTAAATGGGGGGTCGGGCCCGCCTTGGGCGGCCCGCCTTGGGCGGCCCGCCCCCAACCAACTCCGTTATATATATACCACAACTGTTTTTTTTGTTTGGGATTCGTTATGTGTTGGCCCGAGGTGTGGAGCCGCCGCGTGGGCGGACCGGCAGACCCGTCGGTGGTGGGTTCGACTCCCACTGGCTCCAATATATATATCATATATATGTTGAATACGTTTTGGTTGCCCACATGCGTGGGGTCCGGCAGGGGTCATGGCCCGCCGGACCAATTTAATATATATATTTTTTTGTTTTATTTGTTATTTAAAACAAATAAGTTCTTTTTGAACCTTCAGATTTTTGACCGAAGGAGTGCAATTAACGGTCCCATAAATTCGCTCGGAATCTGGCTTGAGTGTGCCAGAATCCGGTGGCCGGGTTTGGTTCAAATTGCGTCCTCTTTAAGGCTGCCCAGTCACCAAGTCAACCTGGAACTTTGACCGCTTATAACTTCTTCATACGGACTCGGAATTGAGTGTCGTCTGCGCCGTTGGATTCAGAATTACGAGATCTACATCATAAACTTGGTTTGAGAACAATCCAAACACTTTTATTTTTGAACCTTTTACTCAAGCCTCTTGTACCTGTACCTGATTATTCCACCTGGATCAGTCACTTAAGCCACACAAGAGTGACTTATTTTTCTAATTTCAATCAAGATTTGATCATTACCTTTGATGAAGAAATATCAGAGGAGAGTAGGCCCACACCACCATGGGAGGAGGCAAGTACTAGTGCTCTCATAACCTTGAGAGAGCAGCCTTCTACACCAGCAGTTGAAGCAGCCATTACATTGGAGGGAGGAGTCCTTGCAGCACTACAAGAGGTTCCCACATCTCATCAAGGTATGGGAATATTTCCACTTTTACTTATTGCAGAAAATCCTTCTAAAAGTTGTGGAAATATGTATTCATATGGCCCAGGATAAAACATTATTGGTGGGATAGAGCATAAATATTGCATTGCGCTGTGCAAACTTGAATGGTTCAAGAAAAAAATGAACCATAATTCTATTGGACCATTGTGAGTTGCACTTAACCCTTGAGGTTGAAGTGTGATCTTTTGGAGGGATTCATGAACCTTGAGATGGAGTATGAGGCAGCAACTATGTCATTGGAGGGACTATCAGCGCTGTCAAACAATAGCACGGAAGAGGCTTTACCTTTTTCACCTTTGGATCTTGATGGATTCAAGATCACCATGGACATGAGATCTTCTCTAAGAGATCTCCAAGGAAATGCATTACAGCATTTCATGGCATGCAGAAGAGAGGAACTGATTGTGGAGGATGATAGACCACATGGGGAGAATGCCAAGGTGAAGAATGAAAAAAGGCATCCACATGGTGTTGAGTGGATGTGGGGGTAGAGCAAGAGGCTAGTGAGCCACTTGCAAATTTATGATACAGGGCAGCAAGAGGCCAAACTGCATTGACTACTCTTGAGAGAGTTTGGCCATCATGAGACATATCCTTTTTCCAAGGGTATGTGGGAGAAGAAAACTTGGCAGGATACTTGCATCATATGGCAAGGAGTGTGGGAGCATTTTGATGATGTGATATTTTCACCACATGGGTTGTATGATGGAGGTATGATGAGGCAGCAAAGGCATTTGTTGCTTTGGAGGATTGAGAGAGAGTAAGGGCAGAGTTGATCTCACATTTTGCATGATGTTGCAAAGGGAGGAGATTGCAACATTATGGGAGGAGTCTTTGACATTGGACATGTCAGAGAATGGATTTATGAGTTGGAAGGAGCCTATTTGCATAGGCCAGTAGCACTGTCACTATGGAGCAGCAACTTGTTGATGGAGTTCTCCCAGGGTCACTTCATATTTGATGCACATGATGGGCATAGAGGAGGTAAGATTGGTAGAGGAGTGAATGGACACATTTTTCATTATGTTATGAACTCCTTGACTTGGGTTTCTAGGCATGAGGGGGATAATCTTCATGCAGCATATGATTATTCCTCTTCATAGGAATATGTTCTATCACTATGGAGATCTCATATATGGATCCTATCACTTTCTTACTTCCCTTACATGGTAAGAATTTTGTTTATGAATTTATTGATTGTTCCATACATGCTCTTACCTTTTTATTGTAGTGCATTGCTCTACAAAGGGGCAAGCTTTTGTTTAGGCTCCATGGTCTATTTTTGGCCATCTATCATGATGGAGACAACCATCTACTATATTATTTGGGGCAAGTTTTTGGTTACTCCTTGTATGCTCAGTTGATGCACTCAGCCATTTACTACTTCTTGGTAGATGAGGTGACTTGCACAACTAACCATTTGTCAAGAGACAACTTGCCATGCTATGGTCTGAAGCTGCAGTGGGGAATACTACACTGTGACCATTTGGGAGACTGTTGGTACCTTCGAGCATCACATAAAACCTTTATTATTTCTCTCATTACGATGTTGATCATGATCCTACTTGCTGATATTATTCCTACCTATATGAGGAGCATGATTGGAGGAGGAACACATAGAGTGGATGTGTTCTTGGGGGAGGAGCATCCCCACACTTTCTGCATTGCATGCTCTAAAAGGAGCATGGGAGGAGACATTTCCTCTACAGAAACATATTTGTTTCTTAATGAGGAGGGCAATGAGATGGATGGGATGCCATATGGTGGTAATTTCTTGTCCATCATGTATAAGGTGGTCTGGGCCAGATTGATGCACAGCACTGGGAGAGGGACCTTTGGAGGTCTAGCTTCCTTCTTGCCATTTGAGGGCAACATGATGGAAGCCCAAGATCAGAAAATCCTTTACACTTGTCTTAAGTGGAAAGGAAAGCAGTGTGGGATAGGCTACTATGTCTACCATGACCAGAATTTCAGCCCACCTACTTTTCTGGAGCTTCAAGTGGAGGATGATTTACATGATTTTCCAATTTGGGAGGGGACTCATTTTTCTTGGTTGATAGCTTGGGGAGGAGAGATTCAAATTGGGATGATAAGTCCCAATATATATCAGCCCTCATGCTCCAAGAGGATCTTCAAACAACCCATTTTTGCTTCCATGGATGTTCTACTGTCACATAATCTCAGCTATTTAGATAGCTTACACACCTAGGAGGGGCAACTTGGAGATATGATGATGATGCAGCACCTTGACCTTTGGAGGTTTCCATCTTATGAGGTTGCTATAGAGGAGAAGAGGATGCTCTTCAGTGTTATCCTTGCAGTTGCTTGAGGAAAAGCAACATTTGGGAGGGGAGGACTGTAATATTCCAAAATTTTCACACAGCAATTTGGAATATTAGATTTTGCTACTTTCACCTAGGAGAGGAATAAATGGGTAAGTAGGCCCATGAACAATAAAATTATGAATAAATTCCACCTTAGTAAGGAAGGAGATCACCTTAAGAGCTGGTTTTACACTTCCAAGTGTGAAAAAGGACAAATTAGATGGGGACATAGTCAAGTTTTTCTAAGTCAACATGCATTCTTGAGGAGGAAGGAAACACTCAATTAAACTAGCTCAATGTGAACAAGGGTCAGCCTAGACACACATATGAGAACCAGATTGAAGATACCTTGGTGTGAACAAAGGAATTGCAGGTGGATTGGTTCCAGTTGACCAAGTCAATAGCATTGTCACAAGAGGAAGGAAGCTACCTAGGGCAGCGCAGTTTTGAACGAGGAAGCTTCATGAAGAAGTCACCTCAACATTGTGTGGGGTCCAGGGTGAGGAGGCTCACCAAAGATAAAAGGGATGCATAGCATCAAGGGGGGGGGGGGGGGGGGGTGGGGATTCATGTATTCATCTATTTTTGTCTTGAGACCACTTGCATGCTTCAGCTTTTTAGCTGGAGTTGCTGCATTGCTTAGTGCAAACAATTATCGTGCGGGAATTCCATCCTCTCTTTAGATCAGCTTGCTTAAGGGATCAAAGGGGAGTGATTTGAGCTTCATTTGAGTATTTTTCTTGGGGCCATTCATCCATACTTAACCACAGCTCAGTCTCCTTTAGATAACTATGTGTTTTATGTAGGGGCAGAAGTAGCAGAGTTGCACCCTTTGATTGTATGCTAATTTTGAGGAGGTGCTTATTTCCCTCCGAGAGATCCAATAAGAAGGCCTAGGGCCATTTTCTATATTATTCAAAATTTATATGTCATATTCATTCATTTTTAATACATTTTTGCAGTAAACTGTGTTATTTTCTACAGTGCTTATTTGTACATGCATTTTGTCGAAAACCTTTGCTGAGTATCTTGTTTCTGTTGTATAAGGGTTTAAACCTCCATTTATTTGTTGTATGATTAATCTAAACTCTAAATAAGACTTATTTCTTCATTTTCTATAGAAAACCTCATTATAATAATGCATTTCGTGCTTCAGTAGTTGCTGGATGAGTTAGGCTATGGGGTTTTGGCTTATTTTAGCTACATAGACTTGGGAGATTTGTTTATATGATCTAGAGTAATTTCTTTCACCTCTAATTCTTCATGTAAGTTTTATACCATGTCTTCTAAGGGATCCAAGTCCCATTTATCACTTGCATAGCGTTATTTCCTGAGGACAGTTGTTTTATGCCCTGTATTGCTGCATTTCCCCACCCGGGAAAGAGAATATAGGCCATCTTGTTGTTGAGGTTATTTCATATATTGGTGATATGTTAATTTACACATAATTAGCTTCTCTACATTTCCATTCTCATTATTTTCTGAAGCTCCACATTGGTAATAACTTAGATTATTCCCAATAGTGTAGTTGTTCCCATTTTGGGATATTACAATCTGAGTCCCAAACCAAAGTTTCCACAGAGTCCATTTCGACACCCGATTCCCCTTATAGATCCCTCGGCCTTGATCAAAGGTCATTCCCAAGATCCCCAAAGGGCCATTACACTGAAATTCTGCTTCTGCTAAGGCCGCCCACACCTACATCATAGTAGATGACTTGGCACAATCTCCTTCTACCATATCAATGTTGGAATTCCTCCAGTCATGCCCTTCACAATGAAAGCTATGTTATCTACTTTGGGCGATATGGATCCTTTAGATGATCATTTTATCATCTTTGATGTTGACAAGTGAGAACATCCCCCCTTACCTTCATCTGTTTCCTTCCAAATACCAGTCAAGGTTCGTAATGCCAATGTCTCGTGATGTATCATTGACAAGGGTGCATCCACATGCGTAATGTCTGCCTCTATTTGGAAAAAACTCGGATCATCAGACTTAGCCCCATCCACCATCACCTTGCATGCTTGGGACGATCATCCTTTTCATCCCCTTGGAATTTTCCGCAATTGTCATGTCACTCTTACGGGAAAGAATGTTTGTGTTGACATTGAAGTCGTTTATTCCCCCTTGGATTACAATATTCTATTGGTTTGTAGCTATACCTATGCGATGTCTACTTTTGCATTTGCAATTCATCGAAAAATGTGCTTTCCTCACAATGGAAATATCATCACCATCGATTAGTTGACATATTACTAACCACAATCTTAGACCTCCTCCGAGTCTATCATATCTTCAGTGGCTGATAAGCAATGAATCGCACCTCTCATCAGTGTTTCACCTAGAGTCTATAAATATTCCATATTACTTGGTGCATTCCCTGGCCACCCCTCTCTTATCACTGACCCCAGCTCATCAAATGTTTGCATGATGAAATCATCTCAGGCTCACCACAAGAGGTCGGGTTCAACCAACCAGCAGCCTACACCTTTTCAACCTGCTGGTGGTAATTTGAGGGAGCCTTCAGGTATTTCTCTCCAAGAACCTTCTCCCTCTACCAGTGTATCTTCCACCCCATTTCAACCAGGAACGGTTCCCCTTATCCTTACTCATTTAGGAGCCATTATGCCAGGCCATTACCCTTCCGGTCAGATATCGTTTCTAGCTCCCCCTTCTGGAGTCTTTTCATTTCTTGTTATGGCTACACTGAGCCTTCCCAATATGACCCAGGGGATCCCAGTCTAGTACATTGATCCTCCAGCCAAAATTATTCCTTGTCATCTCAAACCTTATACTGATTTGACCGTAGTCCAACCGGTCACTATGACCCTTCCCTTTGCTTCAATGCCTTAGCCACCTCAGCAGGAATCTACTCCTATTGAGAAAGCATCTAGTGAAGGGGCGAAATCCCAAAATAATGAACCTAAGGAAAATTCCCCCCAAACAACTCTTGCTCCTCCTAAGCCTCCAATGAAGCCACCTTTGTGCACTTTGTGTGATGTTGTTGGACATGCTACCCATAATTTTCCTGAGCTTCCTTGTCTCAAACCTATGGTCAACTAGATGTTTTCTGAATCCAATATCCCAGAGGTCCATGTTACATTACCCGATTCAACTAAGAAACTCATTTTTTTGCGCATGAACTGACCTTGTTCTTTATGTGATCTTTATGGCCACTATTTTTACCTTTTTCCCCTTCTCGATGACTTTTGTGACACCCTTGAGGCTATTTGCTAAATAGAGGCCACTCGTAGTGGATTTTTCACTCCTCCACATGAGATTTTTGCTTCGGTAGAACTGGAGGAAATTTATGCACCCATTTTTATACCTCTCACAATGTCAAGATGACAAAACCTTAGGCCACTATCCTCTATCTTTCATCATCCATGAGATCCATGGTGGAAGACCCCTATGGGGCATCCCATTCTATTTCTACTGAACCTCCTTCGACTATCACCTTGGGCTCAACATTGGTAGATGTTTCATCTACTATATCTTGATCTAGCCTCTGTAGAGATGAGTATGTGAACCATATATCTCATGATGATGCGTCAGGTAGCCCCAACAATGACCAGTATGTTGTGGATTCTAAATATTTCATCTCAAATGAAGTTGATTGGTTTATAAATCCCATTCCTGCATCAGATGCTTTCAAAGAAATAAATATGGCCAATATCTCTCCTACCATTAAAATTTTCATTTCTGATAAACCGGGGGTAGAATAAAACATTACCTTGGGGGCACATTGCACCCCAGAATAATTTGAGGCTTACACTAACCAATTCAAAGAATTTCGCTGTTTTTTTCACCTGTCTTATTCAGAGATTCCTAGACTCAATCTTGCCATTGTTGAACACCATATTAAAACATGGCCCGATGCCAATCCTATCTGTCAAAATTTGAGACCCATTAATCCTTCAAGGCGAGAGGCTATCAAGGCTGAGATTGATAAGCTCAAGCAGGTTGGTTTTATCTATCCCATTGAATACACCACCTAGGTTTCTAAATCGGTTCCCATTCTTAAGAAACAAGGCACCATCCATGTCTACACTAACTTTCACGACCTAAACAAAGCTTGTCCCAAAGCTGACCTCCCCACACCATTCATTTTCTAGATCATAGATGATTGTGCAGGGCATGAATTTCTATACTTTATGGATGGTTTCTCTGAGTACAACCAAATCGTTATCCGTCGTGTTGATCAGTTAAAAAATGCATTCATTAATTTTTGGGGAACATTTTCTTATAGGGTCATGACGTTTGGGCTAAAGAATGTCGTAGCCACCTTCTAGTGGGCCATGTCATACTGTTTCCATGATTTGGCTGATGTCATGCTTGCCTACATTGATGACATCACTACTCGTTCTAGGCAGCGAGCGCAACACATTCATGATTTTCATAGCGTCTTTCTCCTATGTCGAATGTATAATATCTATTTCAACCTAATGAAGTGTGTCTTTTACATTCCTGTCAGCCATCATTGGGGCCTCACTGTGTCCAAATATGGTATAATGCTTGATCCCCTCAAATTTCAAGCCATCCTTGAGCTTCCTAATCCTCATACCTTACACTAGTTACAAAACATCAAAGTCAAAGCTAACTTCCTTCATTAGTTCATCCATGACTATATATGCCACCACCATGATGGGTTTCTAAAACTCCTTCAATCTAACATTCCATTCATCTGGGATGACTATGATCAATAGTGTTTTGATGCCCTGGATATTTCTCTCACTTCTTCTCACTTGATTAGTCCTCCTATTTTTTAGAGGGATTTCATCCTATACATCTCATCTTCCACCCATTCGGTTGTTGGGGTCCTTATCAAGGAAGATGACACCGATAATGAACATGTTATATATTATTTCAGTAATGACCTTATGGGTACCCATTGTGTCCTACTCGCATGAAGATAATTTTGCGTTGGCCATTTTGTTCTCAGTCCAAACACTTTGTCATTATATCCTTACACGTTCCACCAAGGTACTGACCAATTCCAACCCTATGGCTTTCCTATTGAGTAGATGGATCATCAATGGGAATTATGCCCGTTGGATCGTTATCCTTTAGAAGTTCGATCTCAAATTTGTCAAACCCAAGTGTAAGAAAGATTTAGCCCTTGTTGTACTCATTTCTTAATTACCTAATGGTACGCAAGATCCGTTGGTTAATGATGATTTACCCAATGAGAACTTTTTCTCCATTACATCGGATGACCCTTGGTTTGGTGACATACTTACCTACCTACGAACCCAAAATTTTTCTTCCCATATTGATTGTGATTCTCGATGAAGTATACGACACCAATCCCCTCGCTATATTCTCCTTGGTGATGATCTTTATCATCGCGGTGTTGATTATGTCCTCCATCATTGTCTCATGCATGATGAAGTTGAGAAAGTCCTTAATACCTTCCATAGCAGAGCTTTTGGTGGCCACCTCTCCAATTTGGCTACTGCCTAGAAAGTTATGCTCTCTGGGTATTTTTTGCCTTCTCTCTTCGGTGATTACATTGAATCATTCAAACATTGTTCCAATTTCCAACTATTCACCCCAAATGCACAAGCTCCTCCTGCTCCCCTCCATCATGTCATATCAACTGGTCCCTTCTGCAAGTGGGCCATTAAATTTATGGATTGTCAACCTCCATCTACTCATAACCACAAGTATATCATTTTTGAAGCTTACTATTTCACCAAATGGGATGAGGCCATGCAAACATTCAATAACATGAAAACTATCGCAACTCTCTTTTTCTTTAACCATGTTATTTCTTGATTCGGGGTTCTGAAATAAGTGGTCTCTGACCATGGCCAACATTTTGAATATGAAATATGGCATGAGATATCCTCTATGTTGGGATTTAAGCACAAATATTCATCATGCTATTACCCCCGAGGTAATGGTCAAGTTGAAGCGGTCAATAAAATCCTTAAAACTATGCTTTAACAAATGATGACCAAGAAAAAAACCAATTGGAACCTTATGTGCTTCCTTGCTTTGTGAGCCTATAGAATTTCTATTAAAACCGTTGTTTGTGCTCAACCTAGTCTCCTAAATTGAGTTCATTTAATTGTCAACCAGGGTTGGTAAACTGCTAAAGTGAAGTGCATTGTATGTGCCTAGGTGTTTGTCTCCTAATGCATTGTGTTTAGTGTTTTATGATTTTTTTGGTATTTTATGATGATTTATGATGTTTTTGGTCTTTTGATGGTTTTTATGTTCACAAGGAAAATGACTAAAAAGCTAGTGGAAAGAAGCTACTGGTTAAAAACAGAGTGAATCCTAATTGGTTGATGACAAATGACAAATGCAAATGCAAATACTGAAACAGAATCAAACCTAACCTATGACTAAGCATAATACAAAGCTTGATAATGACTTCAAGAAAATGAATCAAAACATAAACTTAACTTGTCCAATTCTTTCATCAAAGGTATTTTGGGAGAGCTTGAGAAATGGTCAGCTAAGCATACAAATTCTCCTAACTGAACAATTAAACAATCAGCTTATAATGATACAACATTTTATCCATGATTAAAGATTTTTTGAAACATATTTGGAGAAAAATATTGTTAACATCATAAGATCTCTACTCTAAGACTAGCTCCTACTTCTATTCTACAACTTAGTTTAACATCACTAAACCTTATTCAAAAGTTATGGATTTCTTTTTAAAGTAGTCTTTTGAGGAAAGGTTTTGTTTATGAAGAAATTGCAAAAAGTACTTCAGGCCTTGAGATGATATTGTCTTATGTTCAGATGGTTATGAGTCAATTATGGATTTGGAACAAAAGAGATTTTAAAAATAATGAAGGCCGTATTGTTTAAGTTTAACAACTAATGTAATCTAATGTGCAATGGATGACAACTAAATGTGGAATGAAAATACAATGAGCTAAGCTAAAATTGAACTAAGATGTCACTAGTCTAAAACAGTGCTGAACTAACAAGCCATTATCAAACTTAAAACAAAATAACAGAGCATGAATTGAATGCAATTTGACTCCGGAGTACCCTAACTAAGTTATCATGCATTAATCTATGGGATTCTACAGCCTGTTTTGTCCATCATGAATAGTATTTTGGAAGAGCTTGCTAGAACAATCTTGGCTGTACAATTCAGTGCAAATGCAAACATAAAGATTGAAAGCAATTTAAAAACTAAGACATCACAGCTATCTCCTACCCATCATTATGATATTTTGGAAGAGCGTTTTAAGAGTAATATTAGCTATGCTAATTAGTGCAAACAAACAACTGAAACATTCAGTATCACAGTCATGCCTTAGACATCATAAGGATTTTTTGGAAGAGTTTGCTTAGTATAAGTTCAACTGTGATAATGAACAAAAGAAATTACAATTAAATCCTACAACACTACAGCCATTTCCCATTCCTTATCATGATCTTTTGGAAGATTTTTTTTTAGAACAAGTATAGCTATATTGGCTAATGAAATTAACTATGAACTCAAACTTCAAAAACGTGAAAATGACTAAGATACTTATCTAGATTACGAAAGTAAATCCGTGCAGGAGGCAGGGGCCCTCTACCACCAGACGGAATCTAACTCAAAATCAACTCAACGCGTTCAAAGCAATGTTGTCTTCTTCATTAAAGGAAAATAACTTGAAGCAGATTAGTCTCGGTCTTCAGAAATATAGCATTCAATACATGAAATCTAAGCAAAATCTAGAGCTTGTCTCTCGGTTTCCTGAGTGCTTTTATAACAAATCTACATAACATAACTTGCAACAATACGAGGATCATTGTCTTTCCTTATCAAAATCGTACTAGGACTCTAAAGATGGCAGCGTAAAGGGAAAAAGGCAATCTGGACTAGGACAGTCCTATTAGAAGTCTGCCTCCTTGAATGAGTTCCCACGTACCAAAACCACGTCTAGAATTCGGTTCAGTCTTCATGGTGAGCAACGAACAATGAGGACATAATGTGGAATATACCCATGTGTGGATTTTCCTGAGAGGACACCTGGAACATGCTTGAACGTGAAGACAGCTGCAGAATTTCCGGTTAGCTACGGAATGTCTGCATTCTGCAGCTAGTTCCGGTCAAAATGCATTACAATGACAAAAATCACAAAACTTAGCAAGTTAGCCATGTTAATCATTCTAAAAGTAATTTTAACTAAATTCATTGATCAATTGGGTCTGGGATAACAATGGACAAAGGAAAATGAGGTAAAGTAAGATGAAAGAAAGCACAATCTTGGGGCTCAACATACCCCCACTGTTGTCTTCTTGCATGTCCTCATGCAATTTATTCCATAAACTCTGAGACTTCTACAAGAACATCTAATCCTCTCCTTCTTCTTTGCCTGGAAGCTAAAGATCTTCTGGGTTTTCTGATGACAAGTTTGAACCTTAAGTTGATAAGTGCCCTGATTAGCTTCTTGTTCCTCTTTTTCAACTTTTCATTAGCCTTTTCCACTTTGTCCATTTGTAGAGATAAGGTTGAGTTCATACTGGTTTTGAGTTTGACTTGTTCCTTGAGAATATCATTCTCAGTTCTGATGTGTCTATTAAGTACTTCCAGCTCATACCTATCTCTTCTTAACACATCTATTTCGGACAGTGGAGGACTAGGGGTTCTATCTCTACTCTCTGAAGCTTTCCTTTCCAATGTTTCAACATAGTCATAAACTTCTTGCTGAGCAGGGTCAATTTCAGGGGTTTCTTCATTAAAATCTTCTTCAACATCTTCAATAGATGTTTCCTCGTCTTCTATATTTATCACCCCTGTTTGTTTGATCTGTGTTTTCCTTAGTTTCCCCCTGAGTCTATGGCTTCTTCTTGGCTGGGATGATCCCTCTCATTTTTCTGTGGCAGATTTCCTGATTACCCTCTCTTTCTTAAGTTGTTTCTTAATTTGAGTCAACTTCTTAGAGATTATTTCTTCACTACTTTCCTGTACTGTTTTGTAAATTTCCATTTTAGAGGCTCTCCATTTTCTACTTCTCCTTGTAGGTTGATGTTCAGGTGAGGGCTCTTTTGGTTCCTCAAAGTGGTTTCTTACCAAGAAATTATCCCAAGTGTCTTTTGTTTTGGCTAAATGGTGTTCAATTAAAATATTAACCAAGCCATGATGGTATAGAGTTGTCTCTAGGAATTGGACTCTCCTTTGAACACTAGAAGCCATGTTTTTCAAACTTTGAAGCAAGAAATAGGGAAAATTTAGCTCTTCCTCCAGAAAATGCATTATCAATCTAATATGGTAAACATAAAATGTGCCATATCTACCTTCACATGTGATAATTTTTTGTAGAATAAGCAATATGTTTCTCCATTTATTTTTTAATGCAGAACTTGGAATTCCCTTTTTAAACACAGTGACATCCATACCTAGTGATTTTAGGATTTGCTTCCATGATTCATTGTGAAATTCTCTGTTTTTAAACCATCTCTCTCCATGTCTAAGAAATTCCGTTGCTTCTGCAATAAAAACCTCTGTGACAGTGAATTTAACATCTCCAACTTCAACCTCATCTCCTTTGAATGACCTTGCAAATGTTTTAGTGACTTCTTTGTGGAAGCCATTAAATTTCTTAAGAAATTGTAGCCATCCTACCTGTTGCAACATTTCTCTACTTTGAGGGTATCCTTCCAGGTATTTTTTGCCCACTGGTTCAGTTCTTACAATAAGGCCCATAATTCCTTCTTCAATCTTCAGATTAGTGTTCTTTCTGCTCACGAAAAAAATAACCTCAACCTTCAAATTGATATACCTCTGGTTCACGGAGATAGTGCTTCAATCTTCAAACTGATATATCTCTGCTTCTCGGTGACAATGGCTTCAAATTCCACACTGATATACCTCTGCTTCATGGTGATAATGCTTCAATCTCTGCTCACGGTGATAGTGGTTTGATATTTCAAATTGATATACCTCTTCTCACGGTGATAGGGATATCTCTGTTCTGCGGAATGAAATGATGAAGGGCTGGCTACAGAATGGAGTGATGGCGGTAGTTACGGAATGAGTTAATGAAGTGAGGTGAAGAAAAAAAATCAATGAGTGAAAAGGCTGTAGAGATTTTTTTACAACGGATTAAAAAAAAATCATCATTAAATGATTTGGCTGGGTGACGTGAGGAAATCAAACACTTCAGCCTTTTTAACCACTTAAATGATGGTCGGGTATAGAATTTGAAATGAAAGATTTTTATCCAAAGTTTTGCGGAGGGTATATTTGGCATGATCAATAAAAATAATCAAAACAACTTTTTCGAATGATTCATAACTAGACTATGCTAAAGTTTTTATGAAATGCCATTGTACCCAGAACTTTTTACCTTTGCTTTTTATTTGCTTTTTGTGGTCTTTGTATACTTTGTTCTCCTCTGGAAGAGTCTTCATAATCATTCTTGATTCTTATTATTCATGGATATACTGGATCATCTTGTTGCAATTCAAATGTCTGCTGATTAGTGCCTTCAGGATCTATAGTTGCGGAATGACTGTCTGGCTGTGGAAAGTCTAATCAGCTGCAGAATGTCTGTTTAGCTGCAGAATGTACCTGTGGATAATTTTTAATCATGGAATGGAGTGGTTTGGAATATACATAGAATATTTTATGGAATGAGTGAAGATGGGTGATGAAACATGGTATAATGGAATATGTATGAAGTGAATGATGAAATGGAATGGATTCAATTTATGAAATGGAGTGGAAGAATATAGGAAATGGCCTGCAATCCATGACATGTGTTATTCATTTTGCAGAAAAACATCAAACTTTAAATTTTGATATGGAAATGAGGTGGATGAAGTATGGAATGAGATGAATGAAATATGGAATGAAGTGAAGTATGAATGAATGAATAAAATGGAGTATGGATGGATAAGTGAATGGAATGAAATGAAATGAAATGGATCATAAGTACAATGGATTTGAACTTATGATTTTGTAACAGTTGCTTGCAAAAACAAAATGGAAAAGTTAGAGTGTCAGAAAGACTCTGATTTTCACCCTATCTTTTCTGTATAAACATGCCAATCAATGATTGGTTTTCATGTTTATACTTTATTTATTTATTTTATTTTTTTTTCAAAAGAAATGCTTCAGAAAACTCAATCAAGTTGATGAAGAAGAAAGATTCTTCTTCATTAACTTCACATCATTGTTTTCCTGGAACTTCTTGAAAAATTCTTCTCTTGAGAGTGGTTTGTGATACAGCTTCAATCTATGACCATTCACAAGAAAAGTGACCTCTTCTTCATCTATTGTCCTAATTTTTACTGCTCCATTGTCAAAAATTTCAACAATTTCATATGGCCCTAGCCAATGTGTTTGAAATTTACCTTGAAAATCCTTGAATTTTGAATCAAACAAGAGAGCCCAATCACCTTCTTTGAATTTCTTCTCTTTGATGTACTTATCATGCCATCTAGTCCTTTGCTATTGGACTAGACTTTTTTTCTGAACTACATCTTGTTTGATCTCATCCAATTCATTAATCTGCTCCAATCTATGCTTTTTTGCCTCCGTTAAATCAAGTCCTAGCTGAACAACCATTTTGAAAGTTTGAATCTAGAACTCTATGGGAAACAAAACTTGCTTTCCATAAACAATTTCATAAGGAGTATGGCATGTTGTGTTTCTCCATGTAGTTCTATAGGCTCACAAGGCTTCAGGAAGCCTATCTACCCAATCTCTTCTATGTAAATGAACAATATTTGTTAGGATTCCTTCAATGACCTTATTAGTAGATTCCACTTGACCATTTTCTTGTGGATGATAAGGAGTAGATTTTCTATGCCTAATTTTGTACCTCTCCATCATTTGTTCCACTAGCCTTGATGTAAATTGAGCTCCTTGATCTGTAACAATTTCCCTTGGGACACCAAAACGAGTAAAAATATCCTCAAAAAGAAAAGTAACTACAGATGCTTCATTAGCAAAAAGTAATGGCTTGGCTTCTACCCATTTGGTAACATAGTCAGTGCAAACTAATATATATCTCTTTTGTCTTGATGGAGGACTAATAGGTCCTACAAAATCCAAAACCCATTTTTCAAAAGGTTCAATATGTACCTGAGGTTGTAATGGCATCTCACCTGAAGGAGAAGGTTTCCCTACCCTTTGGCAACTGTCACACCTTTTTACATACTCTTTAGCATCTTTAAACAAGGATGGCCAATAATATCCTAAATTAAGGATCTTATAGGTTGTCCTCTTATGAGCAAAGTGTCCGCCACAAGGTTCATCATGACATGCTTTGAGAATCTCAGGCATCTCATCTTCTCGAACACATCTCCTAATGATCAAATATGGACCTGTCTTGTACAACTCATTAGCAACCCATGAATATTTTGCACTATCATAAATGATTTTTCTTTTATCCCTTGCATTCATTATTGAAGTAAATTTTCCTGAAACTAAATAATTAGCAATGTCAGAAAACCAAGGAGTTTGAGTAGAAATTGCAAAAAGATATTCATCAGAAAATTGATCTTCAACTGGAGTGTCATCTTTGATGTTTTGGAGTCTAGATAGGAAATCAGCTACTGTGTTTTGTTTTCCAGGCCTATCTAGAATGGTAATGTTGAATTCTTGTAAAAGCAATAACCATCTTATGTCTCTGCCATTAGTAATTGATTTGTTCATTAAGTATCTAATTGCAAAATGATCAGTGTGAAAAAAAGTTTCATAACCTGTTATATAGTGTCTAAATTTGTTTATGGCATGAGCAACAGCTAAAAACTCTTTTTCAGTTACAGTATAGTTTAACTCTGCAGGAGTCAAATTTTTACTGGTATAGTAGATGGCATAAGGAATCAGGTCTTTTTGTCCCAATACTGCTCCTAGAGATGTATCAGAAGCATCTGTTGAGATATGAAAAGGTAACTTCCAGTTAGGTCCCCTAAAAATAGGTGCTTCAGAAATTTTGGTTTTCAGGGTCTCAAAGGCTAACTGGCAATCAGAATTCCACTTGAATTCACAGTCTTTGGTAAGCAATTTGAAGAGTGGAGATGCTATCTTGGTCAAGTTTTCTATAAACCTCCGATAATATCCTGTAAATACTAGAAAACTCCTAACATCTTTTTGACAACTTGGAATAGATAAGTTAGAGATTACTTCAACTTTTGACTCATCAACTCTAATCCCATCCCCTGAAATGTGATGCCCAAAAACAATACCTTCAGTAAACATCATAAAACATTTCTCATGACTAAGTGAAAGATTTGCTTCCTGACATCTCTTTAAAACTTTTTCCAAGTTTGCTAAAGCTTCTTCAAATGTGTTTCCATAAAATGTGAAATCATCCATGTATACCTCTACACAATCATGTATTAGATCTGAAAAAATTCCTAATACTGCCCTTTGGAATGTTGCAGGTGCATTGCATAATCCAAATGGAAATACTCGGTAAACATAGGTACCCCAAGGACAGGTAAATGTGGTTTTGTCTTGATCTTCAAGTGCTACTTGGATTTGGTTGTAACCACTAAACCCATCTAGGAATGAGAAGTACTTTTTGCCAGCTAATGTATCTAACACTTGATCTATGAAATGTAAGGGAAAATGGTCTTTAAGAGTAGCTTTGTTTAGTTCTCGGTAGTCAATACATACCCTCCATTTACCATTTTTCTTTGGCACAATTACCAAAGGAGAAACCCACTGACTATCTGAAATGGGATAGATGAAGTTGACATTTAACAATTTTTGCAATTCTTCTTTAACAATCTCCCTAATATTTGGATTCATCCGTCTTTGAGGTTGTCTGATTGGTTTGCAATTTTCCTCTATATAGATGTGATGAGTGCAAGTCTTGGGGCTTATCCCTTTCATGTCAGTGTATTCCCATGCATATGCAAAAGAATGTCTCTATAATACTTTGACTAACTCTTCTTGTTGAGATTTTTCTAGGTTCTTGTTTATATTCAAAGTTTTGCCTGGAAATATCTCACTTGTAGAGCTGCCAAATTTATCCATAGAATGAAGAGACATCTGCCTTGATGAAAAAAACTCAATATTAGATCCCTCTTGAAATGAATCATGTTTGTGTTCTGGAGAGGATTCAAAGTTTTCTAGAGTATTCAGAATTTGATTATCTTCACTAATTTCTGAAATTGTGAAGAGAGGTTGTAAATCTTCTTCATCCTCTATCCATTGAGTGTCATCTAGATCTATAATTGTCCTAGCTGGAGGATATAAAGTGAACTTCTTAGTTGAACTACCATTAGAGATGTACATATCACCGGATCTATAACTAATAAAAGCATCAGTTGTAGCCAACCAAGGTCTTCCTAATATAACAGGATGTCCTCCTAGATTATTCTTAGGAGTTAGGATCATGAAATCCACAGGGTACTCCCAAGAATCTAGGGACAATGGAATGTCTTCTATTACCCCATCTGGTTTGATCACAGATCTGTCTGCTAATTGTAATAATGTGGGTGTAAAGAGAAGATTAGGAAGTTTCAGTTTATCCATGATTTGTCTACTCATGATATTGATTGTTGCTCCTAATCCAATGAGTGTGTTTTGGATTTCAATTCCATTGATGTGAATTTTAACAACTAGATTTCCTGGGTCAAGATACTTTGGAATATCAATCTTGCCCATCATAATGTCTGCTATTTTTCCTGCCAGTTGAATTTTCTTTGTTTCTCTTATTCTTTTTCTTGTTTTCTTCATACTCAACTCCTTTATGGTTTTGGCTAAAATTGGAATTTCCTTGATGGCTTGTAATAATGGAATTTTAATGTAAACATTTCTCAGCTCATCTAGGAAATCATAATTAGGCACCATAATTTGTTTTTCTACCCCTCTATCAATTTGTAATCTTTCTGGAAAGGGAGGTATAGAAGTAGATGTGGATGGTTGCTCTAATACAGGAGTTGAAATTATTGGATCTTTTTGCTTTAATTTTTCAGTGTTTGGGTCTTGAAAAGATGTGTCTTCCTCAAGACTTTTATTCACCCGTAGAGAGTCTTCCTCAGAGTTATATTTTTCTTGTATGATCACAGAAGGTTTCCTCTTTTCAAGTATTCTTCCAGACCTAAGTTGAACATCACTAAGGTCTAAAGGAGTAATTAAATAAGTTGGAAATTGTTGGTCTTCTATCATGTATGTGTTCTGAGGATTTTTATTATTGGGGTTTGGTATGGGTTGAGCAGGAAATTGATTTGATTTTTGAGGGAATGGTAATGGAAGTGGTTGATTTTGATGTGGTAGGTTCTGATGATGTTGTTGAGGATTTTTTTGAAAATTTTGTTGAGGATTTTGAGGATAAAAATGTGGGTATGGTGGATAGGATGGTGGATACTGATAGTACTGAGAGTATCTTCCATAGGGATTTTGTGCTCCTTGTGCCCAAACTTGAGATTGATTTTGAAATTGAGGCCAAGGTTGCTGCCAAGAATTCCAAGGTGGAGGTTGATTATACATTTGATCATGGAATCCTTGTGTTTGAGGTCCCTACCAAGGCCTTCTAGATACAAAATTGAGAGACTCTGTGGAATCTGTAGGAGTTTCCTCCTGAAAGACAGCTTTGAGACCCGGAAGAGAAGGACAATTCTTGGTCTCATGTTTTTCAGAACAAATGACACAGGTTTCTACAACTTTTACATCCAAATGACACTCTCTCAAGGCATGTTTCTTTCTACATTTGGGACAAAAGATTGCCAAGGCATCAGATTCAGCCTTTTGCTTGTTTTGTATCTTAAGGGTGTCTATTTGTTCACTAAGACTCCCTAAGATTTCAGATTTAAAATCATCAAGCATATGTCCTATTTCTGATCTACTTACTGTCCCAGAAGCAGACTTACTTGCCCTTGCAAGAGCAGGATCTCTTGGACCTTTTACAGTTTTATATTTCCCTCTTGAAAGGTTGATACATAACTCAGATATTTCAGGTAATGTGAGCTGTGATATATCCTCTTTTCCCATCATGTTAAGGATATCCAACCATTCATCCCTAATTTTTTTCAACAAAAGAGATTTTAAGGTGTCTTGATCTAGGTTTTCCATTTTTTCTCTTTTGATGTTGTAATGAAATCTCTCCAACAAATCTTCCAAGTTTTCATCTTCTTTTTGTACCATCTTAAACACTTCTTCCTTATGATTGACCGGCATACAATAATCCAAATACCTATCTATAAATGCTTGTTTCATGTCTTCCCATGTCCTAATAGAATTGTTGATCAAACTCATAAACCACTTCAATGCTGCTCCTTTCAATGTTGAAGGAAATAGTTTAAGTTTTTGAGCATCTTGTAAGTAGTCATAAGTTCTACACAGGATTTCAAATTAAAATAGGAAGGTTTCAGGATCTTCAGTTTTAATTCCATAGAAGTTTGGAAGGACAGAGGGTGAAATGTTTTTCATGGTTGTATTGGTTTCTTCATCAATTATAGGGAACCCAAAAGAGTTTCCTATTTCTCTTCTACCTCTTCCTCCGTCTGCACCTCTACCTCCTTCTCCTCTACCTCCTTCTTCTCTACCTCTACCTCTACCTCTAAATAATGTGTGTTCTCCATTAAAGACTCCTCCTCCCCCTTCTTCTGCCATGTTTGACTCTCCTGTGGAGGTGGAAAAGTTTGTATCCCTGACAGGAGTCTTTAGATATTCTTCTAAGGCAGGTTCAATGGATGAAGTGGAAGGTTTCTCTAATGGGATATCTGATCTTAGGTCTTCTAGAAGTCCAGGATCAGTAAAGGATGGAATATGGGTCTGAGTTGAAGGTGTACTAGCCCTTGGTCTAGGTGAAACAAGTGGTGTTCTAAGAATCAAATTTCAGTTTCTGCTGCTTATGAATCTGCCCCTTGAATCTCTCTCTCTACGCATATAATTGTTTTTTGGAATTCAGAAACAAAGGTTACCTAGTTTTCACTTCCCCGGCAATGACGCCAAAATGTTTGTGCTCAACCTAGTCTCCTAAATTGAGTTCATTTAATTGTCAACCAGGGTTGGTAAACTGCTGAAGTGAAGTGCATTGTATGGGCCTAGGTGTTTGTCTCCTAATGCGTTGTGTTTAGTGTTTTATGATGTTTTTGGTATTTTATGATGATTTATGATGTTTTTGGTCTTTTGATGGTTTTTATGTTCACAAGGAAAATGACTAAAAAGCTAGTGGAAAGAAGCTACTGGTTAAAAACAGAGTGAAGGCTAATTGGTTGATGACAAATGACAAATTCAAATGCAAATACTGAAACAGAATCAAACCTAACCTATGACTAAGCGGAATACAAAGCTTGATAAAGACTTCAAGAAAATGAATCAAAACATAAACTTAACTTGTCCAATTCTTTCAAAGGTATTTTGGGAGAGCTTGAGAAATGGTCAGCTAAGCATACAAATTCTCCTAACTGAACAATTAAACAATTAGCTTATAATGGTATAACATTTTATCCATGATTAAATATTTGCTGAAAAATATTTGGAGAAAAAATGTTAACATCATAAGATCTCTACTCTAAGACTAGCTCCTACTTCTATTCTGCAACTTAGTTTAACATCACTAAACCTTATTCAAAAGTTATGGATTTCATTTTAAAGTAGTCTTTTGAGGAAAGGTTTTGTTTATGAAGAAATTGCAAAAATTACTTCAGGCCTTGAGATGATATTGTCTTCTGTTCAGATGGTTATGAGTCAATTATGGATTTGGAACAAAAGAGATTTTGTAAATAATGAAGGTCGTATTGTTTAAGTTTAACAACTAATGTAATCTAATATGCAATGGATGACAACTAAATGTGGAATGAAAATACAATGAGATAAGCTAAAATTGAACTAAGATGTCACTAGTCTAAAACAGTGTTGAACTAACAAGCCATTATCAAACTTAAAACAAAATAACAGAGCATGAATTGAATGCAATTTGACTCCGGAGTACCCTAACTAAGTTATCATGCATTAATCTATGGGATTCTACAGCCTGTTTTTTCCATCATGAATAGTATTTTGGAAGAGCTTGCTAGAACAATCTTGGCTGTACAATTCAGTGCAAATGCAAACATAAAGACTTAAAGCAATTTAAAAACTAAGACATCATAGCTATCTCCTACCCATCATTATGATATTTTGGAAGAGCGTTTTAAGAGTAAGATTAGCTATGCTACTTAGTGAAAACAAACAACTAAAACATTCAGTATCACAGTCATGCCTTAGACATCATAAGGATTTTTTGGAAGAGTTTGCTTAGTATAATTTCAACTGTGATAATGAACAAAAGAAATTACAATTAAATCCTACAACACTACAGCCATTTCCCATTCCTTATCATGATCTTTTGGAAGAGTTTTTTTTAGAAAAAGTATAGCTATAGTGGCTAATGAAATTAACTATGAACTCAAACTTCAAAAACGTGAAAACGACTAAGATACTTATCTAGATTACGAAATTAAAGCCGTGCAGGAGGCAGGGGCCCTCTACCTCCAAACGGAATCTAACTCAAAATCAACTCAACGCGTTCAAAGAAATGTTGTCTTCTTCATTAAAGGAAAATAACTTGAATCAGAGTAGTCTCGGTCTTCAGAAATATAGCAGTCAATACATGAAATCTAAGCAAAATCTAGAGCTTGTCTCTCGGTTTCCCGAGTGCTTTTATAACAAATCTACATAACAGAACTTGCAACAATACGAGGATCATTGTCTTTCCTTATCAAAATCATACTAGGACTCTAGAAATGGCAGCGTAAAGGGAAAAAGGACATCTAGACTAGGGCAGTCCTATTAGAAGTCTGCCTCCTTGAATAAGTTCCCACGTACCAAAACCACGTCCAGAATTCGGTTCAGTCTTCATGGTGAGCAACGAACAATGAGGACATAATGTGGAATATACCCATGTGTGGCTTTTCCTGAGAGGACACCTAGAACATGCTTGAACGTGAAGACAGCTGCATAATTTTCAGTTAGCTACGGAATGTTTGCATTATGCAGCTAGTTCCGGTCAAAATGCATTACAATGACAAAATCACAAAAATTAGCAAGTTAGCCATGTTAATCATTCTAAAAGTAATTTTAACTAATTTCATTGATCATTTGGGTCTGGGATAACAATGGACAAAGGAAAATGAGGTAAAGTAAGATGAAAGAAAGCATAATATTGGGTCTCAACAATCGCCAACAAGTTTACTCCTTTCCACCTTGCTTTTGACGAGGAGGCAATCTTACCGATCAAGTGTGAAATCCCCTCCCTTCACCTAGCCATCAAACTTCTCTCTAACCCCCAACCTTTATAACAAAGACTTATCATGCTTGAGCATGCTTTCGAAGACTACCATGTTACATTGCAAACCATCGAAGTGGCCAAGAAGTACAAAAAATCTCAATATGACCAAAAATTCCAACACGTACCTTTCACGAAGACGATCTTGTTATAGTGTATGACCAAGCTCATGATGTCCTTGGTCATGGGAAGTTTGACTCATTATGGCTTGGACCTTACATCATTAGTAAGGACTTGGGCAAGGGGGCATACCTTCTAGAGGATTTAAAAGGCCAAATCCATCCTAACCCTCACAATGCACTTTGCCTTAAGATATTTTACCCATAGCATATCCCATTGAGATGCGTGTTGTATTTCTTTCATTCATTTAGGTATCTTGCATTTTTCATCATCTCATTAGTTGTCTTGTGGTGCCTTTCAGATGGATCCATCATACACACTGTATATCGGCTATGTGGACAGTGCAATTAGCTTCTCCCAGAATCTAGCCTCGAAATCCTAGGCCATTTTTACTCCCATTCATTTTCCAGTCCTCTCCAATGACATATGGATTGGATATACCACTAATAAATAGGCCAAATATGATGCAGTGATAGGTTTGTTAGTCGATTCCCTTAATCATCACATATTTCATCTTCATGCTCGTTTATATTCCTTACTCCTTGTCATCTAATTGAATGGTGTGTATCATGTGAATAACTATGTCATTTTTAGAATATATTTATGAGTTAAGTTCTTAGTGCATGAATTTGAAACCATTACATTCAGTCGTTATTACATAGTAATTTGTCACCGTCCCTGCAATCCCTTGTCCCGCACATTGGAGGGTTTATTCCATGACCTGTGAGAAGTGACATGACCTGAAACCACTTTCATGGCATCCCCCTTAACAAGGACCATCATTCCCCTGAAGACAATTTCCTATGAAAATCCCTAAAAATAGCCCTTTTGGCTTTGGTGCGACTAGCCAATTCAACCCTCGCACCAATGGGGGAAATCCACCAAAGAGGGTGTGCCAACTAGTGCTCTGTCCCAGTGTATTGCTTGCGCCAAGCTTAATAAGGATTTTTTTAAAAATAAATGACGGAATTTTGATTCCAACCAACTCCTAAATGAGTCTCTAAAAATAATTAGGAGGTTTGGCTCCGGATCTCCATGTAGGGGAAGTGCTTTTCCACCTATCATGGAAGCTTCCTTGAGGATAGGGAAAATCCCACCATTGTAGGGATCCCAACTCCCCTTCCACCATCTATATAAGCTTGTCATTTTCCCTTTGCAAGCTAGCCTAAATAGAGCGGAATCAATAGTAAGGAGATTATCGTCAAATAGTCGAAGAGAGAGAGACTTGTCCCATTCCCGACGAGCTTTACTGAGATGTACTCCATTGTTGCCTGGTCGAAGGAAGATCTAGTGTCAGAGCTCAGGTTGTATCTCTCTTTGTTCTGATTAATAATAAATGACTTCGATTATGGTTCCACTCAGATGTTCATGTTTTATTTTATGATTTTTATCTTCTCTGACTGATACATAATTGCATGTATTAGGTTTTACGCTTGTGTGTTTGTTTTTTTTCGTGTACGTGCAGGTGTTCGAATGTGCTAAGCGGGAGAATTGTGATCTGCGATAGCGAAGGACGGAAGCGCCATCTTCTCCACAAACGATAGCAGGGTAGGACTTAAGGTAGGCCTCTTGTCACATTTTGGTCTTTTGCAATTAGGAACTTGCATCTTAGCATGACACGGTTGTTGCTAGACCTGATCTAGGCTAGTAGGGATCGCCTCTGTCCGTAGAGGGGATTTACATCTCCAACAAACTGGCGACTCCGCTGGGGAGACATTGATTGGATTTTCTCTTGTCTTTTCGGTTGATTTTAGTCTTTACCTGCTTGATCAGCTCTTTTGGTTCGCTCTTTTATAGTGTTAAACTTTGTTTAGCTTTACCATCCCTAATCTTCTCCCTAATTGCTCTTTTTCATCTTTTGCATTAGCAAAATCGACTGCCACGGTTTTTGCCCTGAAATTTGTGCCAGCTGGCACATGTTTCCAGTTTATCCCCTGCGCTAATCTTGTTCTGGCGCTAGTTGCGGCCTGACAGTCGTGCCAATCCTGTGTGGTGCTAGGGTTTGCTTCTTTCTGAGCTTTCTGAGCTTGATTTGTGGTTTTGGTGTCATTTTTTCGACTGCCTGAGTGTTCTGGAGCCTTGTTTGACTGAGTGTGACCTTCATCCTCTGGTTTTTTTCCCTTTACTATCGGTTTTACATTCTAGCCTTAGGGCATCTAGTTGCTATAGTGTGTCGAGCCTCCCATGGGAGTTTTTGGTCCTTGTTTCATCAGTCAATTTCATTATTGATTCTATGCATTCGTTTGGTGGTTTTCCATTGTTTTGTTGCGTTATTTGAGTGATTGGATTTTTCTTCATTTGAATTCTACTTCATCTCATTTTGGGCCTAGATTACATGGTTCATTTGAGTCTTTGGGATTCTTCTTTGATTTGAGGGACTTATTTGTCAATTTAAGGTCTGATTGTTGTGTTTGGCATTGAGTGAACTTGATTGTCTTTGCTCTTTTTCTATCACTTCTCAAATTTTTATTTTCATTAGTTTTCATTTTGTTTAGTGCACTTTGCTCTTAAACATTGAAAATATAAAAAAATATCTTTTTCTTTTGATTAGTTAATGTAAATTAAATATTTTCTATGTTATTAGTGATTTGTAACTCTGAAATAAAAGCTTTTAGTTTTTGTTAGCATGCATTAGAGACACTGGTGGTTGTTTGTGATCATTTTTTTATTGTTTGAAAGCTCTTAACCTTCCCGTAGCTAGCTATTCATCGAACAAAATGATACATTGTGGCATGTAGTGTGCATTTAGAGGATTTTGAGACATAACATTCAGTAGGGCCTGGAAATTGAAACATAATTGAATATCAACACTAAAATTTATTCAATTTACCTTAAGGCAGCATTGAAACATTAACTAAATATTTAGAGGTCTAGGCTAGTGATGTGTTCCGGCATCGTTAAACCTAGTAGCTGTCGTTCGCCTCTTGGCTTTATATAGTGCTAGTATGGACTTGTACTCCCCATACCGTCGCATATATAAACGGAGACCCCACTAGGTTACTATCCTTTATCCGTAGGAAGTCGAGTCTACCACCTTGTACCCATGATACACCGGACACAACATTTGGGGAGATTGCCTGCACATACGTCAATTCCTTGGTTGATTTCTCTTTCATTTTGAAACCAAGGTGTATATTGCAGTTCACGGATATCTGGTACACCTTTTGCCTATATTACCAGAGTAGTCATTTTGATCTTTTCTGACTCATTAAATTTGAAAGGATCATCAAGCACTTGTCCTTTCACGCTTGTTTCAAAATTGAAAGAGATAGAGTCACCTTTCATCCATTTCTTGACTCTTAAAAAATGAAATGGTGAGGTTTCTAAGTTTCAATGTGGTAAAATAAATCACCTGCGATCACAAGCCCTTTTAGATTTTGATTTTTGGCCGTTTGATTGTGTGCCTTGGTTTTTAGCCCATGTGTTTTTGTTTGATCTCTTCCTCTTGTTGTTACTATCACAGTGGCAGAAACCTCAGTTTCTTCTACTAGTATTCCCTACACAGACAATTCATCAAAGGTCTCTTAATCCTCTGCTGAACCTCAGCAGCCCATTGTCTCTGAGTTTCCCGACGGGGGACCGGTTCTATCTAAGCTTCCCTTTGGAGGACCAGTTGAGTTCAATTGGCCCTTATCCAATGCTTGGTTTGGATTTGGAGTAGGGGAATATTTCCCTCCTCTTACATCGGATTCACCTTTTCTAGCTGTTGTTACTCCTCCTAGTCCTCGCCGTCTTCTAGAAGATCTAGCGGTAGGCTCAAATATGGGCTCATCTAGTCCTTCTCCTAGTGAGGAAATCCCCATGTCTGGTGAATATTACCAGTTGTTCCTAGAATACAACCCCGAGTTATCTGTCATGTCTTCGCCTAGTACTTCACTTCCAGCAGGGTATAGATCTTTAAGTTAGATTATGACCGTTGTTTCCTCTATGGGAGTATCAACTCCTTCTACGAATCTGATTGTTCCTTCATTAAGGATGTCCCCTAGGACACCCCTCACGTAATCTCCTTAGGTCACATCAGTACCTATTAGGCCCACTGTCTATGTGGTCGTGTCTACACCCGTTGTTACTGCTCAGTCCGTAAGGACTGCATCACTTCCCGAAGACGTCTACATAGCATCCTCTATTCTGGAGAACATTTCTCCTGAGGAGTATGGGTTGTCCCTACAGTAATCGAACTCTGAGGTTGGTCAGTCCTCCCAAGATCCCAACCATCCTTATTTTTCACACTATGCACAGGATGGTACACCTGTCTACATTTTTCCATATCAATACGATGAGCAGGGAAATCCTCTACGTTTTCCTGCTCCAGAGGCTTATCAGTATGTTTAAGGTTTCCTATCTGCCCAGGCTGGGAAACCTTCCAACCTGCAAGGACAACCCTTATAGGGCCAACCTTCGAGCCAGTAGGGGTTGTTGTACGGTCCGTAGGGACAGTCCTACAACCCTCAAGTTCAACCTATGCAGCCTCACCCTGTGGTTCAAAAAGGGAAACCTCAAGGACCCACAGGTCAAAAAGGGTACCAACTAGGGCTGTTGTATGGTCCTGGGGGGAAAATCCAACCCTCTCAACCTATGGTGCAACCTCTGCAACCTCAGTTTCCTATTGGTCCAAATTTTTCACAATCAGGGCCTTCTTATGGTCCTAGTGCAGGTCAAACTAGTTATCAAGCATAGCCTGGCCCTATTCCACCACCAGGCCAACCGGCTCATCCGGGGCAGCCTGGTGTCCCTCTTCAGCCAGGTCAACCTGTTCAACCAGTGCAACCTGTTCACCCGGGTCAGCCTGTTCAACCAGGACAAGCCGTTTAGCCCAGTTAACCTATTCAACCAGGTCAGCCCATTTAGCCAGGCCAACCTATCCAACCGAGCTAGCCTGCACATCCTGTCAACCCTGTTCAACAGTCGATTTACTCTATGCCACAGTAGAATCCGCCTGTGCGCCCCACTTATCAGGCTCATCAGGGCCCCACTTATCAACAGCCCGCTCAACCCCAAGGTAGTTATTATCTTCAAGGTCAATCTAGACTGGTTTACAACCCGCCCCAAGGGTCTAATTATTATCTTCAACAACCACGCTATACCTATACTCAGCAGTCAAATCCGTATATTTCTCAAATAGGGCCGACATATAATCAGGGTCCATACCCCGGTTATCAACCCCCATACACTGGTTATCAGCAACTGTATCAGACTAATTATATAGCCTATACCCCCTATGGTCAGAATCCTCCATGACAAAACCAATGGAGGCAAGGTTATGCTCAACCAGGGTGGATTATAGGTACAGGTCCTTATCGAGGGCCTGGTATGCCTTGTAATCCTCAGTTTCCATTCTTGGCCACCTTGGAGTTACCGGACGTTTCTAAATTAACGAATGATCTGATTCTTCACAATCCTTATTGGCCTCCGGTTCCAACCAAGGTGCTCAGCGACTATTCTAAGTTTGAAGGTAAAGTTGGAGAGGATCCCCAAGCTCATGTAATGACCTACCATCTATGGTCTTCATCCAACTCTTGGGTGGATGATTCAATTCGTCTACGTCTCTTCCAGCGTACTCTTACTGGTGTTGCCACTAAGTGGTATATAGAATTACCCCGCGGCATCTTTCAAGACTTCAATACATTAGCTATGGCTTTTCTGACACACTTCCAGTTACCAGTTCATTATGAATCCGGGATGCATCTCCTGAATTCTTTGAAGCAGCATAAAGCCACCCACATATCTGATCATATTCATGAGTGGTGACATCGTCATAGATTGATCAAGTTTGATATACATGATTAGCTACTAACTCATTGGTTCACCACCTCCTTCATTAACAAGATCGCTCAAGATATTGCTATGGGGGCATGTGTGACTGAATAACAATCCGTTGCGCGTGCGCAGTACCTTGATCTGGTGTACTCTCAGTCTAGCACACTTTATGATATTTTGACTGATGCTCTGTGGCCAGGGACCTCTAAAGCACCACCTACCCCAGCAGTGGATGGTGTTATTGGTTCTATTTCTCAAATTCTCAGAAATCCTCTAATGGGAAGAATAATTCTAATTCTTCCAATAATTCTGCTCTTCCCACCCCTCTGGATTCTGGTAATACTGCAAAGGTCAACACCATTCAGGATAATCCTACGAAAAAGGCCTCCAAAGGAAAGAATAAGGGAAAAGGAAAATCCAAACCCGATGCCTCGAAACCAGAGTCTTCTAAATCTCATACTAATGATGATTCCAAACGTAAACTGAAGTACCCCTACCTTATCTGTGAAGGATACCATTATACCAAATATTTTCCCAACGATCTGAAGTTAGTCAACTTCTGAAAGGATCCAAAGGGACTCCGGCAGTTCTCAAAGAACCGTTCCCGTCTCAGTAGACCCAAATGGTTGAGCAGCCTTCACCATCTGTACCATTTGGGTCCCAGGTCTTTATGATGAATGGTGCTAAACATGTCTCAATTTCTATGCGTTCGAAGGATTATGGTGGATCATGCCAGGTAGCTGGAAAGGAAGTCGTGGATGGCCCACCTCCCCCACCTTTCTCTGGTCCTTTATAAATTGAGAAGCCCAATGCTGAACCTGTTGTGAGGCCACCTTCTAAAGGCGTTCTGCGAAAATATTCCTACAACCCAAATGCCCGTGCTGCTCAGCACTATAGTATTGTTGAGGATTTGGCACAGGAGCCTTCTACAATGTCTGCATTGGAAGTGCTTCAAAGTTTCCCATCGCAATGGAAATCTCTTTTTTCTGCAATCGGTGGAATCAATCCTGCCGATTCTAATCTTCTCACCTTCGACCTAGAAAATTTTGTCCCCCGACTTCCACATCAAATCACTCTTGTTATCCAAGTCGGGATCAATGGCCTCAACATCCATAGAGCCGTTGTGGATGAAGGTGCTTCTACCTGTGTTATGTCATCTGCCTGCTGGAAGGCCATTGGCTCTCCAGCTCTTACATCCTCTCCCAATGCCCTAGAGGCATTCGATGGTCGGGAATCAAAACCCCTGGGTGTTCTCGAGAGTTTTCTGATCACGTTACAGGTGAAGATAGTCAATGTATAAGTAGAAGTGGTTGATGCCAAGCTCAACTACAATCTCCTTCTTGGCCGCAGTTGGACTCACACCATGCTATGCGTTCCGTCCACCCTCTTTCGACTTCTTAAGTTCCCTCATGAGGGAAAAATCATCACTGTGGATCAGTTGTCTTTCTTCACCTCATCCTCTGAGAACAATGTTCCTTACGTGGATCAGATCCCCAATCCCCTCAATAGTGTATGACCCGGTCTCTTCGAGGACCCCGTCCTCATGGGTATTTTTCCTGCACACCATTCAAGTTAATATGGTCTCTAGGTCTGACGACCCTTGGATCATCCCTTCACCTGAACAAGTGACCTCTTTCAGAGAATCAATGCCGTTAACTCCAGTTGAGATTAATTATTGCGAAATTGTCGCTACATCTGATCCTCCTCTTGAACATGCTCCTTTGAGCATATCTCTGGATATATATTCTCAATCCCCTTGGCTAGGCGATGCAAATCTGCCTGATCCCTTAAGAGAAGTCTTCCCTTCTGATGAAGCCATTGTTGAAACGATGTCTCTTGAAGATATTTCGTGGATCGATGGACATCATCGTTCCTCGTTCATGCCTGGCCTGGGGGAAATGTCTGATCATCTAGAGCATGATGTATCCGGTTATCCCCCTCCTGAGCCTCCTCCTTTGAGCTCGTCGAAGCACATTTCCTCTTCTTGTGTCAAGCTCCTAAAACAATGAAACAAACTGCTACGAGGATAGTTATTTTAAGTGTGTCAACCTCATTAAAATAATGAAACATGAGCCTTTCAATTCGATTTTTGTTAGATTTAGATAAAATCTATGGTTTTTTGAACCTTCACTCCATTTCCTATGGACTAAAGCTTGGGGGTCATGTACCTCGAATTGAGAAACCATGCTTGGGGGCATGCCCATTTTTTCAAGCATAGTTTACATTGGTGTTTTAAGTTTGTGTAAAATTAAAATGTGATTTAATGCATTTTGTGAACTTTTCCATTGGATCGTTTGTTATGAAGATCATTTAACTAACACATTAGATAACATTTTCTTAGAAATTTTCATAGCACATAAAAACATCATCATATGTAAAAAGATCCATCCGGAAATAGATATATGTGTGTGTGTGTGTGTGTGTGTGTGTGTCGGATAGTTTGCAGTTTGTGTACATCACATAAAATCAAAAAATATACATGTCTATTTTAATAATAGCCGGAGACAGCATGTCTCTCAAAATATGCATATAAAATCCCTAGATGGCTAATCAGCATGGTGCTCATGGTAGCATGTCACTGCACGCACCAATCGCCTCAGCAATCAATGGAGGCGACTAGGAACCCCCACAGTGTGTCTCTAGTAAGCCATCAGGACGTCTGCTAGCCATGCATAATCCGGGATCCCCTGGGAAATACCCTCTAAGTTCTAGACTAGCTCGCTCCCTTTGCCACCCTCAGCTTGAGGATCGTGTGCGAGATGGGTCCTCCATGCAATGGGCGACATGCCGACAGGCCTCTGTGGGCCAACATCTGCATACACATAGAACTGTTGTTAGAATAGGCATGTATCACAAAAAATCATAAATACATAAAAAATAAAAATATTCATACCCAACTCCTCGTCCCAGTCGTTCCCCTCCAAGAGTGGAATATTTGGGTCTCCTGTGAAGTTGGTACCGGCGTAGGGCCAGTCCTCAATGACGATCAGCTGTCACCGTAGCCATACAAAAAACTCGGGCCTCCAGGACATCTGCTGGTCCCCTCCTAATTTGGGCATGAGTGCTGCCCATCAAGCCATCCTTGGCTCCCTCAATGATGGCTCGGAGACTATCACCCCGTGGCCTTGGAAAATTTGTAATCGTTCCAGAATGAATGACACCAGAATGGAACCGTACCCAAACTGTTTCAGTTTGGACTTTTTGCACTTTGTCAGTTGTCGTTTGATGTTTGTTGTTACGGAAGTGACCCAATAAAAAAGTGTAGGTTTCATGCATTTGGAGGCTAGTAGTAGCTTATCTTTCGTTGCCTCATGCGGTGCCTGCAACCCCACAGCCTGCGTAATGGTGTGAAGTACTACTCAGAGTGCTAGATCGCGGACTATGTGGATGTCTACTTTCCCGCTGCCCGATCCTGTCTGTGCCCCTGGGCACACTCTCGCCATTACCATCTCCATTTTTTCTCCAGAAGGTCTACTGCCTGTCATGGTTGGCACTAGGCCTCTACACGAAAATTCAGTTATGAAATAAACATCAGAGACCTCAATTTCTAGTACTTGGTCTCGGAGCCTGAACACTTCTTCGTTCTCGTCCCATATGCTAATCAAATATTGCAATAGCTCAGGTTGCGCTATTAAACATGGTGTGAGGAAGAACTTCTTGAGACCAAATTTCCGGAGGGCAGTCATGCAAGCCTCATTTTGCATGGCCATTTCATCCTCTTTGCCATGCTCCCTCTCCTTCCACTCAATCACCATTGTGGCTAAGTATCCACACCAACATGGTCAAAAACACCTTATCAGATCTCTACAACACTCAGGAATCCAACTTATTGGCTCATATTTTGATATACTAAGGCAGAAATTTGAGTTGCGCCATTGGCGCGACTATTTTTCTAATAGTCACGCCAACTGGCACGACCCCTTTGCAAAAAGGAGCCAATTGGCACAAGTCCGTGCCCGATACCCACACCAATTGGCCGAGCCCTAATTTTGCAAAGGGTTCCCCCAGAGATCAAACACACAATAGAAATATACAAAAAATGAATCAAAACAAAGCTAAGGGGAGGGCCTCTTACCTGGAATGAACGAGAACCGAAATGATGTACTCAATTAGTCACAATCGCCACGGCAAGTTCGCACAACAAAAGCTCACTGTTGCTCTCTAAAAGAGGCAAAAAGTAAAAGTAAATATGTTTTACTATTTTTGGCATATTTATAACTTTTCAAAGTCAAATTAGGTTTTGAAAGTCATTTTTCCAAATATTTTACTATATTTGTCGAAAAATGGATTTTACACTCATTTCCATGTGTAGCAACAAGTTTTTATGCAACTTGGACGGTGACACGACTTGTATTTTATACCTTTTTGGACTCGGTAAAAACACGAAAAAGTCATTTTTGGAGTCATCTTTCAGCTCTTTTCTGACTCTCTAAACATGAAAATATTGCCAAGTCACTTGTCCTTTTGATCTCATTAAAGTGGCTATGAAATGACATCTACCTAGTATACGTTTACCCCTTTTTCGGGCTGGGATAGATTATTTACGAAAAAGGAATACCCTAGCCTATCGCGACTAGGAGGTTTTCTTGGACATATTTTTCTACCTTTTCGGATCTAAATAACTATTTACGAAAAGGGAATGTTGGAGTTTACTTTTCCGCTGTCTTTTAAAACTCTCTAAACATGAAAAGACGCTGAGTTCTTCCTTTGTCAGACTCGCTAAACCCTGATGACATCGGATTCAGTCGTAATGATGATATTCGAGTTTCTCCTTCCTAGGGCTCGTTAAATGTACTAGGATGGATTCGTCCGAAGGATGAACTTATATTACAAGCATATGCTACCCCCTTCAAGCTTGTTTTCAAAAATAATTGGGGTACTCACCAGAAATGGTGAGGAAAAATGGAACCAATATCTTCGTCGTGTCGGTAGTATGTCGCTCTTGAACATGGCACTTGTTTGCATTCGTGTCGGGTTGGGGACATATCATCTCGTTTTCTGCTTGCCTCCAAGGGTTTGGGTGATCCTTTATGACCTCTCATCTAATATTTGCCTCGTCATCATGGCCTTTGATCTTTTGATGTCAAATACTGCCAAATCCAATGTCATGCCGCCAATATGTTCAAGAGAATTTGACCTCTACAGTTTCAACCTTCCTCTGATTATCATCTGATCCTAATTCACAAACATTATATTCCTCTATCTCGCGTTGATGATGGGGGAAAAATTATGGCCCACCTTCGATCAAGGTTACTTCCTGTCGACTTAGCTCATTATCTAGGAAGCTAATCTAGAGACTCCTTTTCGATACCTTGGAGCCTGCATGCCTCAATGGCAGTTTCTTCGCATTCGATGTAAGGTTTTCATCATTGACCTTCGATCGGATGATTCTACAGGTGTTCGATGCCAACTCACTGTTCACATTCCGTGGACTATACCTATAGTACCTTGAGGGCCATTGTCATTATTGGTGGTTCCTCTCGCGTCTGTTAACAGCTTCCATCATTGGCTGGTAATCAGACGATGTTCTTGCATGTTCGACTTCAGTTCACTTATTCACATGCTAGAACTTGTACTTTTTTCGGGTCGAGATGGAGCGCAAGACCCTGGATTTTGTCTGTTAGAATCCAGGCTACGATTTTGTGGATTATTATGATTGGTTACATGACTCATTGATTGGATGGATGAGACCATACCTGAGTCTATTTATCGATCCTTACTAGATGGCTGTGTCCATGCCTTGGATATTGATTATTGTATACTCTGTTACGGATGGTTGTGCCCATACCACATATATCATGTATTTGAGATATTAATCATACTTTTCTACGCAGGTTTTCCGATGGAAATGTTTTCAGTTGGACACGTTCTCGTAAATCATTTCGCCCCTCTCTCTCTCTCGGGCCTCATAATTTAGGGGGCATATTTTACACAGTAATTTGTCACCGTCCCTGCAATCCCCTGTCCTGCACATTGGAGGGCTTATTCCGTGACCTGTGAGCAGTGACATGACCTAAAACCACTTTCATGGCATCCCCTTGACAAGGACCATCATTCCTCTAAAGGCAATTTCCTATGAAAAGCCCTAAAAATAGACCTTTTGGCCTTGGCGCGACTAGCCAGTTCAACCCTCGCGCCAATGGGGGAAATCCACCAAAGAGGGTGCACCAACTGGCGCTCTGTCCCAGTGTATTGCTCGTGCCGGGTTTAATAAGGATTATTTTTTAAAATTAAATGGTGGAATTTTGATTCCAACCAACTCCTGAACGAGTCTCTAAAAAGATTTGGGAGGTTTGGCTCCGGATCTCCATGTAGGGGAAGTGGTTTTCCACCTATCATGGAAGCTTCCTTGAGGATAGGGCCAATCCCACCATTGTAGGGATCCCAAATCCTCTTCCATCATCTATATAATCTTGTCATTTTCCCTTTGCAAGCTAGCCTGAATAGAGTTAAATCAATAGTAAGGAGATTATCGTCAGACAGTGGAAGAGAGAGAGAGACTTGTCCCATTCCCGGCGAGCTTTACCAAGACGTACTCCATTGTTGACTCACCAAAGGAAGATCCAGTGTTAGAGCTCAGGTTGTATCTTTCTTTGTTCTGATTAATAACAAATGACTTCGATTATGGTTCCACTCAGATGTTCATGTTTTATGTTATGAGTTGTATCTTCTTTGACTGATACATAATTTCATGTATTAGGTTTTACGCTTGTGTGTTTGTTGTTTTTCGTGTACGTGCAGGTGTTCGAATGTGACAAGCGGGAGAATTGTGATCTGCCATAGTGAAGGACAGAAGCACCATCTTCTCCACAAACGACAACAGCGTAGGACTTAAGGTAGGCCTCTTGTCACATCTTGGTCTTTTGCAATTAGGAACTTGCATCTTAGCGTGACTCGGTTGTTGCTAGACCTGATCTGGGCTAGTAGGGATCACCTCTGTCTGTAGAGGGGATTTACCTCTCCAACAGTTGTGTACTTAGAGCCCATAATAACTATGTAGATAGCATTGAAAACAATATTCTAGATTAGCAATTATCACATGCATTTATCAAAAGACAATAATAATAATAAAAAATGGAGAACCATATACTCATCATATATAAAAAGATGCATATCCACAATAAGTATCCATAAAATCATAAATGGACTCCTCTAACCTAATACATCTGACATTCCCATAACATGTTACAAAAATAAAAACTGGGGGAACCACATGCCTCTACATCTAATCACTATCTGGAGGGTCCCAAGCTAATGACTCGACTCCTCTAGCCTACAGATCCCGCATAGCCTGACCAGACATCGCCATGAGCCGCATGAGCCCTCGCCACTCATAGGGTAGCCTGATACATCCCTCAATGTATCGGTCCTCAATATTATGCCATCCATGCTCGGATATGCCTATAATCATCATCACACACCTACGGTGGATATCCTCCACCAGGGCCTAATAGTTAGCTCCCTGGTCGTCTCTCATTCTACTAGACTTTACAACCCTTGGTGCTGCGAGTCATCCCATATACCCTATCGGCTTAACCGGTGCTATATCTGCATACCAAAAGTAATGAATCAATACCACATACATATTTCAAAAACTTTAAATGCACCTTAAAATATAGCAAATTTCACTTACCATCTGGTCTCCATGCTCAACCCGACGAAAGTGGCAAGTCAGGGTCACCCTGAGAGTTCATACCATTGTATGGATATTCATCTATATAGAGAGACATCTGGTGCCAATGTGCAAATAAATTGTGTCAGAACACTCATTTGACTCCCCTTCCTCCTCCTCTTCATAGTAGCTTCCCCCAACGGTGCATCCTGGGATCTTGTGGACCTACATCCTAGATCTGTAAATGAGGCCTGTTAGTAAGTATCCTATAAATCATAAGATCTCAAAATGATTGAATTTTTCATGAGTTTTCAATTTCATATTCAGTATGATTTTCAATATTCAAATGATTTCCAAAAAAAATGTGAAAAAGAAAATAAAAGAGGGTATATTGAAAAAAAAGAAGAGAAAAACTCCAAAAGAATAATACTGAAAGTGCTACAAATCAAAATGCAGCTATTGATTAGATTATATTTTTCAATCATACAGTTTAAGCATGATTGTACAATTTTAATTTTTTGTTGATAGGTTAGAAAATACAGATTTCCCAAACTGCTTAACCTTGGCATATTAGCAGTTAGGTAGAAATAAAATTGACTCAATAGTTTAATCTGAGTCAATGGAAGAAATAAGGATAGATGTAGGTTAGACTTTTAAATAAACAATGAACTCAGTTTGCAAGTCCAAATTCACCTTGCAAAAGAAAAAAAAATGTTAGATTAGTGACAAGGGTAGGTAGGGATGAAAAGAAAAACGAATGGAGGAAATATGAAATTTATCCTATAAAATGCAGACAAAAGAGTTCATGTGTTATTTATCAAAAAGGGAAAAATCAAAGGATAAAGGGTTATTTATTCTAAATATTGGGAATTACAATTTCATTGAAAACACCTTTTGACATATCTATGTTATATCTCCTATATCCTAAGTCCTGAAAATCATATTTCCACCCCGGCTCTTCATTAACACTCCCCGACCCCACCATCCAATCACCCATCACATCACCACTAAAAACCCCACGTCTTCCCATCATCTCTGCTCATCATATTTTTATCCAATGACTCACATTATATTTCGGCCCCCCCAGCCTCCAAAGATTAACATAAGAGGGGGGGGGGGGTCCAAAATGGATGGCTTCCAAAACAGCTTCCACTGCAACGTGTTGTGAAACCAACTCCAAAAATAGAAGAAAATAGATATCAACCCCTTATAAATAAGCCACTTTGAGGGGGAAAACTCCAATACATTACATGAATGAACAATTCATGGATGATATAAATGAAAAAACCTCCTTTCTATATATAGGAGTCCATGGGGCCACAATGTAATCCTAGCCAACCTAACAATAATAATGTAAGGACACAATAATAACAATATGGGGGTTACAGAGGTACAACAATAACAATAAGGTGGGCTACACTAACATAATAAGGGACTACACTATTAATATAGGGACTTAACATGCCCCTCTCCTTCAAACAAGTGTTGTCCTCAACGGTTGATTATTTCTTGATGCTTATGTATAAAATTCTCATCCTCCCATGTGGAATCTTCTACAGGAAGGTTCTTCCACTTGTTAAGATACTCTGAAATTGATCGTACTTGTCGAGTTCTTGTTTCTGTGACTGCTTCAGAAATTTTTCCAATGTGATGTTGATCTTCCTGTTGTTTCATTAGATTTTGCACCAAAGTTAGGTTATCCTTTTAGAGTTGGAGAACTTTTTGTTGATGCTCGATGTGATATTCCACTAATTTATCATCCATATTAGCTATTATTTTATCCTTAAAACCGTACAAATTAGCCTCCATTTCCACTTTTAAACCATCTATGTCATCTTCGGTTGCTCTTCGTAAGATCGAAATTTGTTGTACATGGTACTGTAATTTTGATATCTCATACTGCAATTCTTCCTCTTCATGCGTCATTGTATAGATTTTTGAGGGCTTAATGGGTATGGAATTATTTATTGGATGCATTATAGAACTCAATACTACTAAAAATGCTAAAATATGCCCTTGGAATCACTTCAAACTTCTTTTTCAAATAAACGTTATGCAATTTTAAAAACCAAATACACACCTTTTTCTTGCTTTTAAGAAGCTCAATATTGAAACTGAATTATCTATGCACTTTTAGATCATTAATAGCTAAAATTTAGCCCTAAAGTAGCCCTCTGAATCTGCTTTATAATGCCATAGGTCGGACCTGATTTGGATTCTTGAAGACAACGTTATGCCCAATCTCCTACGATGACCTAATTATGGACTGGTTTAGTAGAGCGAAATTGTACGACTTACCACGTGTCATTGTTTGCTCTTTTGGCTCTGAAATTGATAGATAGGAAACTAAATTCCATGTAATTCCAGCCACTTTTTACATAATTCCAATCTGATGCTCAAAGAGAGAGTTATGAATATTTTCCCACAATCACTTCTTTGAGAGGAAATTCAGGAGCCTCCAAAAGACCTAACTTCCACAGACCATATCTTCGAAAATATTGTGAACCAAGCTCTAAAATGTTCCGATGATCTTCCTCAGGATTTCATCTTCACTCTAAAAATTTCAAATTTTGAACCTTCGTAGAAAAAACATTATAGCGAAAATTCTACGATCACCTGTTTGGAGCAGCGAAACCCTAGAATCCAAAGCTTTGATACCAACTGTTGTGAAACCAGCTCCAAAAAGAGAATAAAATAGATATCAACACCTTATATATAAGCCACTTTGAGGGGGAAACCTCCAATACATTACATGAATGAACAATTCTTGGATGATACAAATGAAAAAACCTCCTTTCTATATATAGGAGTCCATGGGGCCACAATGTAATCCAAGCCGACCTAACAATAATAATGTGAGGGCACAATAACAACAATATGGGGGTTACAAGGGTACAAAAATAACAATAAGGGGGGCTACACTAACATAATAGGGGAATACAACATTAATATAGGGACTTAACACAACGTGTTGGCTATGAATTACTTCGGACACCCCCCCCCCCATCTGATACCACTTACCAGGTACACCCCCCTCCGAAAATTCATTTCCACTGTAGTGTAAAACACCATGCCACTTACCGTTATACCAATTATTGTTGCATCCATTACCATTGTGCCACATAATATCCCTCCTGTCCCCTCCATCCAATCGGATATGCTCTCGCCATAGGCCTGTTGGACATTCAATGGCTTAGGTCGTTACCCAACGGGCCTGTGCCATGTCAACGGTCACCCAATCACTTTATAAAACCAATTTCCCACACCCATGGAAATTTTTAATACTGTTTTACATTCTATTTTTTTACATGTGATCAATTCAAGGATTTATAGAGCAAATATAGGCATAGAAAAGCTGTCTGAATTCATCATAATTCCCTTTTTCACAATTTTCCCTCCCCATTTTGATTTTCAGAAGTTCCCTATCTTCATTCCCTTCTTCTTTTTAATCTCTTTCTTCTCCACACTAATGAAAAAGAGATTTAATTCATTTTCCAAGACAACAATTCCTCCAAAGAGGAACAACAACCCTTTAATCCTACGATTTACCCTCAGGTAGACATGGATCATGTGGCTCTAGTTGACAGAGATTATAATTCAATGAGACAGAGTCAGATTTTGATTTTTTCAATGTCTACTACTGGCTTGAGGATAAACTGATAGATGAAGTATATGACATCGGGTTATGGGATACCAAATTTACCTATTTTATATTCTCAAAGACCCATAGCTACCCCAAATTTGTTAGGAAATGTCATGCATGCTACGAAATTAATCAAAGAGTTGTATTATCCCCCATAGTGGAAGTTCTCTTTACTATCAGTGCCCATTCAATCCTACAAATGATGCAGGCTCCCACTGTTGAAGAAACCATCCCATTTTCTTATGAAACTCTTAGATAACTATATCAAAAGCTGAAATTTTCTAGCAGAGCCAAAACATTAGTGATTTTCATGGCTACTGATGCACCAATGCCCAAAAATAATCCTCCATATCCCTCATCCAATTTCCCTAATAGAACCCAACATATTGTCACTTTCATCTCATATTTACTAGGGTATCACTTAGATCAGTGGATAGATGAGGCCATGATAGGTTTTTTGTCTATCCTTTAATTAGATTCTAAGCCTTCAATCATGTTCAACTTTAACCAATTCCTATATTATGCCATCGATAATCAATTTATAAAGTTTCACACAGAGGAAGTGTTCAAATAAACTTCAGTTTTCGTCTGTATGTTTGTCTATTTTTAGGCCAACAGTTTCCAGTTTGAAATGAAAAAGGTTTATGATGATTCTCAGCCTCAATAAATCATCTTTTGGACAACTATTCTAATGAAGGATAAAAATAATTATACTTACAAGACATTTTTTGATGCATTTGTACACCCAACAATAAGCATACTCAGCAGTACAACAGCACTCGAGATTAATGAGAAAATTAATAAAATAATGCATTTATAAGATCAAGTGAAAACTGGATATTAGTACTTGTAGCAAAATTATACTAAGATCAAAATATATGGATGTGAGTTTTCCCCCTACAAGTTTCCAAAGTTCCTCCCCATGAGGATATTTTCCTAGGAATACATAAGACAAATGATCAACACAGATGAGGTGTACTTTGTATCTGCTAAGAAGAAATATGAATTTAGGATCAAGTCCCAAATTGGTCCTTTTATTTGTAATAGAAAATCAGCAGGTGAGGAGGCTGATAATATTCTAAAGAGCATGAAATTCAATCACAACTTCACTTGGTCATATGACCCACTAGGTATTATTTCCAAGAAAAGGGTGGAGAACAAATCAACCCCATACATCCACACCCATAGGCCTAAGATAGAGAAGTTTATGAATCAAGAAAAGTGGGAAGAAGATACACTATAGGAGGCTGAAGAACAGGTGATCTCAACCTCAAGTATTCATAGCCCTACTCTATAGGAAAATAAGACTATAGAAGGCAAAGAAGACAATGGAAAAGAGCCAAAGAAAGAGACAACATGGAAGAGGCCAAGAGATGATCAATCTGATATGGAGACTGATACATCTAACAGATAATTTAATATGAATTATAGAAAGAGAGCTAAAGTTCACATGGAAATTGACCAAAGCAATAAAAAATAACAACAAATATTCATCGCAATTAAGGAATCTCCAAGTTAATCTCTAGCTTGTGGCCAAACAATATTATCAACATCTTCAACCACCATTGCATTCCAACAACAGAACTTGCAAACTCCTACATCTACTGCTACTACAAGGGTAAAGGAGGAGAACATCTATGATACATTCATAAAAATAGAAAGAAAGAATGAGATCTTGAAAAGCAACACCTACAACCAGTTTTGGAAGCAGACAAGAAATTCACAAAGCAGACTTTTATCATCCTTTGACTCAAAGAAAGGAAATATGAGAATGGATTTCCTAGAAGCACAAATCTCTCATCCTAAAACACTTATAGACTTCAAGCACACTGCTTTTGAATTTTATGTGAAATACATCCATCCAATAGACCAGATGGAGATGCAGATGATTTCCTCCACATTGACCAACACTGCCACTGGCTTATCTAAATTGTGGGTATCATTGGCCAACTTTCAATATCATCTTAAAATGGAGAAGATCTCTTCTCTGGAAAAATATACAAGAATAAAATCCCTGGAGGACTTAGTGATAAATATTGGGTATGACCCAACCAATGTAGAAGTTGTGGAAGAGATATTTAAAAAGAAGAATGTTGATATAGCATCCCTTCAAAAACAACTCAAACTGTAAGAAATTGAATGTACTTTGACAAAGGACATTGAGGAAATTTAAGCACATAAAGATGAAATTATGAATTTAATCATGGATCAATCTGCATAGCTAAAGCAGATGGATACAGAGATGGAAAAACTGGTTAAATAAAAGGAGAAAGCAGTAGAAATGGCCATTGTTCCATTGGAGGATATTCCTATTGCATCCATCCTATAGAAACACCAACAACTACAGGCTCATCAGGTGGTGTAGAGTAGCTAGTTAAGGCCATGGAGAACATGACCATACAAACAACAGATATAAATAAATAGAACCATAATTAAACACCCTAAAAGATTTGAAGAAAAGGTCAGAAATTTCTCATGAAATTGAGATACAAAGATCTTAGAAGCATATTGAGAAATTAATCAAGGTAGAGAGTGGAGCTTCTATTGGACATACTATTGGCCAGGCCAAATAAATTATTTGGACAAGTATTTTTTACTCCATGAATGAGATATGGCCTTCTGTTCAAATAATTTTTTAACAGAGAGATCTTATTGGACTAGTGAATGATGCCATAGACAAATAAAAAAAAGAACTCACATGCATGCCTGAAACAACAAAAAATATTATCAAATTCTTGAATTATAAGAGCATTTTTTAATTGGAAGCATTAGGAGTGGAGGAAATAACAACAACCATCCTATAGGTCAAGAAGGTACTCAACAAAGAGAGTTTGGTCACATAGTTAGAAGAAAAATGTCATCAGTTACAAATTGGTGTTAGAAAATTCTTCAATAGAATCAACCCACTGACCAAAAGAGGATTTCCATCTCTTTTTTTGATAAATGATAAGCTCATGCACATGCCATATTATGTCAAGAAACTAAAGGAGATTTCTAAATATACCACCAAATTTGCAGGAATTAAAGGTTCAATGAGTGGAAGAGCCTTCCTAGAGTCTATCGGCAATGAGTTATATATACAACATGAAATCAATCATATTTTTGAGTTAAGGCCAACTTTCATGAAGTACACAGAGATCGATGAGGTTTATAGGAAGCTAATTAGGATAAAAATCCTGAATGCATAGCAATGGGATAAATTATGTGGTTACCAGAAGGGTGACAGCTCAGCGCAATAACAGGACAAACAATTCAGCACATCAGTTGATTCTGAAAATCAAGGCATCAGCACAGCATATCAACATCATATCATCCAAATATTCCAGCACAGAAACAAATCAAAATACACAGTAACAACCTTCTGGATATTAGTGCCGCATGTCACATTCATTCTATCATGTCCACTTTGTGGTCACATTTGTCAATTTTATGTTATTATTGTAATAAATAGCATATTTTCCATTGTAGATATGGAAATCACTAGGAATTAGTTAAATACGGAATTTCTATTCGGTATCAGTGGTTGGACCCTATATTGTAAGCTTTTCTATTGGAGCATTGTAATTTTGGACCGCGAGCATCAATAATAAAAGACCATTTTGCAATATTCTTCAGCTATTTTTTCTGGTGATGTCTTTTCTTTACTGCGTTTAATGTTTTCCACTGTTATTTCTTTCAGTGCATCATTTAATTCTAATTGTAAAACATAAATATGGAGATTGAGATTTTATGAATAGAGCACCTTAATTCTGGCTATGTTTACAATATAAGTGTTTCTCTTTTGAATTCTGGTTTAAAAATACTTAATTTATTTTTAATCACTACTGAAATCGCTCTTCTTTCATTCCATAATTCACTATGTTTTAAAGATACAATAACTATAGTTAGCTTGCCTGGAAATTGCTCTAGAAAAATCAGCCTGTTATGACTCCGTAGCCCAATGGAAATATTTTAAACACATCCATTAATCCAAACAAAACTATCAGTAAAAAATAAACCTTCACAATCAGTTTAACTAGCCTAATATTAGAAATCATTAAAATCAAAGCTAAATCTTGAACAGAGATCCCTCTCTAAGTCTAGGGGGGCTAGATCCTAGGCTCCAAAGTGGTTTTGATGTTATCATTTTATGATTATTCTTGCCAATATTAAAATTATGTAACGATAACATAGTGGCGACCATACTGGGGACATAAATTGAAAAAAAAAAAATATTCAAATTCAAGAACCCCAGTTAAAAGCATTGTATGATAGAAGTATTTTTTATGTGATTTTGATCTGAATTATGGCTCCTAAAAGGATATCTACTAGATCCCATCCTGATCCAAATCCTCCTCCTATAGTGGATAATCCTAAGAATATTTTAAGAAAGACTCCTAGAACTGAAAGGCAAACAAGTAGCAGATTTCTCAAGAGATCAAATTTCGTCCCTGAAAAATTTGTCACTTTACAAGACATTCAATTTGATTTACATTTTGAACATGGTTTTTTAAGGACCAAATCATAGAATTGGTCTGGCCAGACATTATTTAATCCATCTATTTTTTCAACAAAGTCTAGTGATAGAAGTTTACTCACAAATGCAATCTGATATTTAGCTTCTTCGAGATTTTTACACTCTCCAAGATTTGGTAACAGAGTTTACTTCAAATTTTGATGATGCTTACCTTCAATAATATGTAGAATTAACTGCATTAACCATACCATCTTCTTCTTTTACCTCTCATACTGACCATTTTAAGTCAGATAGTCCTACTGCTTCCACAATCCCCACCACTTCTTTTGTGGATCCCAATACAGAAACCTTTACGCAAACATCTTCTCCCACTATCCATCCTAACTCATCCACTGTTCACCTTCCTCCACCACCTCCACCAATCATGGAAGTCAAATATACCCCATTGGTGTTGCTAGCACCATTGGCAATTATGCCATAGGATTATTAGTCAAAAATTCCACAATTTTATGGGACAGGTCCTGTAACTGTCCAACAACATGTTGAAAAAATGAATGATTTTTTTGACCTTCAAGAGGTAGATGAAGAAAGTGTTAGATTAAGGATGTTTTCTCAAATTTTAGGTGGAGAATTTAGAAAATGGTTTATGGGTTTGACTGCAAAGAGTATTAATGATCTCCCTGCATTTCATCAAAAATTCATTAACAAATGGGAAATTAAGAAAAATCCTCTTCAAATTTTATCTGAATAAGAAAACATTAAGAGGTCTTTTGGTGAGAATGTTTAGGATTACTGCACTAGTTTAAACAGTGTATACAATGCACTTCCTACTCACATGAAACCACCACAAGGTTTAATTCCTAGGATGGTTTTGACCCAGAAATGGATTATCAACTCAGGGAAAGAGATTCGTCAACATTAGAAGAAATGCAGAGGGATGATGTGGGTGTAGAAGCCAACATGTTAACAAAAAGAGCTAGGATGAGAACTGAGAGAAGAGTTACTATAAGAGAAGAAGCTTTAACTTCCACATATGATGCTAAAATTTACAATTTGGTAAGAACCATGGAGATAACGATGGAGAGGATTAATCTGAATGAAAGAGATATTCCTTGAGAAAATAAACTAGCTCCGCAAAATAGAAATCAAAATCTTAGAAGAAACCCTCCTCATATTAGATAGAGAGAGAAAAGAGGTCCTGATTAGCAAATTAGGCCTCCATTCCAAGAGAATTATGTTTATGAAGATGAAGGAGTAGTTGAGGAAGTGGAAGAAAATCAGATAAATTTAATGGGGATTAATGAAGATGACTCTTTTTTTCTCACCAAATAAGAACAACGATTATTTTTATTAACTCAGACTAAATTAGAATCTGAAGAATATGATGATTATAAAATGGTATTCGAGAATGATATTATGGAGGTTCACAGAGAATATAACCTTAGAAGCAAGAAAAATTTGGACAATTCCAATAAAAATAATTTAGAAAATAATGCCAAAAAATCCTCTGAAGCTGATCTCAACAAAACAATAGAAAATTCAAAGAAAACAATGAATAATTCAGAAAAGGAGAATACAAAAAACAATACGAAGAGAACAATTGATATCCATGCCAAAATTGCTAAAATAGATGTTCCTAGTACAAGTAAACAAACTAAATTCACCCAAAAAGTAGTGGATGAAAGAACTGATTTTTCAAATCTGCTCAAATTTGAAACACCATTCAACAGTGAGAATGAACTTGTTAAATTGAAAATATCCATTCCTCTCACATAATTTATCAAAAATAATGTGTATATGTCTCAGGTCCTAAAGGTACTAAACATAGGGGAGATTACTGATATTATTAATTTAAATGATGATCAGCTTGAACTTTTTTTTGGACTAGAAGTTGATGGTAAACCCCAAGAAGGAGGTGTCCCTCCATTTTATGCCAGTCTTAACATTCATGAAAAAATTCTTCATAATTCTATGTTGGATTCAAGTGAATCACATAATCTTATGCTAAAAGTAGTTATGGAGAATCTTATCCTTGAAATCCTACAAATTTTTTTATTCATTTGATTCTAGCAAAGTTAGATGTATAGGTCTCATCAAAGAACTTTGTGTCACATTAGCTCATATACCAAAAAATATTCTAGTGATGGATGTAGTAGTAACTGACATCCCTCCTAAGTATGGAATGCTTTTATCACACTGATGGGGAGAAAAATTACAAGGGACCCTTTAAATGGACATGACTTATGCTATATACTGGTGTTTGGTCAACCAATAAGACTCTATAGGGAAAATTTAATGAAGTACATGGTGAGTAGTCAAGAAAAACCACACAATTACCCTTTGTACTCTGTCCATACTGACTTGGACTCCTTCATTCTTTATAATGAGGGATACATTGATTCACAAGTTTCCCATGCAAAAAATGATCTTAAAGAAAAACATGATAGGAAAATACAAACTATAAAACAAGATCCTGAAGATGAACCTCTTTTGAATATGATTTATGATGGCTCATGTGGAAAAGCAGGCTTAGGAGCAGGTATTTGGGTGTATAATGCAAAGAAAAATCGTGCACAAGGTCACTCATACAAGCTAAATTTTCAATTCACAAACAACATAGCAGAATATGAAGCCCTACTCTTAGGATTAAAGTTGTTGAAAATATTAGGAGCTAAGAGGATTTCTGTCCATGGTGATTCTGAATTAGTCATAAAACAAATAAAGTGACAATATGCTGCAAACATCCTCGATTGAGAGCTTAATGAAATGTTGTACTTGATTTCTTAAGAACATTTAATGAATATGATTTTGCAGTTATCCCTAGAAATAAAAATTTCCTAGAAAATGGTTTAGCCTTTTCAGCAAGTATATGTCAATTGCCTCATCCCAACAGACAATACACAATAGAGGTTAAACATCATCCATGTATGCAAGATAACATGATATATTGGCAAGTATTTGCTAGTGACAAACAAATTGAAATTTTCTTACAATCTAAGGATGAATTTGAAGATAGAAATATAGTCCTACATTGTGAAGAAGACAGCCATTCTGATGTACAAATTAGTGTAGAAAAATAATCTATTGTTTCTAATGTAAATATTTCAGCTAATAAATTGTACATAAAACATAAATACATAAAGACCCATAAAAAGAGGAGTTAAAAGTACTTCAACTCAAGGATAATATACTTCCTAGAGGGTTGGCCCCTTTAGAAGAATTGTTTGACTTTAATGATGTAGCCAAGAAACCCAAAATGGAACCAACAGTTACAAACATTAAAGAGTGTAACATAGGCACTAAACAAAATCCCAAAATCATAAAATTGTCAAAATCACTGCCTATCATTACAAAAAGAAAATATATAGCTTTGTTCAAAGAATTTATATATGTATTTGCTTGGAACTATGAGGACTTAAAATCTTATGATACTAGCATCATACAACACAAGATTCTAATAAACGAGGAGAAAAAACCTTTCAAACAAAAACTACGGAGGATAAATCCCGTATTAATGCCTTTCGTTGAGAAAGAAAATGTATGAGTCCAAAATCATATATCCACCCAGATATTCTATATGGGTATCCAATATTGTGCCTACAAGAAAGAAAACAGGGGAAATAAGACTTTGTATCGATTTTAGGAATATGAACAAAGTATCTCTTAAGGACAACTACCCTTTACCAAAAATGGACCACATATTGCAGAGGGTAGTAGGTTCTAGTAGGATATTTTTGTAAGATGGATTTTCATGTTATAATAAATTTTTTGTACATCATGATGATCAAGACAAAACAACCTTTACTACTCCTTGGGGGACATTCATGTATGTGAAAATGCCTTTTGGACTAATGAATGTTGGAGATACTTTTCAAAGGGTCATCGACATAGCTTTTGCAGATGAAATTGGCCATTTCATTATGATCTATCTCGATGATATTACTATATATTCAAAAACTGATGAAGAGCACTTAACCCATTTGAGAAGAGATTTTGAAAAATGTAGAAAGTTTGGAATTTCCCTAAATCCTAAGAAAACATTATTTGGTCTTGAATAAGTGTTACACCAATTTTTGGTTATCTAACTTGTTAATATTAGATGGACTAAATTACACCATGTAAGACCAATTTTACCATAGTAAAATTGCTTTCACTATGAGATATAATTTAATAACCCATAGTTTATTAAATTATTTCTCGTCTAAATAGGAAAGCCCATGAGGAATAATTAAATAAAACCTTATTTGTTTGATTTTCCTCTAGGGATAATTAACTAAACCACTGTTTAATTAATATTCTTGGTCATATTTAAGCCTAAACATGAGAATTAATTAGATAAATTATTATTTAGCTATTTATTTCCTAGGAATAATTATTTAAATCATTATTTAATAATATTTCTTATTGAATTTGACTAGATAATTTCTAAATAATAAAATAAAACATTATTTATTTAATTATTCCTTAACCTCATCCTCGAAATAATAAATAAATCATTTATTTATTTATTGTTTCTAAATAAAGGGATTTAACCAATTCTAAATTCCTTTTCCCTCCAACAAAAATAATAAAATTCTAAATTCTATACTTTTGGTCTAAATTTGATCCTCCATCATTGTCATGCAGGAACCCATCCCATTGAGGGGGACTGGTAACATCTTTCTGTGTTCCCTTCCCTGGTGTCATAATACAAAAAATTCTTTATAAATTCTTGTCTTGTCTATCGGATGTATGGAGAAACTCTTGTTTATTTTTGCTGTTAAATGTCTTTAATTGCATAGATCTGGATTTTTGTAGAATTTATTTTGATCGCCTACTATATATCTAAGGAAATTTATAGCCAAATTTCATGTTATGGTTTTTTTTTATGCATAGATAAAGTGAGCTTTTTTCGTATGCTTGTGATTAGAATTCACACTAACAACTGGCAACTCCACAAGGGTTTTTAATTATGACTACTATCGTTTTTTCGATCCCTGCATGACCATCTACTTCAACCACTAGGGTTTTTTTTTTAGATTCTTATTTTTCATTCCTTGATGTTGTTTTTAACCTTTTTTACCCTAAAACAATACAAATTCTAACTTCCGTGTGTTTTTGGGACATTTGCGCAGGTAACAGGTATTAGTCGCAACAGAGATGACACTTTTTTTTGAAACCTGCCCCCGAGGTAGCTGGAAGTGAAAGTCACACTTTTCAGCCCAAAACCTATGACCTCTTCTCGCAGGTAGCAAATATCTGCCCAAAAACTACGACTCAACAAAAAACAGATCAGTACCTGTGACTTGTAGTTTTTTTGCGGGATTCTTTTTGTAATTTTTAGTGTTTTCCGAGGGTACTATTCAGGGTTTTCTAACCTTCGTATTTACCTGTCTTGTACATGTTCTTGCTTATTTTTACTCATAGAAGTAGGAACCAAGCCCCTTAGGGCTTCAATACGCTTCCACCTTTTTAGGAGGAGTTTAGATGAAGCAAGTCTTTTGATATTTCAGTGTTTTTCAGCCATTTTTTTAGATCTGAACCTGTATTTTCAGATCCATTTCTGATTGATTATTTTTCCATCCAAAAAACCTCTTTTCATTTTTTTTTTCCTCCCTTTAGGGTCAACTACATTTCCCTTTAGGTTGTAGCCTTTCACCACGTATTTTTCAACATTTTTCCCTCTGGTTTCTTGTTGTTTTCTGCACCTATTTTTAGCAGATCTGACCTTTATATCCCTATCCCTCTTGGCCTTAGATCCATTGGACATATTGCATGTTTTGAGTAGATTTCTCCCACCCTTAGACTAGTTGTTGGGAAGCCCTCCTTTTCAGGTTTAAATTTATGCATCTTTAGCTGTTTATTTTACTGCCACTTTCTGTTTTATTTACAGTTGCTTTCAGTTTTATTTACAGCTATACAACATATTTTTTATTTTCTCTATACACGCATCTAGGCTTAATTAAAATTAACACACTTATCACACACATGCACACCTAAAGCGAGGAGCACTTGGTTTACATCGCCAGGCCAAGACTGAAACATTGTAATTAATTAATCTGCACCTTTGTGCCCTTGTTTACCTCTCTTCCTTGTTGGGTTTTGTGACCAAACAAAACTGAAAAGAGGTGTTTTGGATGGATGAATAACTGATCTGAAATGGATCTGAAATTACAGGTTCAGATCTAAAAAATGGTTGAAAACACTGAAATCTCAGAAGACCTGCTTCAGCTAAACTCGTCCTAAAAAGGTAGAAGCGTATTGAAGCCCTAAGGGGCTTGGTTCCTACTTCGATGAGTAAAATTAAGCAATTACTGGTCCAAGACAGGTAGAGAGAGGTCACATAACCTTGAACATTGGGCTAGACAAAACCCATAAAAATCACAGAAAAAACCCGCAAAAAATACAAGTCGCAAGTTCTGACCTATTTTCCACTGAAGTCATAATTTTTAAGCTATTATTTGCTACCTGAGAGATGAGGTCACAGTTATTGGCCAAAAAAGTACAACCTGCACTTCTGGTTGTCTCGGGAGCAGGTTTCATAAGAAAGTGTCTTCTCTATTGTGACGGATACCTATTACCTATGCAAAGGGCCCAAAAACACACAAAAATTAGGATTTTTATTGTTTTAGGGTTTTAAAGGTTACAAATAACATCAGGAAAATCAAAATAAGAAGCTGAAGAAAAAACCCTAGGGGTTGAAACAACTGGTCATGCATGGATCTGAGAAACGACAACGTTCGTTATTACAAATCCTTGTGGAGTCGCTAATTGTTAGTGTGAATTATAATCGCAAGCGTACGAAAAAAAATGTCACTTTAGTTGTGCATGAAAAACAACCCTAATCAAATATGGTTGTCAATTTCCTTAGATCTACAGTTAGTGATTAGAATAAATGCTACATAAATCCAGATCTATGCAGTTAAAGACATTAAATAACAAATAATAAGTAAGAGTTGCTCCATGCATCCAATGGACAAGACAAGAATTTTTAAAGAATTTTTTTTATTATGACACCTTGGAAGGGAACATAGAAAGATGATACCAGTCCCCCTCAATGGGATGGGTTCTTGTATGTCCTTAGCGCTTCAAATCTAAGATCTCTCTCCCTTTATGGTGTATAAAACCTAGACAAAAATGGAACTCAAAGGGAGCTCATAAGAAAAAAGTAGAAAAATATAACAATGATGGGAGGATCAAAGTCAAACCAAAATTATAGATCAAGAGTGATCTCTAGGCAACAAAAGGTAGTGAATGAATGGCAAAACCCTTCTATTTATAACAAAATATTTAGTTAGTCTAGATATTGCTGCATAATTAAAATGTTATTAATCAAACCCTGATCCAAATTTTATGGAATATTTTATTATTTTTGTTGGATGGAAAAAGAATTTGAATTTGTTCAAATCCCTTTATTTACAAATAATAAATAAATAAATGATTTATTTATTATTTTAATAATGTGGTTAAGTAATAATTAAAAAAATAATTATTTATTCACTTATTTATAAATTATTTAGTCAAATTTAACTAGGAATACATTTAAATAATGTTTTAAATAATTATTCCTAGAAAATAATAAGATAAATAATGATTTATCTAATTAATTTTCTTGTTTTGGGTTAAATATAACCATGAATATTAATTAAACAATGGTTTAATTAATTATCCCTTGAGGAAAATCAAACAAATAAGGATTTATTCAATTATTCCTCATGGGGTTTCTTGTTTAAACCATAAACAACTTAATAAATTATGGATAATTAAGTTTTTGTCATAGTGAAAGAAATTTTAATATAGTAAAATTGGTCTTACATGTTGTACTTTAGTCCATATAATAGTAATAGTTAGATGACCAAAAATTGGTGTAACAGAGGGAAAAATAGATCTAAGAAAAGAGTCCATGTAGACACGGTATTATAAAACTGGAGCTCGACATAAGCTCTTCCTTCTGCGCCACTATTGAACATGGTCAGATAGGCAGGTGGAAAAAGTTTGATGGAAAGCGGTTAAAAGTTCGGTACCTATGTCATAGTGAAGGGGAAGCTGGAAGTAGGAGAGAAATGCCTTTGCAAGAGTCACAAAAGTAGCATGAGAGGCAGCATCCTGGTCAACATACCACTTGGAATCTTATCTAGTAACCGTACGCTGGAATAACTGAAGACAGATAGAGTCATCAGTGATAGAGTTGGATGAACACCACATGTGGAAAGAACGAACATGGTTGGTAGGATCCTCTCCAGCATTTCCTTCAAACTTAGGGATGTCTGAAGGAATCTTGGTTGGCATAGCAGGCCAACCTGGATCATGGTGTATAGGGTAATTAATCAACTAGCTTAACTCAGGAAGTCTTAGGTCCACCATATAAGGAAGCAAGGGAGTAGCTAGAATCGTTCCTATTGCAGTTCCACTAGTAGCGGCTCCATCATTAGAGCCAGGGCCACCACCATCAATAGGTCTTGTACCAGACATGATGACGATGAAAGTTGGAGGAGAACCGAGGATAGAAACAAAAGGATAATTTGATGAACCACAATCAGAGTCGAAATGGGCACTCGACAAAGGACTAATTTAGACCCTATGCAGTGGATTAAGTATTCCTAACAGAAACTAACGATGAAGGCCTTGGAGTCTCCGGGATAAATGCCTGAGGGAGACTTCATAATAAATTCCTTAGGGTCCATCTTGTTTCCCTTCAGGTTGTAGCCTTTTGCCACCTTTTTTGCAACATTTTTCCCTCTAGTTTTTTGTTGTTTTCTTCCCCTCTTTCCAGCAGATCTGACCTTTACATCCCTATCCCTCCTGAATTAGATCCATTGGTAATTTTGTGTGTTTTGACTTTATTTCTTCCACCCATAGAGCAGTTGTTGGGTTTCCCTCCTCCTTGGGTTTAAATTGATGCATCTTTAGCTGTTTATTTTACTGTTGCATTCAGTTTCCTTTACTGTCATTTTCAGTTTTATTTACCGTTATACAACATATTTTTTCTTTGTTCTCTACACATGTCTTTATTTAATTAAAATTAACACACTTATCACATACATGCACACCCTAAGTGAAGAGCACCTGGTTTACACTGCTAGGCCAAGACTTAAACATTGTAATCAATTAATCCTACACCTCCCTGCCCTTGTTTACCTCTCTTCCGTATTGGGTTCCATGTCTCTTTACCATCACTGTGCCCCCAAGCCATTTATCCCAGAGACTCCAAGGCATTCATCCTCAGTTTCCATTAGGAATACTTACTCCTCCGCATATGGTTTGATTTCTTCCTCCATCGAGTCCCCATTCTGACTTGAATTCTAGTTCATCGGGTTCCCCTTTTGATTCTACCCTTGAATCTCCTCCAAATTTCACTTTCATCATGTATGGTTCAGGACCTAACGTTGGTGGTAGCCTCAGCCCTAATGCTAGAAATGCTACTAGTGGTGCCACAACAAGAACTATTACAGCTTCTCCCTTGCTCCCTTATATGGCAGGACTAAGCCTTCCCGATTTTAGCCAGTTGATTAATGACCCCATATTCCATGACCCAGGTTGGCCTACTAGCCAACCAAGCTTCCTTCAGACATTTCCAAGTTTTAAGGAAATGCTAGAGAGGATCCTACCAACCATTTTCGTTCTTTCCACATGTGGTTTTCATCTAACTTCATCACCGATGAATTTTTCTGTCTCTGGTTATTCCATCGTACTCTTACTGGAAAAGTTTCCAAGTGGTATGTCAACGAGGATTCCTCCTCTCATACTACTTTTGTGACCCTTGCCAAGGATTTTCTATCTTACTTCCAGATTCCCCTTTGCTATGACACTAGTACCAAACACTTGACCTCTTTCCATCAAAATTCTACTACCCACCTATGTGATCATATTCAATAATGGCGCAGAAGGAAGAGACTATGTCGATCCCCTACTTTCAAAGACCGTGTCTACATGGACTGGTTTCTCATATCCATTTTTCCAGCTATTGGAAAAGATGTCGCATCTCACTTTCATTAGACTGAGGAAGCTACCCTCCAGATTTTGTTGAAATATGACCTGATCTACACACAATCTAGTTATGTTTATACCATCTTACCTGATCTCTCTAGACTCGATGGTACCAATGCACCGAGGGCATCCCATGCCACAGATGGTATCATTGGATCCCTTTCACATCCATACACTCATCCTCCCATGGGTTATGGTTTCCCTCAAGGAGGGGCTATCTCCTCCAACACTTTCTCCCCTCCCAGAAACATGTATCCAGGATACGACATGCCTCCTCATTTTTCCCAACCTATTTACCCCAATGTTTCCCCACCTCCTTATTATCCGTATATGTAACCTAGTGCTCCAACTCCTCCAGCACTAGCACCTCAGCCTCCCTTTCCTTCTCAAGCTCCATAATAGCAGCCACCCCCCCCCCCATCAGGGTTAGGTGTATACACAACAAAGTGCAACTAATCCTCCTACTCCCAAAAGGAATAGGAAAGGAAACCAAAACCAATCTTCCCCGGGTAATATAGGAAACAATCCCCAAGGGAATACATCTAACACCGTAACCCAGCAACGGGGCACTCATCCCAAGCAGGACAAGCCTATTTTCTTGACTAAGCCTTGTTCTTGTTGCGGTGTCTATGGTCACTATACCCATGATTAGTCCCGAGGTTAGAAATTCTCCCCTTCAGTTCCTCTTAATGTTGCACCCATCCAACCGAGTGTGTTTACCAATCCTTTCTCCCAACAAGGATAGGTGGTTTCCCAACCCCTTGAAATTCAGGTGGCCACTCAACCTCCCCAATACGGTACCTCTGATTACTGTATCCTAATGATGAACTCTGACCAACCCAATACCACTGACCTCAACCTTCAGACTCGGTCCCGTCAGTAAAACAAGCCCCCCGCTACGTCTGCTACCGAACCCCCATATTCAGGTTCACAGAGCCTCTTTTGACACCCAATTGTATTTTACTGATCCCTCAGCCTATGGTATAGGTTTATACCAAGATCCCCAAGGGACCATTATGCTAAAACGCTACTTCTAGTAAGCCCGCCCACTCCTACAATATACTAGATGACTTGGTGCAATCTCTTGCCGACATATCAACACTGTAAGTCCTCTAGTAATGCCCTTCACAACAAAAATCTCTACTAACTACTATGGGAACTATGGATCCTTCAGATGATCGTTTGATTATCTTCGATGTTGACAAGTCAAAGCATGCACCCCTTCCTACATTCGTCGCCTTTGAAATCCCTGTCAAGGTCTAGAATGCCAACGTCTCCTATTGTATCATTGATGAGGGGGCGTCCACTTGTGTGATGTTTGATTTTGTTTGAAATAAACTTAGATCTCTTGATTTATCCCCTTCCACTATCACCCTCCATGCGTGGGATGGCCACTCTTCTCAGCCCCTTGGCATGGTCTGCAATTTTCCTATTACTCTTGCGAGAAAGACTATTTGTGTTGACATTTAAGTAATTGATGCCCCTTTAGACTACAACATTCTATTGGATCATAGCTACACTTATGCAATGTATGATGTCCCATATATGGTTCACCTTAATATGTGCTTTCCTCACAATGGAAAGATCGTCACCACAGACCAGTTTACATATTACGAACCGAAGTCTCAGACCTCTCTAGATTCCATTATTTCTTCGGTGTCCAATAAAAAAATAGTCAAACCTCCGACCAATGTCTCACCCAGAGTCTATAAATATTCCTCTTTCTTGGTTCATTCCCTGGTCTCCCCCCTCTCATTTATAACCTTAGCTCGTCAAATGTTTGTATGATGAAATCGTATCAGTCTAATCTCAAATGGTCCAGCTCGACTACTCAGCAGCCCTGTCCTCCGCAACCTACTCCTAGTCCTTCGACACAGCCTTCAGGACCTCCTCCTCAAAACCCCTCATCCATAGTTGGTGTCCATGATCCTATCTACCCTCTTGGAATGGTTCTCCCTTGCTTTAATCATCTCGGAGCTGTCCCACCTGGCCATTACCCCTCTGGTCATATAACGTTTCTTGCTCCCCCTCCTGGAGTATTTTCGGTACTTTTTATGGCTACCTTGTCTCTCCCTATCATGACCCTGAGGATCCTAGTTTGGTACATTGATCCCCTAGCCAATATCTTTCTCAATCAGCGCAAACCTTATATAACTTTGACCCTGGTCCAAACGGTCACCATGACCCCTCCCTTTTCTTCCGTGCTTCAGACACCTCAACGGGAACCTACTCCTATTGTGAAAGCCTCAGGTGAGGGGGGAAAGCTCGCAAGAAGGCACCTAAGGACAAGGTTTCCCAGAAAACCGCTGCTCCTCCTCTACCTCCAAAGTGTACCCCACCATGTTCTTTGTGTGTTGTTTTCGTTCATGCCATCCATAATTGTCCCGAATTTCCTTGTATCAATCCCATTGTCAATGTCACTTTTCCTTATTCTAAGGTCTCGAAGCTCATGTTGCTTTACCAACTACAGCCAAGAAACCCAAAACTCTGCACACAAACCACCCCTGTGCTTTTAGTGATCTCCATCATGACTATACCCACCTCTATCCCTATTTTCCAGACTACCGCACCTCTTTGGACGTAGTTCGCCAGTACGAGGCCGACCACCATAAGTCTACTTATCCTTTACTTGCACATTATTCCTTAGGTGAACCAGATGACACATCGACTCCCATTGACCTTGCACCTCCATATGTCGAGATTACGGAGTCTTCAGCCACTATTCTCTACCTATCATCACCTATGAGATTCATGGTGGAAGACCCCTCTCGGACATCCCCTTATGTTTCGCCTCACCTCCCTTCAGCAATCACATTAGGCTCAACATCAGTGGATCCCTCATCTACTTGTTTTTCATTCACCCCCTATGATGATGGGCATGTGAACCTTTCTTCTCATGATGATGAGTTAGGTAGCTTTGCCACATCATGTGGTTATCCTTCCACCAGTCACCCCATCTTCTACTGTGATGACAACATCATGGAAGCCTTTTCCACCCCTGACTTCATATTTCCCGCCCGTAAGAAAAATAGCACCATCCGTGTCTATGGTGACTTTCGCAACTTGAGCACAAACTACCCCCAAGGCTCTTCCCCCACACCATTTTCCTTTTAGTGTGCGGGGGTAGACTTTCTACCCATAGCACTCCCTCTTCTAGTGCTTGTTTAATTTTTGCCTTGCATTCAGGTTGCTAGCATTTTTCATCATCCTCTCATTTTTTTTTTATGGCACCTTTCCTATGGACCCCCCCTTCCACACCATATATTGGTTATGCCGATTGTGCAATTCGTTACTCCCAGAATCTAGCCTCGACAGCCTGGGCCATTTTTACCCCCTTGCATTCGCTTGTCCTCTCTAACGGTGTATGCATTGGTACTACCACCAATAACTAGGTCAAATATGATGCAGTGATAGGTTTATTATTCGATGCCCTTTCCTATCACATCCTTCACCTTCATGTTCGTTTAGAATCCTTGTTGCTTGTTATGAAATTGAATGGTGTTTATCGTGTGCATAATCCTGTCCTTTTTAGAAGATATTTATGAGTGAAGCTTTTGATGCTTGAATTTGAAATCATTACATTCATTCATGTACCTAGTGAACAAAATCACTATGTAGATAGCATTGCAAACAATATTCTGTATTCGCATTTATCACATGCATTTAACACAAGACAATAACAATAACCATAAAATGATGCATATCCATAATATGTGTCATTCAAAATGTTTTATTCCATAAACTTTGATACATATGACATGCCCATACCATGCTACAAAAATAAAAACTTAGGGCACCTCATGCCCCACATCTAATCACTATCTGGAGGATCCCAGGCCAATGGCTCGGCTTCGACAACTTGTAGATCATGCATCCATTTTCTGGCGAACACCATGCACTGCATGACTCCTCGCCACTCTGAGGATATATCAATACATTTCTCTATGTATTGTTCGCCAAGGTCTTTCCAGTCATGCTCTAAAACACCAGTCATCATCGTCTCACATCTACAATAGATGTCCTCCAGGAGGGCTACTGCATCCTCATTTTGCGGTCCCCTCGATCCACTAGGTGTTGCAGCTCCTGATACTGTAGGTCATCCCATATACTCGGTCGGCTTCACCGATGCTATATATGCATGCCAAAATTGAATGAATCAGTACCATATACAATATTCTAAAACTTTAAAATGCACATAGAAGATAAGAAACTTGTCACTTACCATCTAGCCCCCATGTCGTACCTAGAAGAAGTGGCAAGTACGAGTACCCATGATAATTCATCCCACTATAGGGATATTCATATATGTATAGTGGCATCTGATCCCAATGCACAAAAAACTCAAGTCTGAACACCCCTCTGACTACCCCACCTCCCCCTCTACACAATAGTCACCCCCAGCGACACATCTTGGGCCCTCGTGGGCCCCCATCCTCGATCTGTATACAAGGCCGAACTGTCGAGATCTTCTCAAAGAAGAGCGAGCAAAGCATTATGCCATATGCACAGTCATGGTTCAATTTCCTTTTACATAGCGATAACTATCGTTTCAATGATGATGACATCATTTGGGCCCACCCATAGTAGGTCCCACTCAATACACTCTCAAAAATCATCATCTGACCCCCAGTGGTGTGGTGGAGCGCCAAATTTCCTAGGATTTGCAGCACCGTTGCAGCCACAGTACGAGACTCTAGTCTCTCTAGATATTTGATCAGTATCTGTGTCCTTTTCACATGGAAACCTGGTCGACAGTGGCACTCTACAAACCCCATGATGTTCTACCCTTGCGGTAACATTGGTTGTGTGTTTTCCACCATCCCAAGTGGTGGGAGACCGGTCAGGAAATATATATCCTGGATAGTCAACTTGATCTGGTGCCCCTGCATTATAAACATATCATGATTCGAATCCCAATATCTGAAAATCCAGGCCAACAAGGGTTGTCATGCTCTCATCAAAGGGTTCTCCACAAAGTTCAAGACCCTAAATGTAGCCAATGTAGCGCGAACTACATGATCGTCTCGGATCTCAGACCATAATATGTCCAGGTCTCTCTCTCTCTCTAGTTGATCCTCAACTCTGCCATATATGCACAAAACCATCATGTTTGTCACTGTACAGAAAGGAAAGGTGCATCATAACCATAAAATCACAGCTCTCAACCAAAAATAGAACTAAAAACCCCTTTCCTTGATAGGTCTCACTTTTATGGCCATTCCTGGGATATGTCTCAGTTTTATGCCCAATACCTGCTACCTAAGTCGCAGAAAAGGCCCCCAAAAGTGCGACCTAGCCGTGAAGAGGAGCAGGGGTATCTTCCTAAGCTATGGGTACCTAAACTGAAATTTTAATCCACTATATTGAAAAAGTATGGTTAGGCCTCTTACCTGCAACTGACGGATCTCGGTTCCATTGGTCGGTTTGTCTGCTATGATCACTGCAATATTTAGGGCCTTTTCTCCTCTCTACATTCAGCACAACTACACTTGCAAATTAATCAAATTGGAGGGAATATGCCTTATTAAAAGAGAAACCCCAAATTTTTCTTTCACCAGCCACAACCAAACCGTAGCTCAGTTTTACAAACCACACCACTGTTGGAAAGCTCTCACCGAGCTTTCAAATGGGTATCCTTTCATTTTTGGCTATTTGATACTTCACCCTGACACATTTTTTCCAAGAAGGGTCACTTCACCTCTCCTCAAAATTGAATTTATTCGCTTGCAACACTTGTAATTGGGGCACCACCTTTCCTTCATACTTGTCCACACTTGTGTCGATTTTCGTCATGAGTAACCATCTTGTACTCATGTATTTATGGTCCCCACCGGGCCTATTCTGTGTCGCAACATCATCAAGTCACCCTTTTTTAGAGAATCTGATTTGAGTTGTCATCACATCCATGGAGTCTGTCATGAGTCCCTTTTATCTCCCACCACAATCTTCCATCCTTCATTGCTTTTTACCTCTCTCATGTCACACCTTTTGGCCTTTAGCCATACTATCCCCTATCCCCTCCATAGTCGATTCAATAGCTGTCAGGTCATCCATGTCCTTTATGATCTAAAAAGGGAAGTTGACAGCTCGCTACTTAGTACCCCTCATTCCACCATCATCCCTGGTGTTAGTCTATCAATCCCTCTACTATTTTCCCTCATGACTTAGTTGAGGATTCCTCATTGTCTGACCTATGGTGGACCTCCTTCTGTTGACATAAGCTTATTCATTCTAGAAGACAGGTCTAGAGGGTGGTGTACCTTGGTTCCAGCTTCCACTCTTCTCCAGTGCCTCATATTAGGAAAAGGGACCCCTTTATTTCCCTTTGAATTGATTTTTTCTCAGTTCCAACTCCTCATGGCATGATCAGGATCTGTATACTTGATGGTTTAGTGATGCAGCAGATTGTACAAGTGATTCCCAGGTGTGTGTGAGATTTTTCAGACCTCATGAGGAGGTGGCCCTTTAGGTAGCCCCCCACATACCCGTATGATTTCTCTACTATAGCCTTGGATGGAGCTCCATAGATTTGGTTCCAGCCTCATCCGCTTGCAGAGCCTTTTTAGTTTGTATGTATCATTCAAATTTTCAGAGCCCTTTCCTGTTTTACAAAGCCTCTTTGGTTTTACTTATATATCATGTACTCAGATATTATTTTATAAGTCCTAGCCATTGTCCCAGACACAGTATGTATGTGGGATCCATTATAATGTTTTTATTTGGCCCATTTTTATGCCATCATGTACTATATAGTTTAATCCGATGTTTGTTGGAGGCATCATTATTCTTTGTACTTTGTTACCTCGACAGGCATAGGTATGCCTCCCCTGCCTCATGTACAATAGGTACTCACTCATAAAAGAGACTTTTCACACGTGTAAGTGTCACCTCCTCAGGGTCTTGTCCTCTCGTGCTTCAGTCCACCTTATATTTCTCTCTCTCTAACTCCCCCTTCAGTGTCTCATGATTGTGTTCTTACAACATACTTTGGTGATTCGATTAGATCTTAACGCTTGCACATTGGGGTGAAATATGATACACCATTTTTTTTTCATCTAACCTGCTACTATTAGATGGACTAAATTACAGCATGTAAGACCAATTTAACCATAGTGAAATTTCTTTCACTATGAAAAATAATGTAATTATCCATAATTTATTAAGTTGTTTCTGGTCTAAACGAGAAACCCCATGAGGAATAATTGTATAAATCCTTATTTGTTTGATTTTCCTCAAGGGATAATTAATTAAACCACTATTTAATTAATATTCTTGGTCATATTTAACCCAAAATAGGAAAATTAATTAGATAAATCATTATTTATCTTATTAATTTCTAGGAATAATTATTTAAAACATTATTTAAATGTATTCCTCGTTAAATTTGACTAAATCATTTATAAATAATTGAATAAGTCATTATTTATTTAATTATTACTTAACCGCATTCTTAAAATACTAAATAAATAAATCTTTTATTTATTTATCATTTCTAAATAAAGGGATTTTTACCAAATTCAAATTGCTTTTCCTCCAACAAAAATAATAAAATATTCCTTAAAATTTGGATCTATATTTGGTTAATAAATATTTTCATTATGCACCAATATTTAGAATAACTCAATATTTTGTTATAAATAGAAGGGTTTTTCCATTCATTCACTACCTTTTCTTGCCTAGATATCACCCTTGATCTATACTTTTGGTCTGACTTTGATCCTCCCATCATTGTCATATTTTTCTGCTTTTTTCTCGTGAGCTCACTTTGAGATCCATTTTTTTTTGGGTTTTATACACCATCAAGAGAGAAATATCTTATATCTTAAGCGTTGAGGACATAAAATAACCCATCCCATTGAGGGGGACTGGTAACATCTTTCTATGTTCCCTTCCCAAGTGTCATAATACAAAAAAAATCTTTAAAAAATCTTGTCTTTTCCATTGGATGCATGGAGAAAATCTTGCTTATTTTTTGTTGTTTAATGTATTTAACTACATAGATCATGATTTATGTAGCATTTATTCTGATCACTAACCGCATATCTAAGGAAATTGACAACCATCTTTGATGTTAGGGTTGTTTGTTATCCAAAGCTAAAGTGAGTTTTTTTTTCGTACGCCTGTGACTAGAATTCACACTAACACCCTCTATTGGTAAATAGGTTGCATCTCAATTTCCTCAGACTGAGGAAAAATGCCTCCAAGTTGCATTAAAATATGACTTGATCTACGTGCAATCTTGTTATGTTTATATCATCTTACCTCATCTCCCTAGACTTGGTGGTGCTAATGCACCGAGAGAATCTCATGCTGCTTATGGTATCTTTGGATTCCTTTCACATCCATAAACTCATCCTCCTATGTGTTATGGTTTCCCCCAAGGAGGGGCCAACTCGTCTAGAATTTTCCCTCCTCTCGGAAGCATGTATCCAGGACATGACATCCCTCACGCCTTTGCCCAACCGCACCATTTCATGCGAGTGTCTGCTATTTCCCAACCTGTTTACCCCAATGTTTCTCAACCTCCTTACTATCCATATCCATAGCCAAGTGCTCCAACTCCTCCAAAATAAGAACCTCCACCTCCCATGCCTTCTCAGGCTTCGCAGAAGTAGCCACCCCCCACAGGGTTCGGTGTATGAACAAAAAAGTGTGAATAATCCTCCCACTTCAAAAAAGAAGAGGAAAGGAAACCCAAACCAACCTTCTCCAGGTAATCCATGAAATTACCCCCAAGGGAATACATCTAACACTGCAACTCAGCAATAGGGGGATTAGCCCAAGAAGAATAGGCCTCTTTGTACGAATAAGTCTTATTCTTGTCGTGGTGTCCATGGTCACTATACTCATGATTTTCCCCTTTTACCTCAGATGTGTCAACTATGGGAACCTCAAGCAGCATCTTGAGGACTGCTAGCCTTTACCTCGGTTCCTTCTAATGTTTCGCCTACTCAAACAACTTTATTTACAAATCCTTTCCCCCAATAAGGATATGTGGCTGCCCAACCCCTAATTACTAGATTCTCATGATGCACTATGACCGGGCCAATACCACTGATATCAACCTATAGACTCGGTCACGCCAGTACACCAAGCCTCCTGCTACGTCCACAACTGAGCCCCACTCTTCAGGTCCCACAAAGCCAATTTTGACAACCAATGGTCCTTTACAGATCCCTCAGCCTAAGGCAGAGGTACATACCAATATCCCCAAAGGACCGTAACGCTGAAACGTTGCTTCCAGTAAAGCCGCCCACACCTACAATATAGTAGATGACTTGGCGCAATCCCCTTGTTAGTATGAATATTAATTGCAAGTGTGCAGAAAAATACCACTTTAGATATGCATAACAAACAACCCTAACAGCAAATATGGCTACCAATATCTTCAGATATACAGTTAGTTGATCAAGATAAATGGTGCAAAAATCTAGATCTATGCATCAAAATACATTAAGCAGTAAATAAAAACGAGATTTACTCCGTGCATCCAATAGAAAATATAAGAATATGTTGAATGAATTTTATATTAAGGGCACCTGGGAGGAAAAATTAGAAGGATGTTACCAGTTCTCCTCAATGGGATGGGTTCTTTTAAGTCCTCAGCACTTCAGATATAAAATTCCTCTCTCTTGATGGTGTAAAAAACCTAGACAAAAATGGAACTCAAAGGAAGTTCACAAGCAAAAAGATAGAGAAATATGACAATGATGGTGGATCAAATTCAGACCAAAAGTATAGATCCAGAGTGATATTTAGGCAACAAAAGGTGATGAATGAATGGAAAAACCCTTATATTTATAACAAAATATTGAGTTAGTCTAGATATTGGTGCATAATTAAAATATTATTAACCAAATCAAGATCCAAATTTTATGGAATATTTTATTATTTTTGTTGGAGGGAAAAGGAATTTGACTTGGGTCAAATCCCTTTATTTGTAAATAATAAATAAATAAATGATTTATTTATCATTTTAAGGTTGTGGTTGAGTAATAATTAAATAAATAATTTTTTATTTAACTATTTATGAGTGATTTAGTCAAATTTAACAAGGAATATTATTTAAATAAGGTTTAAATAATTATTCCTACAAAATAATAAGATAAATAATAATTTATCTAATTAATTTTCATGTTTTGGGTTAAATATGACCCATAATATTAATTAAAATATTGTTTAACTAATTATTCCTTGAGGAAAGTCAAACAAATGGAGATTTATTTAATATTTCCTCATGGGGTTTCCTGTTTAGACCATAAACAAATTAATAAATGTGTTTTACTAAGTTATTTTTCATATTGAAAGCAATTTTACTTAGGGTAAAATTGGTCTTACATGGTGTACTTAGCTCCATCTAATAGTAACAGGTTAGATGACCAAAAAATGGTGTACCAGATTCCCCTCCAACGTGTGAGCGTTAGGAGCTAATTGTATGATCGAAGTACGTTGTAAGAAATCAATCACTAGACACCGAAGGGGAATTCAAAGAGAGAGAAATATAAGGTAGACTGAAGCACTAAAGGAATAGCCCCGAGGAGGTGAGACTTACAGGTGTGAAAAGTCTCTTTTATGAGTGAGTACCTGTGCTATAGGTGGCGAGGGAGGCATACCTATGCCCGCTGAGACAAAGTACAAAGAATAATTCATCCAGTAAACAAGGGACTAAACAATATGGTACATGTTGGCATAAACATGAGCCATGTAAGAGCATGATAATGAATCCCACATACATAATATGCCTAGGATAACAGCCAGGACTTATACAATAATATCTGAGTACATGAGATACAAGTACAATCCAAATGCCCCTGTAAATAGGAAAGGGCTCAGAAAATCTTATTGATACATGAAAACAAAGAGGCGCTGCAAGCGGATGAGGCCGACATCATCAAATATATGTTGTTGCATCAAAGGTTGTAATTAAGAGATCATACGGGCATGCTGGGGGCTAACTGTAGGGCCACCCCCTCATGAGGGTTGAAAACGTATCACACACACCCTAGAATCACCAATATCAGTTGCTGCATCACTGAACCATCAAGTATACGAATCTCGATCATGCTGAAAGGAGTTGGAGTTGAGAAACAATCAAGTCAAAGGGCAATAAGGAGTCCCTTTGCTTGATCCAAGGCACTGAACAAGAGTGGAAGCTAGAACCAAGGTACACCACCCTCTAGACCTGTCTTCTGGAATGAATGATCTGATGTCGACAGAAGGAGGTCTACCATAGGTGAGGCAATAAGGGATTCTCAACTAAAGCACGAGAGAAAATAGTAGAGCAACTGACAAACTGACACTAGGGACGATGATGAAATGGGGGGTACTGAGTGGCGGACAGATGACTTCCCTTGTTAGAGAATAAAGGGCATGGATGACCTGGTAGCGACTGACACGATATCATGAGGGATAGGGGATAGTAGGACTGAAGGCCATAATGTGAGACATGAGAGAGAAACCATGCAATGAAGGATGGAGGACTATAGCGGGATACAAAGGGACTCGAGATAGACTCCATGAATGCGATGATGACTCAAATCAAATGCTCTAAACAAGGGCGATTCGATGATGATGCCACACAGAAAAGGTCCAATGGGGACCATAAAAACATGATTACATGATGGTTACTCATGACGAAAAATAAACATGAGCATGGAAAAGTATAAAGGAAAAATGGTGCCCCAAGTACAAGTGTTGCAGGTGAAGAAATTCGATTTTGAGGAGTGATGAAGTGACCCATCTTGGATGAAATGTGTCCTGGTGAAGTATCAAATCAAAAAAAAAATAACAAATACCCATTTGAGGCCTCAGTGAGAGCTTTCCAACGGTACAAATGGTTTGTCAAACTGACCTATGGTTTGGCCACAGTGGGCGAAAGAGAAATCATGGGTTTCTCTTTTAATAAGGAATTTTCCCTCCAAATTCACTCATTTGCATGTGGAGATGTGGTGAATGTAGAGAGGAGAGAAGGCCCTAAATCTTGCAGTGATTGTTGTAGACAAACTGATCGTTGGAATCGAGATCCGTCAGTTGTAGGTAAGAGGCCTAACCTTGCTTTTTCATTTCAATGGATTGAAAGTTTAGTTTAGGTCCCCAAAGCTCAAGAACATACCCTTGCTCCTCTTCATTGTTGGGTCACACTTTTTGGGGAAAAAACTGTGACCTAGGTAGCAGGTTTTGGGCAGAAAACTGCGACCTGTCCCAGGATTGGGCCTAAAAAGTGCGACCTGATAGGGAGGGGCATTTCTATGCTATTTTTTGGCTGAGAACTAGGTTTTTGTGTTTGGATACAATATTTCCTATCTATAAACTGACAAATATGATGGTTTTGTGCAGATATGGTAGAATTACAAATCAACTGGAGAGAGAGAGAGACCTGGGCACATTACGGTCGGAGATCCGGGAGGATCAAGGTGTCCACAGTGCATTGGCCAGGTTTGGGGTTCTGAAGTTTGTGGAGAACACTCTGATGAGAGATGGAGATAACTTATTGGCCTAGATTTTCATCTATTGGGACTCGGACAATGAAGTATTTATAATATAGGGGCATCGGATCAAGTTGATGGTCTAGGATATATATTTCCTGATTGGTCTCCCACCACTTGGGATGGTAGGGAATACTCATCCAGTGTTACCACGATGGTGAAACATCATGGATCTTGTAGAGCACCACTGTCATCTAGGTCTCCATGTTAAAGGGACACGGATACCCATCGAGGATCTATAAAGGTTAGAGACCCATGTTGTAGCCGCAGCGATGTTGCGGATCCTGGGCAACCAGGGACTCCACCACATCACTGGAGGGAAGATGATGCTTATGGAGAGTGTGTTGAGTGGGATCTACTATGGGTGGGCCCATATGATGCTATCATCGTTGAAACGACAATTGTCGCTATGCAAGTGGCAAGTGAACCATGACTGTGCATATGGTACATTTTTGTGCTCACTCTTCTTTGAGAAGATCCTAACACTTCGACCTCACATACAACTCCAGGATGGGGGCCCGAGAGAGCCTAGGATGCATCGGTGGGGACGAATACTATGCAGACGAGGAGGTGGGGCAGTCGGACGGGTGTTTCGACCTAAGTTTTTTGTGCATTAGGATTAGATGCCATTATACACAGACGACAATCCCTATAGTGGGATGAGTTATTGTGGATACTTGGACTTGCCACTACCACCTGGTCAAGTATGGGGGCTCGATGGCAAGCGAAAAATAACTAATATTTTATGTGCATTGTAAAGTTTCAGAATATTTTATATGGTATTGATTCTTTCACCTTTGGTATTCAGATACAGCACCGGTAAAATCGGCCGGGTATATGGGACGGCCTGCAGTATCAGGAGCTGCAGGACCTACTGGGTCAAGAGTGCCATAAAATGAGGATGCGGCAACCCTCCTGGAGGACATCCATCATAGATGTGAGAGGCTTCTAACTGGTGTTTCAGAGCATGCCTGGCAAGACTTAGAGAACCAGTACATAGAGCCATGTATTGGTCTACCCTCGGAGTGGAGAGGGTTCATGCGGCACATGGCGATGTCCAGACAGGGGATGCATGATCTACGAGCTGCGGGAGTAGAGCCATTCGCTCAGGATCCTCCAAAAAGTGATTAGGTGAGTAGGGGTAGGTGGTGCCCCCAGTTTTTTGAGTTTTTGTAACATGCTATGGGCATGTCATATGTATCAGATTTGATGGACTCTAAAACATTTTATACGATACATATTATGGATATGCATCGTTTTGATGGTTTTATGTTATTGTCTTGTGTTAAATGCCTATGCTAAATGCCAATCTAGAATATTGTTTACAATTCTATCTACATAATGATTTTGTGCTCTAGGTACATGACTAAATGTAATGATTTCAAATTCACGAATCAAAAGCTTCACTCATAAATATCTTATAAAAAGGATAGGATTGTGCACACGATAGACACCATTCAATTGCATGACAAGAAGCAGGGAATCTAAATGAACATGAAGGTGGAGGATGTGATGTGAAATGGCATCAACTAATAAAACTCATATTGCATCATATTCGGCCTGATTATTGATAGCAGTACCAATGCATAAACTGTTTGAGAGAACAATTGAATTCAAGGGGGTGAAAAAGGCCCAACCTACCGAGGATAGATTCCAAGAGTAGCGACTTGCACCATCGAAGAAACTGATATAAGGTGTGGACGGAAGGTCCATATAAAAGGTGCCACGAGACAATAAATGGGAGGATGATGAATAATGCTGGAAACCTGAGCACAAAGTAGAAATCGAATGCACTCTGCGAGAGGGAGTGATTTTTGTAGGATGTTTACTACTCACAGCCCGATGGTGAGGTGGAGTTTGGGAGCTACCAAAGGTGCAGCTTTTGCTCATGCCGTGAAAGTCACTATAGACAAGGATGGTGCCATCCCGTTTATGGGATGGAAAGATGAAGTTAGGGGTGGACAAGGCTTCCATGATGTCATCATCACAATAGAAGATGGAGTGACTAGAGGAAAGGAGACCACATGACGCAGCAAAGCTACTTGACTCATCATCATGAGAAGAAAGGTTCACATGTGCATCGTCACGGGGGTGACGGAAGAACAAGCAAATAAGGGATCTACCGATGTTGAGCCCAGGGTGATGCTGAAGGGAGGTCAAGCAAAAAAATAGGGGAAGATGTAGAGGGAACTTCCACTGAGGGTCTCATGGATGATGATAGGTAGAGGATGGTGGCCACAGGCTTTGTCATCTCGACATCAAGAGGGGTAATTTCAATGGGGTAAGTACGAGAGAGGCGGATTGGTTTTGTTCAACCTCGTACTCCTAGACTACCTCCAAATAGGCGTGGTAATGTGTAAGGCAGGGACAATGGTGGGAATAATGGCCATGGAGATCACATAAAGCACAAGGTTGATTGGTGTGAATAGAGAGGAGAGAAGGCCCTAAATCTTGTGGTGATCGTAGTAGACAAACCGACCTTTGGAATCGAGATCCGTCAGTAGCAGGTAAGAGGCCTAACCTTGCACTTTCATTGCAACAGATTGAAAGTTTATTTTAGGTCCCCAAAGCTTAGGAACATACCCTTGCTCCTCTTCATGGCTGGGTCGCACTTTTTGGGATAAAAACTGCAACCTGGGTAGCAGCTTTTGGGCAGAAAACTGCGACCTGTCCAAGGATTGGGCCTAAAAAGTGCGACCTGACAGGGAGGGGCATTTCTATGCTTTTTTTTGTCTGAGAACTGGGTTTTTGTGTTTGGATACATTCTTTCCTATCTTTACACTGAAAAATATGATGGTTTTGTGCAGATATGGTAGAATTACAGATCAACTGGAGAGAGAGAGACCTGGGCACATTACGGTCGGAGATCCAGGAGGATTAGGGTGTCCGTAGTGCATTGGCCAGGTTTGGGGTTCTGAATTTCTTAGAGAATTCTCTGATGAGAGATGGAGATCCCTTATTGGGTAATCTAAGGGGAAATCTATGACTTCAATGTTAACACAAACAGTCTTTCCCGCAAGATTAATAGGAAAATTTCGGAATAAGCCAATGGACTAGGAGGCATGGCCATCCCACGCTCGAAGAGTGATCATGGAATGAGACAACTTAAGTGATTCAAGTTTCTTCCAAACCGAAGTGAACATTACACAGGTGGATTCCCCCTCATCAATAATGCACCGGGAAACGTTGGCGTTCTGGATATTGACTGCGATTTGGAAAGCGACAGAAGCAGGGAGAGGATGATGCTCTGACCGGTCAACATCAAAGACAATAAATTGATCATCGGAAGGATCTACAGTGACCATGGCAGATATTATAGCTTTTCGTTGTGAAGGGCACGACTGGAGGAGTTCCAGTGTTGAAATGGCAGTAGGAGATTGTGCCAAATCATCTACTATACTATACGAATGGGTAGCTTTGCTAGAAGAAGCATTTCGGCATAGTGGTCCCTTATGGATCTTGGTATGAACCTACACCTTAGGCTGACGGATATGCAAAGGACCATTAGGTGTCGAAAGAGGCTCTGTAGAGACTAAAGGAGGTGGCTCAGGGACAGATGTATCAGGAGGCTTGTTGTACTGACGGGACCGAGTCTGAAGATTGATGTCTATGGTTAGAGGTTGATCAGAATTCATCATGATAATCTGGTAATCAGAGGTACCATATGGAAGAGGTTGAGTGGCCACCTAACCTTCAAGTGGTTGGGTAGCCACAAATCCTTGCTGAGGGAAAGGATTAGTAAACACAGCCGGCTAACTAGGCACAACACTGGGAGGGATGGAAGGGAAGGCTTGTTGTCCTCACAATTTTTCTTGAGACTCCCACATCTGCTTCATGTGTGGTAACAGAGGACAATCATGCATGTAATGACCATAAACACCACAACAACAAGAAGGCTTGTTCGTATGAATAAGCCTGTCCTACTTGGGCTAAGTGCCCTGTTGCTAGTTAGTAGTGTTAGGAGAATTATTTTGAGGATTAGTTCCAGGATTACTGGGAGTAGATTGATTTTGAGTGCCTTTCCTCTTATTTTTTTAGGGAGGAGGATTATTTGCGCCCTGTTGTGCATACACCTACCCCTGAGGGGGCGGTGGTTGCTGTTGCGGGGGTTGAGAAGGCAAGGGAGGAGGAGGTGCTAATGCTAGAGGAGCTAGAGCACCAGGCTGTGGATAGGGGTAATAAGGAGTTTGGTTAATAGTGTGGTAAATAGGAGTTTGGGAAAAAGGAGGAGGTATGCCGTATATTGGATACATGCTACCGGGAGGAGGAAAAGTGCAGGAGGTGTTGGCCCCCCCCGAGGAAAACCATAGCCCATGGGAGGCTGAGAGTATGGATGAGAGAGAGCTCCAACGATATTGTCAGCGGCATGAGATTCCCTCGGTGTGTTGGCACCACTGGGTCTAGGAAGATCAAGTAGAACCATATAAACATAACTCGACTGAGCGTAGATAAGATCATATTTTAATGCAATTTGGAGAGCGGATTTTTTGGTTTGAGGGAAATGCGAAGCAACATCTTTGTCGATAACAGGTAAGAGAGATCTAAGGAACCAGTCCATGTATACACAGTCTTCAAAGGTAGGGGCTCGACATAGGCTCTTTCTTCTCCGCCATTACTGGACATGATCAGATGGGCGGGTCGCAGACGATTGACAAAAAGAAGTCAAAAGTTCGGTACCAGTGTCGCAAGGAAGGGGAAGTTGGAAATAAGACAAGAAATCCCGAGAAAGAGTCGCAAAGGTGGTATGAGAGGATGGGGCCTGATCAACATACCACGTAGAAGCTTCACCGGTAAGTGTTCGTTGGAACAACCAATGATGGATAGTCATCGGTAATGGAGTTAGACGAACACCACATGTGGAAATATCAAACATGATTTGTAGGATCTTCACTAGCAAGACCTTCAAAATTAGAAATGTTAGAAGGGATCTTGGTTGGCATTGCAGGCCAACCAACATTATGGTGTATAGGGTCATTTATCAACTAGTCAAAATCGGGAAGGCTGAGGCCTGCCATATAGGGGAGAAAGGAAGCAGCCGGAGTAGTTCCTGCTGCGGTCCCACTAGTGGTATTCCCAGCATTAGGGCTAGGGCCACCACTAGTGTTAAGTCCTGAACCAGACATGGTGAAGGTGACATGAGGAGAACCGAGGGTGGAATTAGAAGGAGAGCCCAATGAACCAGAAGAAGAGTTGGAGTGTGGACTCGGTGGAGGACTAACTCGAATCCTATGCGGAGGAGTAAGTCTTCCTACCGAAAACTGAGGATAAAGGCCAAGAAGTCTCCGAGATAAACACCTTAGTGGCACAATGATGACGACACAAACACAACACAAAGGGAAAAAGAGACGAACAAGGACAAGGAGGTGCATAATCAACTGATTACAATGTCGAAACAAGGGCAAAGAGGTGTAGGATCAATTGATTTCAATGTTAAAGTCTTTTCTTGGCGGTGTTAACCAAGCTCTTCTTCACTTAGGGTGTATGTGTAAAGTGTGTAAATTTTAATTTTTAAACCCAAACATTTGTAGAGAAAAATAAAATGTGTGTTGCATAACTATAAATAAACCTACAGATAACAGTATATGAAATTGAAATAACAATAAATAAAAAGCTAATAATGCAATAATCTAAACCCAAGGAGGCGAGCCTCTCAACAAGTAGTATGTGTGTGGGAAAAAAAAATTCAAAACACACCAAAATAGCCAATAGATCTAAGGTCAGGAGGGACAGAGATCTAAAGGTCAAATCTGATGGAAAGTGGTGCAGAAAATAGCAACAAATCAGAGAAAAGATTGTTTTAAATGAGATGGTAAAAATCTATCTCCGGGAGGGAAACAAGTGGACCCTAGAGAAAAACCCAATCAAAACTAAATGAGGTGATTTGGATGGATAAATAGCCAATCTGAAGCAGATCTAAAGGTGAGGTATCAGATTTGAAAAATGGTTGAACACTCTGAAAATTTCATACAAACTCCAGCAACTAAAAACTCTTCCACAAAGTGTGAAGGGTACTGAAGCCCTAGGGGGCTAGGTTCCCACTTATTTGAGTAAAACAGAACAATTAAAGGTCCAAAATGGGTGGATATGGAGGTAATACAACCCTGAATAGAGGTCCAAACAAACCCAGAAAAATTTCATAAAGACTCCCGCAAAAAGTCCAAGTCGCAGTTTCTGACCTATTTTTTGCAGAGGTCATAGTTTTTGGCCTGAAAAGTGCGCCTTGAAGCTCCAGGTCATAGGTTTAGGGCCAAAAAGTGTGACCTAAACTTTCAACACTCTCGACAGCAAATTTCAGCAAAAAGTGTCGTCTTAGCTGCGGTTGATTTTTGTCACCTACGCAATAGGTCCGAAAACACACGGAAGTTATAATTTCTAATGTTTTATGGTTTTAGAGGTTAAAAACAACATCAAGAAAATAAAAAAAAGAGGCTGAAGAGAAATCATAGAGTTTGAAGCAGCTAGATATGCAGGGATCAGAAAAACGACAGCAGTTGTAATCGTAAACCTATGTGGAGTTGCCAGTTGTTAGTATGAATCTTAATTGCAAGTGTACGAAAAAATACCACTTTAGTTGTGCATAACAAATAGCCATAACAGCAAATATGACTACCAATATCTTCAGATCTGCAGTTATTTGATCAAGATAAATGCTGAAAAAAATTAGATCTATGCATCAAAAGACATTAAGCAATAAATAAAAATGAGATTTACTCCATGCATCTAATAGACTGGGATTTTACGAGATCTTGCAAAAACTCGAATTGAACGAGAACATGTTTCATTGTTTTAACGAGGTTGACACATTAAAAGAACCATCCACGAAACCTAATTCATTTTTTTAACGAGGTTGACATAGAATATGAACTATTCTCAAAACCTAATTCATTTTTATAACGAGGTTGACATAGAAGATGAACTATCCTCGAAAGAGCTTGTTTCATTTTTTAAGGGGCTTGACACGAGAAAACGAATTGTGCTCCAAGGACCTTTCATTATGATGAATAAAAGTTCCTAGATTCCAAGAGGTTCGCATCTGATGGGAGAGAAACATCTTGAAAATCAGGACCCAATGTCCCTAGCACACGATGCAAAATGGCACCATCACTAAATGCAGGCACAGGATAGGTAGTCGCATAATTAACCTGTGTCGATGATAAAATCGGTGGATAAAGGCATGAAAGGGATGATGGTGGACCAGATGGCATTTCAGGACCAATGAATGAAAGCTGATCAATGGTCATGATCCGACCTTTGTGTGGAAAGTAGATCACATGAAAGAGGGAAGAGACAACTGCCCCCATGACATAAGTATAGTCATGCCCCAAGGGTAAATTGAAATCTAAGGGGTGTGGAACAACCATCACATCTATATAGACATTTTTGCTTCCCAAAGTAACAGGCAACTTCAGAAGGATCCCAAATGGTTGACTGGTTCCTCTGTTAAAAGCCAACATATTTTGGGTAACAGGCATAAGTGGTGGAGAGCCAAAAGGTTACCAAGTAGTTGAAGAGAGAACACTAAGAGATGCACCTTCATCTATAATAGTGCTGGGTATGACCAGATCAAATGTTTGTACCATTATCTTGAAATCCACATAAGACGAAAGGCGGTATCCGACAAATCGACTCCAATCAAAGCAAGCGACCAAACTACTTGGAGGGGATACCATCAAACTGAGATGGGTTTCCCCTAGTGTTAGCAGAGCAAGAGGATCACTCTCCTGGACTTCCATCACAGGAGTAGGAGGAGTAACTTCTTGAACTACATGGACAGACGAATATTTCTCTAAGTCCAAAGAATCTAATGAGACAAGAAGAACATGAGGGGAAAGAGATCCACTCTCAATGGAAAAGACGTGACGAACCACAGGCGGGATCAGATCGATCGAGTCCATGACCAATGGCTAGTTGGGAATGGATTCATGAATTTGAATTTCTGGGGGAATGGGATCAACCACAGATGACTCTTGACTGATCATTGAATCAACCAGCGGAGGACTTGAAGAAAGATTCTGGTAACCAGCCGGAAGGCAGAGTGCAGAAACAGTAGAGTTGTCCAATACTCTCTTGGCCTCATCCATGTACAGGTAAAGGTGAATGGGATGATGTCGTTCACACAACTTAAAGGGATTGATAATCGTACCCTATTTTTTATGATTCTTATCAGATCTAGTCAAAGATGTGTTACCAATATGACTTCCAGAAGCCCAAAGCAATGGTGGACAACCGTCAGACCATGCATCAAGTACCTTGGGAATGCCAGGTCAGTCTTGAAGCAGATGGTTGCCTTTGCAGAGCATGTAATGTAATTTGAATTTCTATGTAAGCTTGGATGGTTCCACAAGGGAAGGTTTCTTAAGTGCAATAGCTGCAGTATTAGCCTCTCGCTTATCTGACTTCTTCTTCTTTGTCTTCTTCTTGTTCTTCTTAGCCACCTAGT